>JAWDJD010000011.1:7737500-8145000 GCA_035047305.1 Bradypodion pumilum | reverse complement strand
TAATTTGGCAGCGGGGAAAACGCTTTCCACGCATGTGTGGAAGCGCGATGCCGCTTGCGCAGCCCCTACACAAGCGGCGTAGCGCTTCCGCGCATGCGTGGAAGGGGTAAAACCCTTCCACGCATGCACGGAAGTGCTACGCTGCTTACGTAGGGGCTGCGCAAGCGGCGTAGTGCTTCCACGAAGGCATGGAAAGCGACCTGTGCACAAGCGGTCTGCGCAGGTCCCGTTTTTCCAGAGCCGCGGGTTGACAGGTATGGTAAGACTGGAGTTGAATAAAAAGTTGCCAGTTGAATGCCTGGTCACATAAATGGCACACAACCAGTTATGCAACTAGGCAAGCAACCACCACCTTATAAGTTGGCTGCAATTACTTGCAACAACTCACATGATTTTACTTACTCCATCAATAGGATACTGGCATATAAGTCTATAACTTTCTGTAAAGATCTGCCCACACAGCCTGTAGCTGTAGGCATAAAAGATGGATGACTAAGGACAGTTGAGTTTTAGACTGGGCATATTTCCAAGAATGAGGAAGCCCCTTCAGAATAACTTGTTTGGTGTATCTAATTGCACATTAGTTCCTTAAAGACTAGAGATCAGCAGATATTTTAGACATTGTCTACTGCTTTCATCCTGCTCTTTATTCTCTTCACACTAAAGCAAATCATTAAGCAAATCATTCTGTTGGAGGAGACCAAAAACCCAGAAAACTAAGGGCACGATGCTAAATCAAAGGGCACAGATCAGCAGAGCATAATTGCGGATGAAGTTTGAAATGCCAGACAATAGCAACAAAAAAGCAATAGATTATACCAAAGGCTGGGTGAACTTCTTGCAGCATCCAGACATAGAGTAAACAAGACAAAGTTTGCATGTCAAACTGACCTGAACCATTGATCCACCTCAAACATTTAAGCATCCCTTTGGTGTGTGCATTGTTTTTATATATTTTTATTTTTTTTAAAAAAGAGAATTTCTGCACTTTGGAATAATTGGAAGGCCATGGAAGCCCTAGTTTAGGTGGCAAAAATTCAAGACAAAGTAATGAAAACATTTTACTCCATAGAGTCCAAGCTTGATGTAAACCTCAGAGGTCTTTTATTTTAGCCCAAAATAAACCCAAAGTAGCAACATATTTCTCCAAAAAGTTCCATGAATCTTAGATCAGTTCTTTGATTTGGGGGGGAGTGGGGTAACCAAAGCTTGGAAAAGTTATTTTTGGAGAGCTCAAATCCCTCCATTAGAAGTTAGAGGTTGTATTCCAATTCATTACATTTCCCAAACATTAATTATGTGCAGTTGATAGTAAATCTGGCCAAATTTCTAAAAAGCCACAAAGTTGGCCCTGCTTTAGGTCAACAATAATAGTCTTGTAAATCAACTCACATTTTGCTGTTTTTAGGAACTGGAAGCACAATTTGACAGTTTTCAGGAACTTTCTTCAAAGCTCCACCAGGCTGGTAATGACCACTTTACATATGCAAGAATTCTCCCTTTGCAGGGTCATTATGGGGAGGTAGTTGGTGGCCAGTGCCACAAAAAAATGGTAGTCATGAAGCCATATTTACCAACTAGTACCACTTGCACCACTCTGGCCTGGTGATGTCAGGTGATGCTGACACCTGGTCATTTGGAGTGCGAAGTTCATCTGTTGTTTGGTTTTGCCAGAGCTAGGTTTTGCACTTCTTTCATCCCAGACTAGTAAGACCTCAGAACAGTGGGTGATTCAAGGCTTCATTGTTCATCAAGTTATTCAGCATATGCAAAATCCAAAATAATGCCACAGTCTGGAAAATTGAAGGGACTGTGGTGACTTAGTGGTTAAGTCGTTGAACTTAATGACTGGTAGATCGGCAGGTCAGCAGTTCCGAGACCCAAGTGATGCACAATGGAGTGAGTGCCTGTCTCTGTCCCAGCTCCTGACAACCTAGCAGTTAAAATGCAAAAGATTGCTAGTAGATAAATAGGTACCACTTTGGTGGGAAGGTAGACAACCTTGTGTGCACTCCTGTGTCTAGTCATGCCTGCCACATGTCCACAGAAACATCTGAAGACACAAAGCTGGCTAAATAGCTCAGTGATTAGGTACAGTATCTGGTTGTGGAACTAGAGCAGTATTTTTGGAAGTCAATTCCCCCAAAGCACTCATCAGCCAATGTACTGACTTAGACTTCTGGGAATTGAAGCCCCCCTGCAGGGCACATGCCCCACATTGGGAACAGTGATGCGCTGCAAAAAAAATTACTACCCCACCATGGCCGTGGCTAACTCTGTGGGCCATGCTTATTTGACCTCCCTCCGCCATGGCCTGGGGTAGGGAGGTGGGCGCGGTAGGGAGGTGGGTGGGGTAGGGAGGTAGGCGTGGCCGGCCAAGTGGGCGTGGCCTGGGGAAATTTCCGCTACCGGTGCCCAGTCACCTGTGGGCACCTGGAGCAGCTCAGCACTGATTGGAAACCACTGAACTAGAGGTTGGAAGTTGAATTCCCTGTTGTGCCTCCTGCAAGTATAGCCAGTCTGGGTAGCCTTGAGCAAGCTGCACGGTCCTAGGATGTTCCCAGAGGAAGGGGATAGTAAATCATTACTGTGTATTCTCTACTTAGAAAAAGTACTAAGTGTAGCCTGGAGATGTCAGCTTAATGGAACAATTTTTAAAAGTTAGCCATTGGTATTCTGAGATTCTTTCTCCTTGGTTTATTCACTTTAGTACACAATGATGAGCCTTTGGCTTTCCAGATGTTTTAGATAACAGCAGTTCTTTATCATTGGCAAGAAAATGACCCTCGACATTCTATGAACGGATATGGGCCTCAAGTCCACAAGCTCAGATCAAGGAAGAGCTTTATGACAAGAACAAACATTCTTGAGGGTACACAAGAGCAAAAACAAATTAGAAGATGAGGAAGTAGTTCAATGGACAAGGAACAACATTTAAGGAGGATATGACTGAGGAACTCAACCTCCCTTACATCACTTGGAGGACTCTAAATAGGCTGAGGGTTGGAATCCCTAAATGCAAGACCAACATGCTCGAGTGGGGTCTGCAGGCAGACAACGACATGTTGTGTGAATGTGGAGAGATACAGAATCTGGCTCATTTACTGATCTACCAATTATTGCCGGAAACATGCACCAATGGGGACTTAAGTTTGGCCAATGACAAAGCTAAGAAAGTGGCTTCATTTTGGCAGTTCAAGGTTTGATCGGGACATGAAGGAGGAAGAATTGGCAATAGAAGCTGAGGATTTTTGAGTTAAAGTCCAAAAAATCTGGAGATCCAAAGGTCTGCCACACTTGATTTACTGAATGCCTTCTGAGTTTGGTTATGACTATATTTTTATAGGCCTTTCGAGGTCTCAATTTACTGTCCCACTGTCTTGGTTGCTGTGCATTCACTGGAAGGTCCAAAAAGGTCCTCTCCGGACCTTTGATTGTATGTGCAGAATTTGGGGCTGAGATCAGTGACTGCAATTCTGCCTTTCCCCCACAGATGTTTACAGCATCATCTGGATTGGGTTATCATGCTTCTGTAAACCAGGGGGAATTATTCTGAGCACCCTGTCTTTGGGAATTTGCACCCTTTATCAAGATGCATGAGAGACGTGGGAAAGGATGAAGACGTCTCCACAGCACACGTTACTGGAGATGGAATGAATCGTGTTCAAAAGATGCATCCAGTAACGACAATCCATTGGTCCACGCCAGAAAATGTGCTAAAACTTAATCAACGAAGGAAAAGCAATCCATCCCGTTATCACGAACTGAAAAGGCCAAGAATTTACTGAGCCATGTGTCTTTCAAACTGATATAAGGAGAATGTTACAGTGGCTCAAGTGGTTACAACACTGACCCGCAGGTGGAAGGTCAGCAGTTCAAAACCCGAGTACTGCACGATGGAATGGGCATCCGTCTCTGTCCCAGCTCCTGCCAACCTTGCAGTTTGAAAGCAAGAAATTGCAAGTAGATAAATAGGGACCACTTTGGTGGGAAGGTAAACAGTGTTCCATGCCCTCTGGTGTCTAGTCATGCTGCCACATGACCACGGAAACGTTTGCAGACGTAGACAGCGCTGGCACTTTGGCTTTGAAACAGAGATGGGCACTGAACCCTAGAGTTGGATATGACTGGCTTTCAAGCAAGGGCGACCTTTACCTGTTTGGTATAAGAGTGGTGGTACAGTGGTTAAATTGCTGTACTGCAACTAAAAGGTTGTGAGTTCAATCCTGCACCAAACACAAAACTCCAGTTTCTTCCAGATGCTCCACAAATGTTTATCTCATGAGCATTCAGGGTCTACTTCTGGCTGGCCTTTCTTCAAGTTCACATGAGAAAATGCTTCCAGGAACTGAGACTCTTTTGAGGGATTAGCATGTCAGGCACAAAAGGTAAGCTCTGGGTTTTCATTTCTCTTTTTTTCCCCTTGACTGCCAAGAACTTTGTTACCCAGCAAAGCAGAACCTGAGGTGTGGAGAGAAACTATCAACACCCCCCCCCCCTGTTCTTAATCTCCTTTTCTGAAGTGGCAATATTCATTAATTAATAAAAACCCACTCATCCCCATACTTTAAGGCCTCTTGTTAATTCTTCTGCCAATCATGGCCTTTTATGTTTCTTAGAGAAGAAAGTGGTATTTAGAACACTGGGGCTGGAACATAAGTTTCACCAAGGAAAGCCCAAAAACAAAGACAAATGTCTGGTTCCAAAAGTGACGTTTCCAAAAGAAGTTAGGCTGGAGTAAGAATAACAGCTGGGATCAAGCAAGCCGGAAGGGTAGGTAAGAGAACAGAGGGAAGCTGGCATGGGCTGGGCCACTGGGACATGGGGATTCATCCTGGTGTGCCCTTGCCTCTGGCACCTTGAGGTTCAAATAATAATTTTATTATTATTTTATCGGCCCAGCATGCAGCACTTTAGATTAAGCCATTGCTCCAAGCTCCTTCCTTCGGGCAGAGCAAGTGAGCAGCGATGATCAAGTGGTTCCTGGGAGTAGCCTTCTCCTTCATCCCTTGGTCACCATCCAGCGCCCTCCTATGGTGCCCAGCACACCCCTAGAGGGAAGGAAGAAACAGTTGCCATCCAAGGTCAGTGACTCTCTGATGGTTGACACTCTCACATAATTATGCCTCTTACACAACAGTTAACACTTAAGGCAATGATGGCCAACCTTGGCACTCCAGGTGTTCTTGGACTTCAATTCCCAGAAGCCCAAGTCAACACTCCTGCTGATAAGGGCTTCTGGGAATTGAAGTCCAAGAACACCTGGAGTGCCAAGGTTCGCCATCAGTGACTTAAGGTCTTAAGCAACCCAAGGGCTAGTTAAAGGTAAAGGTTGCCCTTGCTCAAAAGCCAGTCATATCTGACTCTAGGGTTCAGTGCTCATCTCCATTTACAGCCAAAGAGTCATGTGGTAGACATGACTATGCACTGGAGTGGTACCTTCCCACCGAAGTGGTACTTATTCATCTACTTGCAATTTCTTGCTTTGGAACTGCTAGGTTGGAAGGAGCTGGGACAAAGACGGGAGCAGCACTCGAGTCTTGAACTGCTGACCTGCCAACCTTCCAGTTGTCAAGTTCAGCATCGTAACCACTAAGCCACCACCGTTGTCTTACCCAAGGGCTAATCCTCTGCAATTGGTAAAGAAGAAAACGTTGGAGGAAAAAGTGGCATAAAAGGCTTGTTTACTTATGGGTTCTTTATGTGTTTAGCATTTTCTCATTGAATTTCAGCTGGCAAACCACAACCTTTAGAAACTACTTTTCTGGTGGGGAATGGAGGATACAGGAAGGTTGCAAAAATGAAATAAAGCAAAACAAAAATATCCGATTGGGGTTGAAGCTGGGAAGGGGAGAAGCATTAACCCTTCCCTCCCTGGACAGTATCCCCCTCCCAAACTGACCCATTCTCATGACTTTAAAAGTAAATTGCAGCTGACACCATAAGAATCCTTCTGTTCCCATAGAAGGCTGGCCCATAAATCCTCTCCCATTTCTACCATCTCTGCACTCATTCAGGACTGTGACCTGATAATCTGTGAATTGTTCTCCCCATTGTCCAACCCATAACAGCATTAAAAGAAAAAGAAAAAGAGCATTTGCCCTTGCAAGGGGGAGACAGCATCCTTGCTAGAATCCACCGTTTATGAGGCTGTTCCTATGGGATAAAACAGGAGTGCCCAAACTATGACCCTTGGGCTGGATCCGGTCTCTGATGCCAATTCATCTGGCGCACACCACCCTCATCGCTCCCGGAAGTGGAAGTAAAATATGCCCGGATACGACATACATCTACATGAACAACTTTGATAAAACTTATGTTCTAGATCCCTTGGTTAACCCCTTTTTCAATAACATTGTCGTATACAAAAGATACATAGATGACTTATTTTTTATTTTTCATGATCCCTCCATGATTTCTGTTTTTTTGCAATGGATTAATTCGGTCAATGATCACTTAACTTTCACACATTCTTTTAGTTTTCGTTCTTTACCCTTTTTGGATTTAGAAATTTTTTATTTCTAATCAACAACTCCACACCAAAATTTATCACAAACCAACCGATAGACATGCATATTTACAGTATCGATCCTATCATCCTCATTCTCTAAAAAATAACATTCCTTATAGCCTTCTCCTCAGGGCTAAACGCAATTCTACATTGGATTTGGATTTTCAGTCTGCAGCTGTGGCTATACATGACTCTTTACAACATAGGGGTTACCCTACTCACGTCATTAGATCAGCCCACCGTCAAGTCCTATCCAGACCCAGATCCTCCCTTTTTCACCGCCGTAATACTTCTACTATGTCCAACATTTTTTAGTCTCTTGATTTTACCCCCTTGGCAAACAGCATTAAGAAAACTATTAACAAACATTGGCATTTATTGGACGCCATACCTGGTTGCACAGCGCGCCCTACCATAGGCTTTCGACGGACGAAAACCATTGCGAGTTTCATTTCTAGGACTGACTGTGTAGTCAACTCACCTGTCACATCCCGCTCTCTGACGGGACACCATCCCTGCGGCCATTGCAAGTTCTGCTGCTTCATGTGGCGCACTGATGAAGTTTTTATTCCTGGCAGTAAGTTTCGCCTTCGGCTTTCCCAATTCTCCAATTGCAATACTCGATTTTGCGTCTATATGGTCCTTTGTTCCTGTCAATTAGCCTACATTGGCCAATCAAACAGACCCCTGAAGATCAGACTGGGAGAACATCAATCACGGGTGCGTAACAACGTCACTACAGCTCCCATGGTCTCCCACTTTGTCCACAAACATCATTCTGCTACAGACATGCGGGTAGTTGTTTTAGAATCCTTTACTCCTAGACAACATACCATAGTTAATATTGAACGTTTGTTACTCCAGAGGGAAGCTTTTTATATCCATTCTTTTTCGACCTTATTTCCCTTTGGGTTGAATACCGAACAAGATTTTTCAGCTTTTTTGTAAGCGTTCACCGGCTTCTTTAAGTCTCCCACGTTAGTTCTCATGGACCTTTCCATCTTACTCCTTTTTGAATAAGACACACGTGAGCCCGTTTTTTTGGTTTTCCCTTTATATTTCCCTTACAACACTTTTCTTGTAACACTCTGACCCGATATGAATTTCCGTCTGGAGGTCTTTGCGGAGTGCATTAGTATATTATAAAGGTAATTTTCTTCACGTATTATATATTATTTATACTGTCAGGATGTTATTTGACTCTCCTTTTTATGTTTTTATGTCTTCAAGTTCCTTACATTACCCCTTTATATTGCATTATGTGTTCCTTATCAATTATGTTACAGATTCTCGACAAAGTATCGAAATATCCATTTTATCCGGGAAGGATATCGAATCTCTTCATCTCGCATTTGATTATTATTCTGATTTCCGTTCTCCTGGATTCCTGGGCACCGTTTCTGTGATTTTTCACCTTCATATGTTTACCATTTCCTATTGATGGACATTGCTATTAGCTGAAGAACTTGTGATTATTACGGACTTATATATATGCCTTTATTGTTCTTGGAACATGTGCTCTGTTATGTGATTATATTTTGATCTTCCAGACTTGTTGCATGTATTATTGTACTTAATTTATATTGCATCTTTCATGTTCCTTGTTTAAGTGTATGATTGTTGCTTTACATGATTTACTTATCCATTCAGACGTCGTGTCTTACTTGATTATACAATATTTAATAACTCTTTATACTTTCCTATCGTTCGTTTTCTGTGCCACAGTTTTCCGAACGTTTTGTTTTATATTACATTAAATTTCCTGTTTATATTTTACATTCCTAGTTCTATACTTTTTGGGTGTTGGCTTCGCCTTTTGCTCTTCCTTTATTCTGTTGCAAAACAGATTACAAGGCCTGCTTTACTTCTGCATCTGGTGGGAGGAACCACATGAATGGCCCACTGAACCATGTGACTGGCCCACTGAACCACGCGACGGACGCGCAGCCTGAAAAGTTTGGGAACCCCTGAGATAAAGAGTATGGTGGAGAGGAGGAGAAGGGAAAGTGGCTGGGAAAATGTTCTCCCACAATTGTTTTCCAGAAGGAGGAGGAGGAAGATGGAGATTCTTCCTCCATCTTTTTTTTTAAAATTACAGTATCAAGCTTGGAGTCTGACAACCGGAAGTCATCCAACAACCCCCTCTGGCAATTCATTACAAGAACAGACTACACCTCAATTTTAAAGGGAATCTGTGAAACCCTTTTGAAATCTGTTATCAAGGCAACAGAAGAGGGCCACAGTGGTTAAGATGCTGAGCTGGAAGGTTGGCAGGTCAGCAGTACGAGACCTGAGTGTTACATGACAAAGTCAGCTTTCAAGCAAGGGACAACTTGACTTTTAAGGCAATAGAACCAATTCTTCCCCAAAAGATCCGATCCAGGAGAAAATATTTCTGGGTAAAACAGAGATGCTTCATTATTCTATGTGAGCTGAATAGCAGTAGGAGACAATCCAATCCAGAGCTCTCTACTTTGCAGGGCCACCTGGAAAGTTAACATCCAACGGAGCAATTTTGGGGCAGCCTCACATATCAGATTAGCATTTCATCTCATCTGATGATACTAAGAAATCAACTGAGCAGTGTCTTTTACCATATCTATTGCATCACCTCCTGCATTTCATTAAAAAGAAAGACGGAAAGATCAAACTGTTGCTTGGGCCACTCGGATTAAATATATAATTCGTAAAATGTATAACCTTCAAGTAAACAAGCATCCATGCCAATGCTACAGAAACTACCCACAAGAGAGCGTAGAAGGCTACTTTAATTTGTCCCTAACATAGAAGACAAAATATTGCAATAAATATTCTGTAAAAGAATATTTAAGGAGACTTGTCCTTGAATGGGTAGCTAAGTCTTGCGAGCTTTTCAAAACACCATGTCCACAGTAGAGATACATTTGATTTGTTGATATGAGTTAGCACAATTTCTTGCTTTCTTTGGCTTTTCATTTAGAGCTGACAATAGGGACTGCAGTGGCTTAGTGGTTAAGATGCTGAACTTGATGACTGGAAGGTTGGCAGATCAGCAGTTCAAGACCCAAGTGCTGCACGACAGAGTGAGTGCCTGTCATCTGTCCTAGCTCCTGCCAACCTAGCAGTCTGAAAGCAAGAAATTGCAAATAGATACATAGGTACCTCTTTCGTGGGAAGGTAAACAGCAGTGTCTAGTCATGGCTGCCACATGTCCATGGAAACTCTGCAAACGCAGACAGCACTGGCTCTTTGGCTATAAACAGAGATGAGCACTGAACCCTAGAATTGCATACGACTGGCTTTCGAGCAGGGCGACCTTTACCTTTGCTATGGAGATGGGTTCTGTTCCTTTAAATTTAGCAGTACTCAGTGGAGGCAGGTGGCTTCAGTGTCAGTGAATGCACTCTGAGTTTTAGTTCAAACTCTAAAGAAGTCATACAAGGTCCTGAAACTTGTAAAGTTTGGAGTTTCAGGAACATATTTAGCAGCCCATTGAGAGTAAAGCCACCCTAAAATATACCTCTCCTGCAGTTTTAGAAATGTTACTTTTTGGGCTTATAACTCCTACAATTTGCCAGCCAGATGTTGACATGAGGGTTGTGGATGGGTTGGTCTAAAATATATATATAACTAGCTGATTGCTCGGCTTCGTTCGGGTTTTTCATTTCTTTAATGTAGGCCAGCCTTTCCCTCTTGGGGTGTATGTGGGTCAACCCTGCCTCCCTAACCTACATCTCTCCCTTCCCTCACCAGTCGACTTCTCCGTTGATGGTCACTTACCACCCTTATCCTTCCCATACATGTGTCCAGCCACCTGGTGAAAGAGCAGCACACAGCCGTTGAGGAGCCCTCGGACCTTCCCTCCGTCCTCGGCTTTGCTCACTGTAGCCTCCGCCTCTGCCGCGGGTGGCCATTTCTGGAGGGGGGCCCTGGCCTCCTCCGTGTCTTCCACGCCCTACTGGCCCTCTTAAGGGCCTCTGTCACCACCGTAGTGCTGGCCCAACTAGGCCCCCCATTTGCCTTCCACCTACTGTGAAAACTACAGCTGAGCTCAGAGGGCTACAGCTAGTCAGATAATGTCATAATCTCAACCTACGTGATACTATGACATTACCCCAATTACATCACTGGGAAACACACACATTGTATAGATAAATTGCTTCCCAATTTGGAGGTTGTACCCCCATGGGGCTTGTGCCCCCTGCAGTGCTGATCTCCCAAGCCCAAGGTACGTATGTGCCAAATTTCAGCGACATCCGTCCAGGGGTGTGGGAGCCTATAGAGCACATACAAACAAACACTTCTGTTTTATAGATATAGATTCCCAGGCTGTGATTTCATCCTAAATCAGAAGACTTTTACTAGGTAACCTACATACTAGTTCAGCTCACTATCCAGCTGCTATCCCAACAAAGTAGGGTAGGTTTAAAAATGGTGTTTTTAAAAAATGGATTACTAAAGTTTAAGTTGAATTTTTAAATAAAAATCCAACTTAATCACAAGATATCAAGATATCAAGTCCTTAAAGAGATGGTAGTACCATCTCACCTGTCTTCTGAGAAATCTGAATGTGAGTCAAGAAGGAACCGTTAGGATAAGATACAGAAAAACTGATTGGTTTAGAATAGGAAAAGGAGTACAACAAGGCCGTATATTGTCACCTTGCTTATTTTACTTATATGCAGAATACATCATGCGTAATGCAAGGCTGGATGAAGCACAAGCTGGAATTTAAGATTGCTGGGAGAAACATCAACAACCTGAGATATGCAGATACTACTCTAATGGCAGAAAGTGAAGAAGACCTAAAGAGCCTCTTGATGAGGGTGAAAGAGGAGAATGCAAAAGCTGGCCTGAAACTCAACATCAAAACCCCCAAGATTATGGCATCCGGACCCATCAGTTCCTGGAGGAAATGGAAACAGTGACAGATTTTACCTTCTTGGGATCCAAGATCACTGCAGATGGGGACCGCAGCCATTAAATAAAAAGATGCTTACTTCTTTGGAGGCAATCTATGAGAAACCTGGGGAACATAATAAAAATAGAGACATCACCCTGTCACCAAGAGTCCACATAGTCAAGGCAATGGTAATCCCAGTAGTAATGTATGGTTGTGAGAGCTGGAACATAAGGAAGGCTGAGCGCAGAAGAATTGACACCTTTGAACTATGGTGCTGGAGAAGACTCTTGAGAGTAGCCCTGGACTGCAAGGAGATCAAATCAGTCCGTCCTGAAGGAAATCAACCCTGACTGCTCCCTGGAGGGACAAATACTGAAGCTCAAGTACTTTGGCCACAAAATGAGAAGAGAGGACTCGCTGGAGAAGGCCCTGATGTTGGGAAAGATCAAAGGCAAAAGGAGAAGGGGGCAGCACAGGATGAGATGGCTAGATGCCATTGTTGACGCCGTGGGCGTAGATCTGGGCGGCCTATGGAGGATGGCAGATGACTGAGGTGCCTGGTGCATGGTGGTCCATGGGGTCACAAAGGGTCGGACTTGACTGTGCAACTGAACAGCAACAACAGTCCAAATATAGTCATGAAATTGTCAAAATCATAAATTAAAAATAAATAAAAGGTGGCATTAAATTATTTCCCCTTCAAAAGCAATGCATGAGGCTTTGTTTGTAGTTTATATAAGCTAGAAGAATGCTGTCTAACAAGGCAGTTAGAGATAAAAAGGAAGTGGGATAAGAAGAAGGGGAAGAAAAGGCCCACACTGAGTGTGATCAGGCCAGCAAAGCAATGGCTAAAGTGCAGAAGCTTCCTGCCCAGACCAGGTGAGAGCAGCAGATAAGCAGGACAAAAATGGAAATCTGTGTCATCCCCACAATATGAATATGAGGTTTCTCATAGCCTCAAACTAGTGACTGGCTGATGTCAGCCCGCTGGAAGATACTTCTGGCCTGATGCTCACAGACATCAAATGGAGCACCCAGGCACTGTGCCAAAAGAGGATATATTTTGCTTTCTGCAAATACCATGTTCTTAAAGCAAAGAGATAAGATTTCACCAAGAGCAGAGATAGCAGTTAAGAATAATTCACCTAATTATGCGATAGCTCAGTCTTCTTTTTGTAGCTTATAATATCTATACATTCTATTTTAAATAAAATGAGTTAAAATGCTTTCTTTGTAGTTTATAAAGAGTGAATGCATTAATTCTCTTATTCTAATTGCATTTATCATTCAGCTAGCAAGTGTTTTTTCTTCTTCACTTTTTACTTTGAATACATGATTATCTTGCTGTGCTTTCGATGCTATGTTAACTCTTTCATGAATGTATAAAGTAAGAGCCTCAATATAGGTTTAGTATGGATGTATTTGGTATGTCACATTCATATTGTTTTCCTGCTATTTCTCTCGGTGTCATTAATATAGACAACAAGTGCTTTAAGTAAATTACTTGTCATTTATAGAAAGCTAGTTTTAATTTTCTTTAATCATCTTTGTTACTATGAGTTTTGGTTACTATGAGTTTTGCCTTAATGCACTGCATTGAAGAAATTATAATGCTTTAAAACAGGAGTTTGCAACCTACAACCTGTGGGCCAGATCCGACCCATGGTGCCCAATAATGCAGCCCCCAACCTCAATCCAGCCGCCAATGTCAATGCCAGAATTGGTTGCCAACTCATTTACAGCTGTCATAAACGCATTTACGACAGCCATAAATGAATCCGTGGTCATCGTAAACATGTTTGCTACAGCCGTAAATGAGTCTCCGGCCATCATAAACACATTTATGACAGCCATGGATGTGTTTACGGCAGCATTTATGGCGTGGGAACCACCAGTCCAGCTTGCTCAGCTGTCTGAGGGTGTGTGGCCCAGCCCATAGCTACAAAAAGTGGAGAACCCTTG
The DNA here is from genome assembly GCA_035047305.1 of Bradypodion pumilum. Classification (NCBI taxonomy): domain Eukaryota; kingdom Metazoa; phylum Chordata; class Lepidosauria; order Squamata; family Chamaeleonidae; genus Bradypodion; species Bradypodion pumilum. The sequence continues at coordinate 8,131,645 of JAWDJD010000011.1, read as the reverse complement.
CTTTAACATAAGGTTGTTAAATAAATGTAATTTCTCTCTTGCCACATTTAATAATTGTATGCCTACAAGTGCTTTACACAAAGATGCTGGCAACACAGAATTTTCTTTGAAAATTTGGTAAAATAACCTGAGTTTTGGGTTTTGCGGGAAGAGAACAAGTGTCTACTGTGTGTTTTGCAAAGGGGTGCTCTTTCCTGTCCTGTGTATGATTTGATCCTGACAAAATACATTCTCAAAAAAGGATTAGTTTTTGAGTACGTAGCCTGAGGGAGTATATTCATGCAATGTGTAAATTCTTTGGTAAATGAATTCCATTAATCCATTCACAATGTCACATTCTTCCAGAGGTTTCTGTAAGATTATTTGGCAGATGCTTGGTTTTACAGTTCTCAAAGCTGTGAATGTGTGTCTGTGGAAATCACATGCCTCTTCTTCACAGTTAAGAAAGTTATAAAATAAATATAGAGAGTTGAGAAAAAATCGCCTTAGTCCAATTTTCCTTTGCAAATCTAAAAAACAAAAAGCAAATCAATCACACTTCTCTGGGCGGTTCACATGTTAATTAGCATTTTGCCCCCAACATGCTCAGAAGGATAGAAGGCTGAGTCAGGCTTGATCCCTGGCCAGGACTGAACTCACAACCTTTTCGTTGCAGTACAGCAGCTTAATCACTGTGCCATTGGTAGAAAGAATCAACCTCTTGCCTATTATGGGCTAAGTTTTTTTAAAAAAAATTCAATGACTAGAATGGTGCTTCCCAAGCTATGTTCCACCAAACACTGGTGTACTTCAATTATCAGAAGCCTAAGTTGGCTGATCAGTGCTTTGGGGAATTTACTTAGGCTTCTGGGAATTGAAGTCCAAAAACCAAAGATTAGGAAACACTGGACTAGAAGTAGATTGTTTGGAGTGGAACAGATCTGACTAAGAAATGGAGTATGAAGACGAAGAGGCAAGCATTAAAATTGAAAGGGAAACCTTTTGAGCTTTTCTGAGTACAGTAAAACCCCTACTTACAAAAAAAAAGTCCGTTCCATAGGCTTTTGCTTAAATAGGTTTTTTATGTAACTCGAAGCAAACCCATAGGAAAAATTAATTTTTTACGTAACTCGAAGCAAACCGATAGAGAAATTAATTTTTTATGTAAATCAAAGCAAACCGATAGGGAAATTAATTTTTACGTAACTTGAAGGAAACCCATAGGAAAAAGAATCTTTATGTAACTCGAAGCAAACCCATAGTAAATCGGGACATGGTTTTATCACAAAATCATTATATAAGTCGAATTTTATGCAACTCGCGGCATATGTAAGTCAGGGTTTTACTGTATGTAGAAAGCCATGATTTCATTTAAATCAAGACTTAAATTGATTCAAATTAAAATAAATCCACTTTGCAACAAAATTCTTCTCTCCTGTTGCCTGGTCTTTGTGTATATACAGATCATTGTCATTCCACTTACTTCGCCTCAAGTCCGAAAAAGCAAAGATCTACAGCCATGTCGGCAACTGTATGTATTTTTGTTTACATAATTCATCTCTCTGAATGCAGCCTGCATGCTTACATCAACAACGTAATGCTTTCCAACAATGACTACTAAGGCAGACTGGAGCAATCCAAATGCAGTGGGCTGTTTTTCCGTCAAGTGTTTTTCCCAATGTGATTTGTGGTGGTTCTGAGAAGCACAGACTTGCTCATCCAAGCAAAATGCAGAGCTAATTCAAACTGACAAGCCAAGGACAATGGCTGGGTGTCAGAAGAAACAAAAGACTATTTTGGTCCCATCACCCCTTTTTACCAGTGGATGCTAGACCCAGCTAATGGTCAACTGAGGGTAAAGGAACCAAAATATTTTTTTTGACACCCAGCCAGTGTCTATGCAGAGATAAAACATAATAAACAGATACCTGTGGGCTGTGAGAGCTGGACCCTAAGGAAGGCTGAGCGCAGCTGAATAGATGCTTTTGAACTGTGGTGCTGGATAAAACTCTTGAGAGTCCCCTGGACTGCAAGGAGATCGAATCAGTCCATCCTAAAGGACATCCACCCTGACTGCTCCTAGGAAGGACAAGCACTGAAGCTGAAGTACTTTGGCCACCAAATTTGAAGAGAGGACTCACGGGAGAAGGCCCTGATTCTGGGAAAGATCGAAAGGCAAAAGGAGAAGGGGGTGGCAGAGGATGAGATGGCTAGATGGCATCGTTGACGCCGTGGGCGTAGACCTGGGCAGACTATGGAGGATGCAGATGACAGAGGAGCCTGGTGTGCCGTAGTCCATGGGGTCAGAAAGAGTCGGACTGACTGTGCAACTGAACAACAACGTGAGACATCAAACACAAGCCATGAGCCCCAGACAATAAACTTGTCCGTATTCTGCCATCAGCCCATACGACTGCAGTGGCTAGAGCAATTAATTGGGTTGGAGTTTGGAATTAACATTTGAAAACCAATGATCTTACATTACACAGTGGGTGGTGAGGAATAAACACAACCTACCTTCTGCATTAGTTTTTCTCATATAAGGACTCACAGAAGTCCATATATCATATTGTCATTATAGTAGATTAAGAGCTACTGGATGTCTGTTGAGAAGCCACCACTTACTCAAATAGCAAGGAATAGCACTGACCTTCTATGGAGTGTCTACATTGAACAAATGTATATTTGACACCATGTTATATTTGATGCCTGCCCTCGCCCACCCAGCTGGAGGGAGAAGTGGCCGCAGCTGCCGGAGCTTGGCGGCTTTAAGAACCGGACTTTTTCCCTCGGCCAGCCCCAGCCCTGAGGGCAAGGAGGAGCAGATGTGCGGCGCGGCCAGCCGGTCATAAGAACGCTGACACTGGCACCACCACCACTGGACTTTTCCCTTGACCAGCCCCGGCCTTGAGGGGAAGGAGGAACTGTTACTGGACTTTTCCCCTCAGCTGTTTAGCCTGGAGGGAAGTGGACACGTCTCTTTTTTCCCCTGTGTATTGCTTTGAAATGTATATTGCTTTTGGAATACCGGTATGTATTGTTCTTGAAATGTTTTTTTTATATTGTGTTGATGTGATATTTTGTAACTGTAATTTGTAACACTGTACTCTATTTCTTTGTCAGCTGCCCAGAGTGGGGCTGCATACAAGATGAAATATAATAATAATAATAATAATAATAATAATAATAATAATAATAATAATAATAATAATAATAATAATAATAATAATAATAATAATAATAATAATAATAATAATAATAATAATAATAATAATAATAATAATAATAATAATAATAATAATAATAATAATAATAATAATAATAATAATAATACAGTCAACCCTCACATAACGCGTTCGGATAACATAATTTTCATGTAACAATGCGTCATTATGCACCACGTGATCCCCCGCATAACAATAATAAATAAAATAATAAATAAATAAATAACTGTCATGGTTCCATCTCATTGAAACACATGATTTGTAGTTTGAGATTAGGGGTCTCTGGCAAAGTTCAGATGAGTATATTTACAATGATCTACAAAGGATCTCTCAGTTCTTCACCAAAACATACGTCCCATGATTCCACAAGATGGAGACATGAAAATTAAAGTGATATCAAATGGCTATAAAATTGTGAAGTGTAGATCAGCTTTTCTTTTTTCCCCTTCTTTTAGCATAGGGCAGCGATGGCAAACCTTGGCACTCTAGATGTTCTTGAACTTCAATTCCCAGAAGCCCTGCTCAACAGGAGTGCTGACTTGAGCTTCTGAAGTCCAAGAACACATGGAGTGCCAAGGCTCGCCATCACTGGCATCATAGGAGTATTTGTTGGAGCATTTGTGCCACTGGAAAACCTGCTTTACAAAACCTTGTTGCATGTTGCTAAGATATTTTCTGACTTTTGCTCAATAGAACCATCTACAACATAATGTCACCTACAACAGTTACCTTGCAAGTGCTATCGTCCTGAGCCAGAATGATCATTGATGGCTGTGAATGACAACATTTTGGAGTGTAACACAAGCTTAATCTAGCTGAGTATATTTTGAAATAGGGAGAGGAGGAAATCGTTCAAGGGAAATGAAGCTTATAACAGATACAAATATAACCCTATTCATGAAGACATTATCAGAATACTGTAGGCCAGTGGTGGCCAACCTAGGCACTCCAGCTGTTCTTGGACTTCAATTACTAGAAGCCCAAGTCAGTACATCTGCTGATCAGGGCTTCTGGGAATTGACGTCCAAGAACAGCTGGAGTGCCAAGGTTCGCCACCGCAACTCTAGGCAATGTATAGAATCCTATTCCCCATATGATACCTCATAATTTCTTGAAACCTCACATGCTTCCAGAACTTTTTTCCATGTTACATTCAAAATATGTAGGGACCCAAGCATGACACTCATATTTTGCTTCCACTCGCTTGTGACAGAAGAGATTTTTCATCGGTTTTTGTCATCAATATTAAACATCTACTGTTGCCAAAGCACCTAAACTTAAAGAACTCTGCCCAACCTCTGTCAACAAAGATTGCCAATACCACTTATTTTAAATATCAATGATTTATTTAGTGCTGTTTATGCGACTGGCGTTTCACAAAGTATAGAGGTTTTCGCTATCCCAGAGTGTTATATTCAACACAGAGGTGAAACAAGGAAAAAGACGGTTCTGGGTAAAGAGAAAAGAATATGTGGTTATTTCATTGTGAATATAATAAAAACCAATAACACCTGGCGAGAACCATGATCTCCTTTGAAATTGCCTTCATAAAAACCATGTCTGGAATTCAGAACACAGTGATTAAGCAAAAACAGCTGTGCAAAAGGAGCAGAGATTGACTAGGTAATGCACCAAACAGAAGCGATTCAGCCAAATTTAACAATTTCTCCTATTCAGATTCCATAAGAAGCAATAATCAAATCTTTACAAAGATTCCAGCAGGAAGAATGGCATTCTTGAAGTTTGCTGTCAAAACATTATGGCATGAAAAGCAAATCCCAAGGCCTTCTTTCTCTTGTTTTTCTGTTCTTTTATAAAGTTTGAAAGAGCTCACATGCTAAATCCAGCAGCTATTGTGTTACACAAGACTCAAATTCACACTGCCTTCAGCTAGGCTTTTTCGCACAATCCCTTTTTGGGGGTGTATACCTAAGAGGGTTTTAAGCAGGGGTGCCCAAACTATGGCCCATGGGCTGGATCCGGCTCCTAACGCCAATTCATCTGACCCACACTGTCCTCATCACTCCTGGAAGCGGAAGTAAAATGCGCCCATGTGTGCTGGATGAATTGACACTGGGGGACATATGTGGCCTGTGTGCCATAGTTTGGGCACCCCTGGTTTAAGCAAAGAAAATGGCAGCCTAAAATCTATCTCATCCTGTTGCAAAACATATTTGTTGCAAAACAGATTGCAAGGCGCATTTTACTTCTGCTTCTGGTGGGGGGAACCACGTGACTGGCCCACTGAACCACACGACTGGCCCACTGAACCCCGTGACCAGCCCATGGCCGGGAAAGTTTGGGCACCCCTGGTTTAAAGGGACGCTGAACCTTACAATCTCTCAATGCAGTGAATATGCATACCAGGCAGGGCATGCATGAAACAGATGGCCATATCTTCCATAACCGAAGGAGTAGACTCAATATTTTTAACTAACAACAGCTCCTTGGGAAAGGGAAAGCCCCAAGTCAACAGGGGAGCCTATGTTTTGAATGCCAAGTGTCCCCAATTCAACCCTACTTAAAAGGATGATGGCAAGGACTACAACCCAAAACCAGGAGGAGTCATATGCAGTAAGCAATGCCTATTGCATAGCTATGCCTGTGTAACTTAGAGGTGCACAAGCCATGGCAAAATTTGCCCCAAGGTAAGAGTTGTACAGGAACTGCGGTGGCTTAGTGGTTAAGATGCTGAACTTGACGACTGGAAGGTCGGCAGGTTAGCAGTTCGAGACTCGAATGCTATACGATGGAGAGAGCTCCCGTCTCTGTCTCAGCTCCTGCCAACCTAGCTGTTTGAAAGCAAGAAATTGCAAGTAGATAAATAGGGACCACTTTGGTGCAAAGGTAAACAGCATTCTGTGTCTAGCCATGCCTGCCACATGTCCACAGAAATGTCTGGAGTTGCAGACAGAGCTGGCTCTTTGGCTATAAACTGAGATGAGCACTGAACCCTAGAGTTGGATACGACTGGCGTTCGAACAAGGGCGAACTTTACCTTTACCTAAGAGTTGTACTGTAAGCACAGACATGCACATACAACTCCCTATCAAATTTTCCAGATATAGCTTTATACGTTTTTCTTCCTTTGTTTCATTGGACTATCTATAACTCCCTCCTGGCCCCACCTGGGCAGAAGTTAAGTCCGTAGAGACGGCCTCCTCTGCGGGGTGGAGAGGTCCCGCAGCGATGGACGCCGGGAGAGACCATCTTTGCCTGCGTCCCGGGGCCCCACCCACGCCTCCGGCCAGGACTTAAAGGCCATAGAGGCAGCAGGACCACCACTTCCCACTTTTGGACTTTGGGGGGCCCGTAGTGAGTTGTGTACTGTATTACTGAGTTGTCACTGTTACTTTTTTATTGTATTTCATGCTTTGCTCTTGTTATATTGTATTTTTGTTTTTTGCTATATTGTATCTTTATTTGACGTGTTGTGAACCGCCCTGAGTCGGCCTGTGCTGAGTTGGGTGGGATACAAATCAAATCAAATAAACATAAACATAAACAAACTTGCTTATTCCTACAGCCAGCTGGCCAGTGGATTCTAGAAACTGTAGTCCAAAAACATAGTATTTCCACACTCAGCCGAAGAGAAAGGAGTGTATGAGGCTGCCTTGCTCCACCAGCATTTAAACTGAATGCCTGGAGGTCTACAGATACAGAAGCCCAAATGAATTTTGGAGGAGTATGCTCATTAGATTACACAGCCTCAAGCTTAAGTTAGCTGCTAAATGGAAAGGAACTTCTGCAGTGGTGGGCATCCAAAAAAAATTCCTACCACACTGTGGGTGTGGCCATGTGACTGCGTGGGTGTGGCCTGTTGGCCATGTGACTGCTCTTCGCTATAGAGCCTCTTCTATTTTCATCACTCTATAGCGAACCTCTGAAGCCATTTCCCCCTTCGTCCAAGGCTTTTCCAGGGCTCCGTTTCACCCCGAAGCACATCACCAGCCACTCCGGAGTGGTTGGGAATGCGCTTTGGGGTGAAACAGAGTCCAGGAAAAGCCTTGGATGAAGGGGGAAATGGAGTCAGCCCCCTCTGAAGCCTCTTCTAGGAGGAGGAGGTGGGCGGGGTGGGGAGGTGGGCGGGGCATGGAGGTAGGCGGGGCCAGCCATTTTTACTACCGGTATGCACGTACTGGTCCGATCTGACTCATGCCCATCACTGATTCTGCCTGACACACAGCTAGACAGATATAAGGATGGATCTGTCCAGAACCCTATACAGTGATACCTCATACAACGTCCAAACTTGGTTCCACAAATTTGGACTTTATACGGAATTGGAGTTTGTATGAGGCATGCAAAATCCTAGCCGCGATGCCTCATACAACGTCCAAATCCTTGCCGCGATGTCTCGTACAATGTCGTTTCCATAGAGATACATTGTACTGTAACAGCACAGACTTCAGGGCAAAGTCAAGGAAAGAGACAAGAAACTGACAGAGCTTTAAGAAATCACTGTCTAAAGGCTAAAAACATTACAAAAACATGCCAAACAACCCTGATTGTCCAAGAACCTGAAGAATGCTGCAAAAATCGCAGGAATGCTTCTAAAAATTCTGACAAAAAAATTCAAAAAAATCCAAAATCGTGCTCAAAATCACTCCTAAACACTCTTCGCCTCATGCAAAACCCTCAAGAGCAATGCATGCATGTGCCCTGCCTTTTATACTGCCCAGGTACAATGCAACCTGGGGAAAACCCCAATGCCTCATACAAAGTCGCATGATTTTGTATGAGGCAACTTTTTTTCAAGGAATTAGGCGATGTTGTATGAATCCGATGTTGTATGAAGCGAGCTTTCTATGAGGTATTACTGTACTTCTATGTAGGAACATAAGTTGCCATGCGTCTGCTCTTCCTGTTTATTCTTTCTTTCAAGCACAAGTTCGAGAGAGCTTAAACGTCTCCCTTGAGTTTTGACAAGACAGGATCACAAAACTTAGCGTCACAATAGGACAACAGCAGACCTAATGAACAGGTCAAAATTGTTTGGACTCTTTCATGGTGGCTGCAAAAAAAGGCCGACACTGTTTTAGGCTTAGTCTCTCTCTCTATTCTGCACTAGTTAGACCACATCTAGAGTACTGTGTCTAATTCTAGGCACCTCACTTTGAGAAAGATGCAAACAAACTAGAGCAGATACAGAGAAGGGCAACAAGGAGGATCAGAAGACTGGAAACCAAACCCTATGAGGAACGACTGCAGGAACTGGGCATGTTTAGCCTTTAGAAAAGGAGACTGAGAAAGTAATATGATAGCACTCTTCAAATACCTGAAAGATAATCATAAAGAGGAAGAGAAGCATCTGTTTTCTATCATCCCAGAATGTAGGACGCATAATAATGGGCTCAAACTAATGGATGCCAGATATAGGCTGAATATCAGGGGGAAATGCCTAAACTGTTAGAGCAGTACAACATTGGAACCAACTGACTAGAGAGGTGGTGAATGCTCCAACACTGGAAGCATTCAAGAGAGAATTTGACAACCATCTGTCATATTTGCTTTGATTAGGATGCCTGCATTGTGCAGGGGGTTGGACTCAATGGCCCCTTCTGACTCAGTGATTCTATGATTCTATGTTTATATAGCCAGAACACAGCAGCCTGGTGAAGAGCTTGTGACTAATGAATCACTCTGTACACTAGACAAATCAGTATTTTTGAGAGCCTAGTAGATAGAAGATCAGACTAGGACTTGGGAGACTTTGAGTTATCCCCACTTTACCTGTGAAAACTCACTTTGTGTGAGATGTGTGAGATACAGAGCATCTTATACACCAGGAGTTCTCAACCATTTAAGCCGGGGGCCGGGTCACGCTCCCTCAGACAGCTTCAGGGGCCGGATGGCCATTTTGCCCTTCCTCCACTACATAGCACTTCTGGGTGTGGTGGAGGCGGTGGGGGGCCACATGAAATGGTGCCATGGGCCACAGGTTGAGAATCCCAGCTATACACCTTGAAATCCCGATCAGAGGTGCCATAAGTTGTATCCAACTCTAGGGTTCTGTGCTCATCTCTGTTTATAGCCAAAGAGCCAGCGCTGTCTGCTTCTGCAGACGTTTCCGTGGTCATGTGGCAGGCATGCCTAGATACCAGAATGCACAGAACACTGTTTGCCTTCCCACCGAAGTGGTCACTTTTTATCTACTTGCAATTTCTTGCTTTCGAACTGCTAGGTTGGCAGGAGCTGGGACAGAGGCGGGAGCTCATTCCATCATGCAGTACTCAGGTATTGAACTGCTGACCTGCCGCCTTCCAGTCAGCCTCTTAACCACTTGAACCACATACAGGATTATAAAAGAAAAGTGGGTGAACACACAGGTTATTAGTCTTCATTTGGGCATGTGCTATATGCATCAGTGATCAGTTTTAGCTGAAACAGAGGTCACACCCAAAGTCCAAGCTGGTGAGGTAGAAAGCGTTTGCCCCCCCCTCAACTCTACGCTCTAGTGAGATTTGCTGAAGTGCCTACCTGACTCTCTGCAGGGCACATAATTCTGCGCAGCTCTTTTTCGTTTTTAACTCTGTGGCTTGCATGAAAGGGGGTTCGCCATGCCGAAAAGGATTTCACAGGCAAGAAAAAATGAGTTTTAAGAATCCTCATTAGGCTGTCAACTGGGAAATGTAAAGGAGGCTTCTCTTCCTAGGCTAGTTCCCTGGAGAAGCTGGGGAGTTCTTGCTGATGTGCAGCAAATGGTTTCAAAGGTTCCTTTAAGAGGGCAAACATCTGTTCTATTCCTGTAAATTTGTTTCCTTTTACTTTTTCCTTCCTTTCTTTCATTTTTTTTTAAAAAACAGTGTAATACATTTTAATGACTGGCTTAGCTGCTGTAAAGTAGGGTACTGTACTTACTATTTATGGAGAAGGCCAGGGGACGTAAAGAGACTTTCGATTTTTTTGTTCTTGATTTTTATAAAAAGGATTTTGCCTTTATGAACGCCTCTCCCCTCCACCCCAAATTTTCCCTGCAAATTGGTGTGACAGACTCCTCCAGGTGCACAGAAAGAGTCTCGTTGGAGATTGTGGTAATTTTGAATCACAGTTGGACGTACTCTGGGCAATGGCAACCTTGTTGTGCCTGCTAATCTTTCTCACACCAAGTCAGGCAGAAGGAACTACGGAATGAATTCACGAAAAGCTGGCTTCATTTTGGCAGTTTCACGTCTGGCCTAGACATGGAGGAGGAGGAGGAGGAGGAAGAAGAAGAAGAAGAAGAAGAAGAAGAAGAAGTTACTAGAACTCAGTGTGCCTCTAATAACAGACCAAAATATTTTAATTGTGTTTGGTATGTAAATAAAGTTGCACCTAGTGGTTGAAATCCTATTGCTGACATAATATAAACAGCGTTAAGATCAGGCAGTGAATTACAGTATTGTGAGTTACTATGTCAAGGTAACACAATATTTTGTGCACTAGGTTGCATGACAAGAGATAATGTCTACACAGATGTTACAACATGTAGCAATTCACAGCACTAGGATTTTGCTGTGATAAATAACAGCAGTTCAGGGGCATGGCAATTTAGGGTTTAAATTGCCAAACTAAGCATGTTAGTTGATCTGTTTAAATTACTCACTTGGGACTGTGGTGGCTTAGCAGTTACGATGCTGAACTTGATGACTGAAAGGTTGGCAGATCGGCAGTTCAAGACCTGAGTGATGCACGATGGAGTGAACTCCCGTCTCTGTCCCAGCTGCTGCCAACCTAGCAGTTCGAAAGCAAGAAACTGCAAGTTGATGGATAGTGAAGGTAACAGCGTTCCGTGCACTCTGGTGTCTAGTCATGCCTACCACATGACCATGGAAAAGTCTGCAGACGCAGGCAGTGCTGGCTCTTTGGCTGTAAACAGAGATGAGCACCGTACCCTAGAGTCGGATACAACTGGCTTCCGAGCAAGGGCAACGTTTGCCTTGACCTTAAATTACTCACATCTCCCTTTTAGCAGCTAATCTTGAAGCAACTCACAAACAGTAATGTGTAAGAACAACACCTAAGGAGGGAAATGGGATGACCCTTTCCAAAACACACTGTGAGTTGTACTCCATAAAAGGTAACATTTCTAAGATAGGGAAAACATAATGAAATGTTTTTTTTAAAACTCTAGCCCCAGTGAGGGAAAGGGGAATTTACAAACCAGCGAAATCAATTATACAGTATATTCTGGAAGAATAAAGGTTTTCAACACCTATCTAAAAATTGCGAGAAGAGACATTTGGCTGCTTTTCCTGGGGAAAATATTCTGCCTCAGTGGTGCCAACATTGGAAACACTCTGCTTTTTGGAAAACAGGGAAGAAATGGCTAAATATGCCTCAGCAACTGTGCATCTAAAATAGGGGTTCCCAACCTTTTCAAGCCGGGGGCCGGGTCATGCTCTCTCAGTCAGCTCTGAGGGCCAGATGGCCATTTTGCCCTACATGCATGATGGGGGTGGCCATTTTGTCCTAACATCTTCAATAGGGTAGTCATTTTCTTTCTCAAAAGCCGGGGAGCACATGAAATGGCACCTGGCAGCTTCCAGATGTGGTGGACCTCTGTCTATCATCCTAGCTATAGTGGCTGCAAGGAGTTGTCACCCAACTAGGGTTTACCATATGCCCTGTTTTTCTGGGATTTTCCTAGATTCAATCTAATTGTCCTGGCCAGTTCAAGAAAATCATGTAAAAGTCCCAGATTTTTAAATTCGAACAAAGGAAGCAAGATCACCCCCCACCAAGTGATTTTTGCAAAGAATTAATTCAGTGCCTCCCTGCCTTTTTAAAAAAAATTATTCAGCTTGCAAGTGGTGAAGGCAAAACGTCACCCTGAGCAGCCCGCTGGGGAGGGGGAGATGCTTGCAAGCAGGATAATTGTAAAAAAAGGCAGGGAGGCAGTGAATTAACTCTTTGCAAAAATCCCTTAGCTCACTTTGAGCAATGGTGCAGGCAAGAGGCGCACTGGAGCACCAGCTTGAAGAGCTCCAGTTCTGAAAGGGGGGGCAGAGGCTGCCCACCCCGAGCAGGGATTCCATGGGATCTTAGAGCCATGGCCTCCGTGACAGCCCCATCCGACGCATGCGCAGTTTGAAGGATGCAATGATGTCACGTGGCTGTCCCGGTTTGATGGGAAAGAATTATGGCAACCCTACATCCAACCATATCACAAGGGCGTTGCATTGGGTTACACTAAAAACACAAAGGATTGTGTCAAAAGTGCATAATAAGAGAGTGAAGCCCAGCTTTGCTAACTGATTTGAAATGGAGGCCATTGCATTATAGACTAAGATAAAGGTCTCTTTTACTCAAAAGACAATCATATCTGATTCTAGAGCAGTGATCCCCAATGTGGGGCCCAGGCCCCACAAGGGGACTCAATTCCCAGAAGTCTAAGTCATCCTGATCACTGCCTTGGGGAGTTGACTTACACTTTGGGGACTGAAGTCCAAAAACCAAAGGATGGTTGCAATGTCTTGCTTTTGAACTGCTAGGTTGGCAGGAGCCTGGACAGACAATGGGAATTCACTCTGTCATGCAGTACTCAGGTTTTGAACTGCTGGCCTGCTGACTTTCTGATCATCAAGCTCAGCATCTTAACCACTAAGCCACCATGGCCCCTTGCATTATAGACTAGGATCAAGCAATTTCTAACTTCTGGATACTTGAATTCCACCAAATGAAGCCAAGTGGAAAATAATGACTGTGGATGGAGATGGAGAACATATGCTTAGGTTTAAGGAACACCGCTCTCTGGGGGCATGACCAGGCCAGGGATTAATCTTTGGTCACAGAACCAAGTACACAGTTCCATCAAGTAAAAATCCATTCCAGCCCAAAATTTCTTCATTTTAGCAGCCTATCCTGCAGGTTATCCTGCTATGGTAATAGAGTAGACCCTACTGCCAGCGACTCAACACTGATCATCAGGTGATGGTTAACTAACTGGACAACCCTGAGGACTAACAGTCTTGGGTGGTGAAGTCCACAGGAAAGAGTCTGTTCTTTTTGTGTCAGGGATTACTCTAGGTTGAAAAGATTTTTACAGGTGACAAACGAATGAGGCTCCTTTTATGTCCCCCATTGTGGCAGCTTTCAGGTATCGAACCTGTCTTTCCAGTCTCCAGGCCTAGCGCAAGAGGGTGATGGACTCCAAGTGGATTCAATCCTACTTGAATCCATTTTGATAGAGATGCATCAGCTTCATCAATACTGGGGCCAATGAGGACTTTGTGTGCCAAAAGGGTTCAGGACCAGAAAGCGACTTGCTGAATTGGGTCAATGGTATGGGTGGGTGTCATGCTGCGATGTGGGAGGCAGATGAAAGGCCATTGCATTATAATTCTCAGGACAGTCTTCATGGCTCATTGCCATGAGGATCGCTAATATTCAGATTTGGATACGGCAGAACAAGAGGAAGAGAGTGGTAGCCTGATGAAGTGGACTTGGTCCATGGAAGCTGACATTTAAATACAGGAGTTAGTCTTTAAGGTGCCACAACATTTTTGTCTTCTTTTGCTGTTCTCTTTTGTTTACTCTCAAATATGGTAGCCTTCAGTTGCTGATGACATTAATCTTTCCAAGTCATCTGGAGTCTGAAGACCTTTCTCCTCTATAGCAAAGTACTCCTAATTCTACCAGAATATCCTGGTCTGTTCTCTACCCATACTCAGATCTTTTTCACTGGGAGGATTGAGTTGCTACGAATCAGGTCTGCCCAGAAAAAAGGTAAACAGAAAATGGAGGTCTGCCCTTTTCCAAACAGGGCACGCTGTTCTATCTTCCAACTGACTCCTTTCCTTAGAAATGCTGATTCAGGCATTTGGCTAGTCACATTTAAGAAGGAACATAAAAAGGGCACCTTTCCCTAGGCAGGGACTTCAGATCTTCACTGACAAAACAAGGGCAACGCTTGCCAATCAAAGCTTTAAAAGGTTTCTTTCTTGGACTACGTCATTGGGAAGTGAAGCAAAAATATAAACCACCACCCCAGTGTCAACACTAGATTCTGAGATTCACTGGAACACTAACTTTTTGACACAAGTAAACAAAGTGCCACCAAACCTGTAAAAGAGCAGAACCAGCAACATTGAGAACATGATATGTATGTGCAGTAAACCCATTTGTGTGGATTCACAGAGACTTAGGCTTTTGGGAATTGAAGTCCAAGAATACCTAGAGTGCCAAGGTTCACCATCACAGGTCTAGGCTAAGGTCAGGGCAAAGCCCTGTAGGAGCTACAAGATATTATAGGTCTTGTAGAGTGTTTTTGCTCTTCTCTGTAGAAAATTCCTATGTGGAGCTTAAGAGGTGAGGTAAAGGTCTCCTTTGCTCAAAAACCAGTTGTGTCTGACTCTAGGGCAGGAGTCAGCAAGCTTGACTGTCCAGATGTTCTTGGACCTTATCAACTTTAAAGCCCTTATTGGTAGCAGACCAGGATACCTCAGGGACCACATTGTCCCTAGGACATCGAGCTGACCCACGATAGCAAACTGAGAGGGCACCTCTCCAGCATGAGGAAAAGGGCCTTCTCGGTCGTAGCCCCCACATTATGGAACCTCCTCCCAGTAGAATCACCGTACGCCTCTAGGCCCAGTTGCTACTGATAGGGAAATGGTGGTGTACTGGGTGTTGAGTTCGAGTCTAGCAGAGTGTAGTGGTTAACTATGAGTGACAGCGGAGGTGCCCGTTTAGTTTTCTCCTTCACACCCAGTCAATAACAGCAGAGACTCAGTTGAACCCAACTAGGAAGGCCATTGGACCATTAGATGACAATGGAAGGCAAGGGGTTATTAAAGAGGAAACAGAGATTGCAGAGAGACTCAATGAATTCTTTGCTTCAGTATTATTCACTGAAGAAGACAGAGACCACATGCCCAAAACAGAGCCTATCTTCGTATGGAGGGAAACCGAAGAATTAAGCCAGATAGAAATAACCAGGGAGGAGGTCCTTGCATGTCTTGTTAAGCTAAACACTAACAAATCACCAGGACCAGATGGCATCCATCCACGAGTTCTCAGGGAACTTAAAGATGAAATTGCTGATCTCCTAGCCAAAATATATAATCTTTCCCTCAAATCAGGCTTTGTGCCTGATGACTGGAAGGTAGCGAATATAACACCAATTTTCAAAAAAGGATCCAGGGGTGATCCAGGAAATTACCGACCTGTCAGTTTGACATGTGTCCCAGGTAAAGTGACGGAAACCATCCTAAAAGATAGAATTAATAGGCACATAGAAGAGAAGGCGCTGCTAAAGGAGAGCCAACATGGCTTTTGCAAGGGCAAATCATGCCTCACTAATCTGCTGGAATTTTTTGAGAGTGTCAACAAGCATGTGGATAAGGGGGATCCAGTTGACATTGTTTATCTGGACTTTCAGAAGGCTTTTGACAAGGTCCCACACCAAAGGCTCTTGAATAAACTTACCAGTCATGGAATAAAGGGACAGGTCTTGTCCTGGATGAGCAACTGGCTAAGGGACAGGAAACAGAGGGTAGCAATAAATGGACACTTCTCCAAGTGGAGGGAAGTAAAGAGTGGGGTCCCCCAAGGTTCAGTACTGGGACCCCTGCTGTTCAACCTCTTCATAAATGATCTAGAGGTAGGAGTAAAAAGCAAGGTAGCCAAATTTGCTGACGACACTAAATTATACAGGGTAGTGAAAACTGTGAGAGATTGTGAGGAGCTCCAGAGGGATCTCTCAACACTGGGGGAGTGGGCAAAACAGTGGCAAATGAGTTTCAACATTAGTAAGTGCAGAGTGATGCATGTTGGGGCAAAGAACCCCAATTACATTTATAAACTGATGGGGTCTGAACTCTCTGCGACAAACCAGGAAAGGGACCTTGGTGTCCTGGTGGACAACTCAATGAAGGTGTCAACCCAGTGTGCCTCAGCAGTGAAAAAAGCAAACTCAATGCTAGGGATCATTAGGAAGGGTATAGAAAATAAGTCAGCAAGTGTCATTTTGCCTCTTTATAAATCTATGGTGAGGCCCCACCTGGAATACTGTGTACAGTTCTGGTCGCCATACCTCCAGAAGGATATGATGGAGCTGGAAAAAGTACAGAGGAGGGCAACCAGAATGATTCGGGGACTGGAACACCTTCCTTACCATCTGAGGCTGCAACGGTTGGGCCTTTTCACTCTTGAACGATGGCGACTAAGAGGTGACCTGATTGAAGTTTATAAAATCATGCACGGTGTGGACAAAGTAGATAAGGAAAAACTGTTTTCCCTATCGCATAACACTAGAACTAGGGGACACTCCATGAAACTTTTGGGTACTAGTTCTCAAACAAATAAGAGAAAGTACTTTTTCACCCAGAGGATTACTGGTCTATGGAACTCCCTGCCAGAAGAAGTGGTGACAGCTGTCAGTCTTGACAGCTTTAAGAAAGGATTAGACAAGTTCATGGAGGACAAGGGTATCAATGGCTATAATTATGGCTACCTAAGGACAACCTCCGGGTTGGAGAGATAGGCAGGATATCTCTCAATGCCATTTCCAGGGAATCCTAAGCAGGTGAAGGCATCTGCTTGGGAATACACTGAAGCAAGTGGTAAGCCACTGTGTGAGACAGAATGCTGGACTGGATGGGCTGTGGCCTGTTCCAGCAAGGCTGTTCTTATGTTCTTATGTTCTTATGAACGGTGCAAAACATAAAGTGCTTTTACTCAGCAAAGGTGATGATGAAAAGAAACATAAACAGTAGTATCTTATCTGTGAACAACTATGCAAACAAACTTAGTCTTTCAGTTTCACAGTAAGTACTTGCACACAGCAAAATCTCCTGCTGCAGCCTTGCTCTTCCCTGGCTCGGCTTGCAGAGTATGGCAAACAAATGCAGTCCCAGTTTGCTCAAGTATTTACAGTCTTAAGCTGGCAACCTCTCTCCCTGGAGAGTAAACTCACAGCCAGCAGTTCTTCCCTTCAGGCATGCAGTTCATTACCCTAGAAAGAACAACAGTCCATGCTCATAAGCATAAGAGAACAAACCTCTGTGTTACTAGTCGAGTAAACATCCAGCAGAAGGCATCAAAGCTTCTTCTAGAACATCATTATAGCTTCAAGGTATAAAGTCCAAGAGCAACAAGGAATAAAGTCCATGTGCAGCAGCATGGCAACATGGTTAGTCCGAGAGCATTCAGGCAGCATGGCTACCAGATTAAATCCAGAGCATTCGGGCAGTGTGGCTACAAGATTAAATCAAGAGCAAAGAAGCAAACTATTCGGCTCTATTTTATGCAGTGACAAATGCTGATTCATTCCATCATTACCATCACCTGTCCACAGTTCAGTAAGTTACTCTTAAAGCTGTAGTACCACATATCATGTATTATTTACAATGCCATGGTGTTCCCCATGACATCCCTAACAGCTACTGTTTAGGAGAGTACTGAAAATGTGGTTAACGAAGTAGGTCTGAGGGCAGGGATTGTCAACAAGCTCCCCTTTTTTGGCTCTTCTGAGGTTCTCCCCCTTCTTGTAATTGTTTTTAATGACTTTTTTTTAATGTCATGCTGTTTTTATACCTGTTTTAAGAGTTCAATAAGGCACAGTGTGGGGGCAGCATTATTATGTTGGAAGGGTTTTAACTTTTTATATTGTTTTTTAATTGTTGCCGAGCGTCCAGTGAGGTGTTCATTAGACTGTGTACACCGACCCGAGTCTAATTATTGGGGTGGTGTATAAATCTACTGTAAATAAATAAATTCCCAGAAGCCCTGATCAGCAAGTGTACTGACATGGCCTTCTGGTAATTGAAGCCCAATAACAACTGGTGAGCCAAGTTTGCTGACCCCTGCTCTAGGGGATGGTGCTCATCTATGTGTACAGCCAACTGTGTGTGTCTGCAGATAATTCTGTAGTCATATGGCAAGCATGACTAGA
The DNA here is from genome assembly GCA_035047305.1 of Bradypodion pumilum. Classification (NCBI taxonomy): domain Eukaryota; kingdom Metazoa; phylum Chordata; class Lepidosauria; order Squamata; family Chamaeleonidae; genus Bradypodion; species Bradypodion pumilum. The sequence goes on along the minus strand of JAWDJD010000011.1, from coordinate 8,113,567 downwards.
TGCCGAAGCACATGGATGCTTTTTATCTGCTTGCAATTTCTTGCTTTCACACTGCAGGTTGGCAGGAGCTGGGACAGATGACAGGAGCTCAATCCATCACACAGCACTCAGCACTTGAACTGTTAACCTGCCAACCTTCCACTTGTCGGGCTCAGTATCTTAACCACTAAGCCACTGCATCCCTTCCCTAACAGGCGAAGACTACCATAAAATAACAGTCCCTTGCAAACCCTACTTAATGCCTTGCCACTCCTGCCCGCTCATTTCCCTCATCTTTTCCGTTGGATAAAAATTGCTGCCAAAGCCTGAATTAATTAACTTATGAACCTGAAAACACCTGTTAGACCATTGATTTTCCCCCCCATCAAAGACGTCTGGCTGGGGAATCTTTTGCAGACCTCTGGAGTCCATGAATGCTGAAAATCCCATGCCTAGTTTTAACTTTCAACAAAATACCTGTAGTTAAGGTTTCTGAATCTATTTGGCAGATAAATTTCAGCACCCTGGATAAATCCCTTAAAGTTCCAACTATATTTGGGAATAGATTCATTGTCACCATGAAATTGGAATCACTTGCATCAACTGACACAGCAGCTAAAATGCTTTTTTCCTTTAAAGCAATAAAAAAAATTAAAAAATCTTTCTTTGGTGCCAAAATGACGGCAATAAAACTGCTAGGTAAACCTGGGATATAGCAGACAGAGTAACCCACTCGCGACAATGTTGTAGTTCTGGTACAGATTCTTAGGGTTGGAATACCAGTACTTTGGGATTAGGAGGATCAAGAAAATCATTATCTCCCCTTTTAGACTTCTCTGCTTCCTCACAGTAGTGAGGTTAGCATTAGGACTAAGCTTAATTCCTCCCCCGCCATGGTGTATTGTTAAAACCTTTCCTTGCTACCAAAGCAACGTGTTTTGGATGGATAACTAAGACCCATTTGCTTTGCAATAGACTGGTTCCAGGTAGAGATCAAAAATATGACATCTATATGCTGATGTTAACTTATAGACTTGCATTTGTATTTGTATTTTCTTGGATTCATCTTTAGGACATGGTTACATGGACCATCAAGATGCACTTCAAATTTTACCCCTACAGCACAGGAGCCCAGAGAGACATTCAGACATTCAGAAGGGAAAGGATCCCCACCCAAAAGGCCCCGACTTCCACTACCTTACATGGGACAGGAACAGACCCCAAAGAAAAATATCCTCTGATCATTTCAGTGTTCAAGTAAACATTGAAGCATCTGGTGAACCATAAGCAGAGAAAAAGGGGTCTGCTTGCTGTCTCTCTGTATTATTACTTCCTTCTCATTAGCTTTACAAGAATGATCCCATCATGCTTCCTGGTGCAAGCATGACTGGAACATTTTGTCACATCCAATCCAGAGGCACAGCAGGAGAGAAAGCAAAGATCTTGATAGGTTAGAACACTGGGCTGGAACCAACAGAATGAAATCAAACAGGGATAAGTGCAAAATGTTACACCTAGGGAACAAAACCCAGATGCACAGTTACAAGATGGGGGATAATTGGCTTAATGGGACTGCGGTGGCTCAGTGGTTAAGAGACACTTGCTTTGTTAGCTGGAAGGCCAGCAAGTCGGCAGTTCAAGACTCAAATACTGCATGACGGAATGAGCACCCCCATCTCTGTCCCAGCTCCTGCCAACCTAGCAGTTTGAAAGAAAGAAATTGGAAGTACAGTAAACCCTCACATAACGACGTTGCTTGGTTCCCCAAGTAGCGTCGCTATAGGGGAAACGTCATTGTGCGGTTTTCAATTGCAGCTGTGCCATCTAGCAGCAAAAAAACTGTCATTATCTGCACAACAATGGTTTTTCGTTATTGTGCAGATAGTCACATGGCAAGTGATGACACGTCATTATGCGGAAATGACGCTATTCGAATACGTCATTAATCGAGGGTCCACTGTAGATAAATATGGAGCACTTCAGTGGGAAAAGATCTTGGGGACATCATAAAAGGAGCCTCTTTCAGGCATTCCCCGAGAGGAGTTTCTCCAGCAAAGATCCTTTCAACCCAGAATAATTTCTGACATGAAATTATTATTATTGGCTTAGTAATACTACAACAGAGAAAGATCTTAGAATTGTTGCAGAGCACAGGCTAAATATTAGTCAACCATGCAATGTGGTTGCAAAAAAGGCCAACACTGTTTTAGGCTGCATTAGTCCCCCTCTATTCAGAACTAGTTAGGCCACATCTAAAGTACTGTGTCCAATTCTGGGCACCGCACTTTAAGAAAAATGTAAATAAATTAGAGCAGGTACAAAGGATGATCAGAGGACTGAAAAACAAGCCATATGAAGAAAGTCTGAAGGAATTGGACATGTTTAGCCTTGAGAAAAGGAGACTGTGAGCAGATATGATAGCATTCTTCAAATACCTGAGAAATAATCATAAAGAGGAAGGGAAGGATCTGTTCTCCATCATTCCAGAGTGCAGGATGCGTAATAATGGGCTGAAAATAGAAGTCAGACATAGGCTGCATATCAGTAAAAACTTCTTAACAGTTAGAGCAATATGACAGTAGAACCAACTGCCTTAAGAGGTGGCGAGCGCTCTATCCCTGGAAGCATTCAAGAGAGAGTTGGACAACCCTCTGTCAGATCTGCTTTGATTCGGATTCTATGACTCTATCTGGACAAGAGATAGGAAAACAACAGTCTCTAGAACAGGTCAGGTCAGCAGAAACCATCAGCCAATTGGCATGACTGCTGCCAAAAGGGACTGGTCAGGATCAAAGGGTGGCCACCTGTTATGTCCGGCCCTTATAAGCACCAGTCCAGACAACGATGAACAAAACAGCAACAAGTCTTTATTCAACAGTCTTTTAGAGATGAGCTTACAAGGTGCTCCGGACACAGAGATTTATTTATTTATTATTTATTTTATTGTTGGACTTCTATACCGCCCACTAGACCAAGGCCGACTCAGGGTGGTTCACAATCACAACATAAAACAGTTGGCTATAAAGAGATGGCTGTACAATCCCAATGGAATCAGTCCCTCCGGAATCTGCCGTGTAGGAGGCAAAGGCTAGCTACCATGGAAGCATAGAATAATGGAGGAGACCCAGGCTTAGTACATTGCTGGCTACCTGTACGGAGTGGGAAGTGTAGATCCGGTCCAGCCCCACCTTGATACAAAGTAGCAACCCGCCGGACAACCGTAACTAACCAATCATAACGGGGTATACATGTAATTAACAAATGGGGAACAGGATCCAAAACTGTAACCAATCACAGGGCTTGGAAGGATTAGCATAATCAACGCGCCCTGGAATTTATTTTTATTTATTTATTTATTGTTAAATTTTTATACCGCCCACTCAGCCAAAGCCGACTCCGGGCGGTTCACAACAGTGGGAATGGGGAATTTCGCGCCACTTTTGGCTCCTGATTTGGATGGCAGGAAACCGCCGTTTCCCTCTTGCAAGGCGCTGCCCGCGCTACTTGCAAATGTGCCTTAATACACAACACCACCCCAACTAGACTGAAAGAATTTTAGAAGCATGTGTGTGTTCCATAAATAGTAGTAATCTAATGAAAGCATGGGAGCTGAGGAAGATCTTTGAAAGTAAAAAAGTTAAGTGGGTTTCCTTGGGCAATAGATGATGAGAGATCACAGGAGGGTGTTTGAAGAAATGGATGTGTGTCATGTAGACTCTCTTTTAATGCCTAAATCAGGGCTACAAAAGTTAATTTTTGGATTTGTACTCTTGCGATCTCCCAACCTGCTTGTCCATTGCAGTTACAGAGGTTATAGTTCAAAGGGGCAAGCATCCAAACGCTGCCCTAAGCCAGAGGGCTGCTTTTTGCTAAACTGGAAAATGCTCTTGAAAAAACAGATTCACCTGCTAACCCAATAAACTTTTATTCCCAGTAGGAAGAGGCTGTGCTTCAGGCAGCAAAATGTCTTGAGCTTACCATTGTTGCGGTACATGCTGGCAAGACAGAAGTGACTTATAATAACCCTAATGGGATTTTCAAGGTATGAGAAGTATTTAAGGAATGGTTTTATTCGTTCTGCATACTCAATGAGGATCTCCTGGGTCCCAGTCCATCACTTTATCCACTATACCCCACTAGGTACCCAGTGAGTTAGCCATTAGGAGGGTTAATAGTTTGGAAACTGTCTGTCCTTGCTCGTCTTGACTGGGCAGATGTTTGGCTAATATGAGTATAATAGCCAGTTTAGCATTCTCTCCCTCTCTCTCCCTCCGGCCTGCTTAGAAGTGTCATGCTTCAAGGCAGGCTGAGAACTTGTTTCTAAGAAATAAAGGGACAAAATGCAGCACAGACCAGAAGAAGAAAGCGATACCTTGAAGGACAAGATTACAACACAGGGATTATCTACCGGGCTTATTTGGAATAGTCTGGTGCCATCTAAACAGAGTTTCTTAAGATCCATGACCATGGCATCCAAATGGCCTACAGACCTCAAGCAACCCTATTTGCTTCAGCTCCTGTAGAAGGGCAAGAGGAAAGGAAGGGGACCCCATTCTTGCCCTTTCAAGTTTCCTCCCACTCCTGGGAGAAAGTTTTCAATTTTTCTTTTCAATGGACCAATGACCCAGCTCAGTATGTAAACTTGAGGAAGAGCTTTTTGGCAAGAACAAACACTCTTGAGGGTACGCAAGAGCAAAACCAAATTAGAAGGTGGAGGAAGGAGCTCACAGGACAAGGAAGAACATTAAAGGAGGCTATAGCTGAACATCTCAACCTCCCCAACATCACTTGGAGGACGCTGAATAGGCTGAGGCAGGCGCGTGCTGTCCAGCACCTTCCCATGGTGCCCTGCACACCCCTGGGCTGAGGGTCAGAGTCCATAAATGCCAGACCAACATGCTCAAGTGTGGGGCTGCTGGTGGACAACAACATGCTGTGTGAATGAAGGAGAGATACAGAATCCGGCTCATTTACTGGTCTGCCAACTATTACCAGAAACATGCAGCAATGAGGCTTTAAGTTTGGCCAACAACAAAGCCAAAGGGGGCTTCATTTTGGCAGTTTAAAGTTTGGCCTTGACACAAAAGAAGTATGAAAACAACTTGTCCATGGGAGAACTTGAAAAATTCAGTTTTTTGCATCGCAGCTGCCAGCACCACACTGACTGAGGATTTTGAGAACTGTAGTTTAGGAAAGTAATTTTTTTCTAAGCTCAGCTTCAGGGTATATCAAAGTGGAGAAGAGCACATTGAGGGGTGGTGCTGAAGAATTGCAGGTAGCAAAGGGATATGAGCTCCAGTCTAGTTCAGAACCACTTTGAGCAAGAACCTACCCCCCTCTCCTTCCTAGTAAAACTTCATGGACCTCCACCCATTTGATAACAACCCGGTTTTGAAATATGTTATGAAATATGACAAATAGCATTAACGGTGGTGTCCAAATGAAGAAATCATCCATCTTTGCTTAGATTCAGAGTTCAGAAAAGTTCCCACTGCTGGCTGGGGAATATGAGGATCTCTAGTCGTCGTCCCCCCCCCAAAAAAAGTCGCTACTCCAAGTTCTGTTGAAGTGTGATGTTTCAAATATGGCTCTGTGTCTCTTGTAATAATGGCAGCCATCAAGCGCACTCTTAGGTTATCTCAAGGGCAACTCACGACCTGCTTCCGCCTGCTGCCTCAATGCAGCTATTAAAAGAAACAGATGCATTAGAAGGTTATTTGATTCTTGTACCACCATTCATTATGCAGAGGGACACAAAGGCACACAAGAGCAGATGGAACCTGTTTTGCCCTGCGTTCCTGGGGTCTAGCTACTTCGTACTGTCATGCTCTGCTGTGCCAAACACAGAGGGACATAAACCTGAGCATCCTTGTGGTAAATGCATGGGAGGAGACTCACCCAACTGCAAAACTTTAACACTGTTGCCTTTATGGTCCTTTGTATTCTTAAAAGTTTTATGCTACTACATTATGTGTTTAATGGGACTGTGATGGCTCAAGTGGTTAAGACACTGAACTCACTCACTGGAAGGTCGGAGTTCGATTCCCGGGTACTGCATGATGGAGTGAGCTTCCATCTCTGTCCTAGCTCCTGCCAACCTAGCAGTTCAAAAACAAGAAATTGCAAGTAGATAAATAGGGACCACTTCCATGGGAAGGTAAACAGCATTCCGTGCACTCTGGTGTCTAGGCATGCTTGCCACATGTCCATGGAAATGTCTGCAGAGGCAGATAGAGCTGGCTCTTTGGCTATAAACAGAGATGAGCACTGAACCTTAGAGTCAGATACGACTGGCTTTCAAACATGGGCGACCTTTACCGAATGTGTTTCATAAGCCACCTTTAGTATACTTGACATTACATGGTGAGGTAGTTAACATTAAAAAAAACAACACCAAGATCATGGCATCTGGCCTCATCACTCACTGGCAAGTAGAAGGGGAAGAAATGGAAACAGTGACAGATTTAAATTTCTTGGGATCTAAGATCACTGAAGACACTGACTGCAGCCATGAAATGAAAAGATGCTTAAAATCCTTGGGAGGCAAGCTATGGCAAACCTTGGCAGCACAATAAAAAGTAGAAATATCACTCTGCCGATATATGTCCGCATGGTTAAAGTGATGATCTTCCCAGTAGTAATGTATGGCTGAGAGAAGTGAACTACAGTGTAGAAGAATAGATGCCTTTGACCTCTGTGGTGCTGGAGGAGACTCTTGAGAGTCTCCTGGACTGCAAGGAGATCAAATCAGTCCATCCTGAAGGAAATCAACCCTGACTGCTCCTTGGGAGGACAAATACTGAAGCTGAAGCTCAAGTACTTTGGCCAACAAATGAGAAGAGAGGACTGACTGGAGAAGGCCTTGATGCTGGGAAAGATTGAAGGCAAAAGGAGAAGGGAGTGGTAGAGTTTAAGATGGTTAGACAGTATTGTTGATGTGGTGGGCGTGGATCTGAGCAGATCTGGAGGATGGCAGATGGCAGAGGAGCCTAGCATACTATGGTCTGTGGGGTAGCAAAGGGTCAGACTCAACTTTTCAAAGATAAGCAGGTGTCTTTGATTGGCCTCTGGCTGTATGCTCATCTTGGATGAGGGGTTAGTAATGGGTGGCCCTCTGAATCTCTCCCCATGATAGCGGCCATTATCTATAACAGTGATGGCAAACCTTTTAGAGACCGAGTGCCCAAACTGCAACCTAAAATCGCAAAGTGCCAACACAGCAACAGGGGAGGGAGGAAGCGCTCCCATTGGGCTGCTGTACAGAGGGGTGGGGTGAACTCTGTGCTGGGGGAGGGAGGAAGTGCTCCCATTAGATTGTTGGTCATAGGGGCGGGGCAAACTCTGTGCTGGAGTGACTGCATGGGTGCCCACAGAGGGCTCTGAGTGCCACTCTGACACACATGCCATAGATTCTCCACTACTGGCCTATAACCTCTTCCTAACCCCCCAATTTTTTTATTGAAAAATGGGACCTGAAGTGATGGAAGTGATGGAAGAATATTTCTACTAGGTTACAATGGACATGGAATGGCTTGAAATGGCCAAAGGCACCCACTAGAGGGGTGATTTCAGAGATTTCAAGCAAAGCTGGGAGCTTTGTGTGGGTCAGGTTTCCTTTTGAGATTTTGGGTGCAACAATTATAGACCCAAGTTGCCCACCCCTTTTTAAGACCCCTTCAACTATGCTGCTCTCTCTGTGTTACTTCCACCCTCTGCAACAGTGTTTCATAAGAACATAAGAACAGCCTTGCTGGAAGAGGCCACAGGAGCCCATCCAGTCCAGCATTCTGTCTCACACAGTGGCTCACCATTTGCTTCAGGGTATTATTCCCAAGCAGATGCCTTCACTTGCTTAGGATTCCCTGGAAATGGCATTGAGAGATACCCTGCCTATCTCTCCAACCCGGAGGTTGTCCTTAGGTATCCATTATAATTATAGCCATGGATACCCTTGTCCTCCATGAACTTGTCTAATCCTTTCTTGAAGCTGCCAAGACTGACAGCTGTCACCACTTCTTCTGGCAGGGAGTTCCATAGACCAGTAATCCTCTGGGTGAAAAAGTACTTTCTCTTATTTGTTTGAGAACTAAGGTTTCCCAACCTTTAGTTTTCAGACTTCAATTCTCAGAAGCCTAAGTCAATTCCCCAAAGCACTGATCAGCCAATATACTGACTTAGGCTTCTGGGAATTGAAATCCAAGAACCAAAGGTTGGGAAACTCTGCTCTGGAGGTAAACATGTCACAATGTGAAGAATTGGCGGTAGCTGTGACTTAGTCTTGAGTGAGCAATTTATACCCATTCACTCTACAAAAGTGAACAGGCAATTGCTGAGAGTGGTTTGCTAAATGTATTGGACTCTCCAGGGGGGGGGGGAGGGAGATGTGTAGTTGTGGAGAGTGTCAACAGCAAGTTGTCTACATTTCAAGTGTCTACATTTCAAAATTCTTCTTTACTTCAGAGAACTCACGAGGGAAGTTACAAACTAGAGAGTGGAAGGAAAACTGTGGCATTAGAGAGAAGTACTGTACAGTAATACCTCATACAAAGTCCACTTTGTACAACAACAGATTCATACATCATCGCCTAATTCCTTGAAAAAAGTTGCCTCATACAAAGTCGCTGCGGCTTTGTATGAGGCAATGGGGTTTTTCCCAGGTTGCATTGTCCCTGGGCAGTATAAAAGGCAGAACGCATGCGTGCATTGCTCTTGTGGGTTTTGCAAAAGGCGAAGAGTGTTTAGGAGTGGTTTTGAGCGCGATTTTGGATTTTTTTGAATTTTCCCATCAGAATTTTTGGAAGCATTCCTGGGATTTTTGCAACATTCTTCAGGTTCTTGGACAATCAGGGTTGTTTGACATGCTTTTGTAATGTATTTAGCCTTTAGACAATGTTTTCTTAAAGTTCTGTCAGTTTCCTGTCTGTTTCCTTGACTTTGCCCTGAAGTCTGTGCTGTTACAGTACAATGTATCTCTATGGAAATGACGTTGTACGAGGCATCGCGGCAAGGATTTGGACATTGTATGAGGCATCATGGCTAGGATTTTGCATGCCTCATACAAAGTCCAAATCCGTATAAAGTCCAAACTAGTGGAACCAAGTTTGGACGTTGTATGAGGTATCACTGTATCTCGTTCCTTCCTGTCCCAAACTGCATTTTCTTTCCCACAACTAGAAAATGGAGGAATAAAGTATTGCACAACTCTTCCCCCCCCCCACACACACACACACACATACACCCCAGCGAGACTATTATCAGCTCTTGGGGCCGAGAGGTTTCAGCTGGAAAGACAATTATGAGTTTCAGATGGAGCTTTAGGGCCCCTCCTTTTTTCATTACGCGCACTTGCAAAAATATGCTCTCGGGTCAACTAGATTTTGAACAGGATTCTATGTGTAAGAAGTGTTCGCATTCATCAAGCAGGCCAATGAACAACTCCATGGAAGATGCTGTGGAACATCTGCCAGTGAGTCCGGTGCCATCTAAATATGTCTGGGCTACACCCAGCAAGCTTATGGGCAGGACCATAACCAGGATTCGGGGGGGGGGAGTTTGGGGGGGCAAAAAATCTTCAGGAGGGGCAAAGAATTTCCAGAGGGGGCAACAATGTCGCACTCACATAGCTAACATTGGCATCACAGGGTGGGTTGGGGGGGCTGTTAGCTCAGCAGGGTTTTGGGGCCCCCTGATTACAGCCCTGCTTATGGGTGATGGGTCTTAAAGTCCACCTCCTCCGCACTCTGCGTTATGTTTTCATTAAAGTTAATCCCAAGCTCTAAAAGCCCAGGCATGGGGGAACGGGTCTCCACCTCTTGATAGCAGACACTCTGGCTATTTTAATATGAAACTCCAAGAGTGAATATTTCTGAACGTGCATGTTGTGTTCTAACAGTGTAACCTTCTACATGTGATAACAATGTATCTGAACCAATGTAACCTTGCCTACGAGTAACAATGTAACCTTCAGCTGATCACTATAAACCCTGTAATAGGACGCGAGCTAATGACCACCAGCTGGCAGCAGCGAGCGTCCAAGCTCTCTTGGTTCAAACCCATCAAAGGCCACAGCGCGGGAAGTTTCCCGCCGCTACCTACACCTGGACAAGAAGGGCGTGACCAGCCATGACGTCACGCGGGCAGTAGCCAATGGGCTATCGTGGAGCCACATTCAAATACGTTACTACCATATATATAGAGCTGTTCGTCCGCCATTACCTCATGTTCCCTCTGTCCACCATGCAATAAACCTGAGTTAACCCAGCCCTTGGCTGTTTCCTGTGTCTTGACTCTCATACACTAAAGGTGGGTAGGATCTCTCTTGAAGGCCAAGATAGGTCCCATCTCTCTGAAGCTGGGGCAGAGACTCAGTCAAATGGCCCACCAGACCATCACTCGGGGTTAATTGATTTTTCTTTGGATCCAGAATCAGAATCCGATCCATCAGAGGAAACCACAGTGGATCCCAGAAGCAACTACATCAGCTTGGAAACACAACTGAGAGATGAAGCCGAGACCACTCCTCAGAGGGAGCTCAATGTTAGCTCACCGTTGAAGGTAGCAGCCATGAGTGGTCAAAATGGAGATGACTTGTCTCCACAAATTGAGGACTTGGTGGAAACAAAGCCCACGAGTGGATTTCTGAGAAAGGACCTCCAAAGTTCCCCAGCTGTGGAGTGTGAAGACCAGGCAACTCAACCGAGCCTGGAGGATGAGTGTAACTGGGAACTAGAAGGTCACAAGGCATTTCAAGATGGACATCTTCAAAGGCCTCCTAGCATGACCAACGTAGAGACTGATGGTTCCATTCCATCGGGAGTGTCTGACAAACATGGGCTCACCTCGCAAGAAACAGAGCATCTGCCAGGTGGAGAAGCTTCACTTTGTTCTCAAGCAGCCAGACAGTCTTCATGCATGGAGGACCCTTCCTCACGTGGTGGTCATCTTTCCTCATCAGTGGGTGATCTTTCTGAAAATGAGTCTTCTCCAAGATACTCATCGCTGACCCCAGCTTTTGAGAATCTGGAGCAAGTTGCTTCGTCCAGAGAAGGCTTTCCGGCAGCCTCCTTCTCCGACAGATGCGTTGAGCTTGATGTCTGTTCTCCAATGGGCGGAACGGAAGGTCCCCTGCAAAACCTTCAGCATGAACCACCAGGAGAAGTTCTCACGGCCTCCCAGCATGACCTCACGGATGGAAGCGTCCCCATGAAGTTGACCTCTAGCACTGTCCGAGTGCAGCAAGTGAAATCTTTCCCCGTTATTCCCCCGAAGCCCCAGTTTGCGAAGATCCCAGCTGCCTTGAAGCCAAAAACACCAACCAAGTCTGTCAATTTCTGTTAGCGTACAGAGTGACCCCCTTAGCGTCCGGATACTCGCCGGCTGAGCTGCTGATGCGGAGGAAACTGACCACGATCTTGTCCAGGTTAGACCCGACGAGGGTCGAGGACAAAGGGAAGAACATAGGTTTAGCGGTCTCGAAAGGTTTCGGCGTAGGCGATCCTGTACACTGCAGGAACTATGCCAACGCAGGCCCAGCCTGGGTGCCAGGGACGATAGTAGAACAGACGGGACCAGTGTCGTATCGGGTGGAAACGAACACCGGTCTCCTCTGGAGGAGGCACGCTGACCAACTGCGGCGCCGAGTGAGTGAGGGACCGATCAGTGGGGCTCAGCAACCAGATTCAGCGATAGGGTTCTCCCCCACCCGTTTAGCCCAAGGGGGAGACAGAGAAGGACACCAGTCCAAAGCCAGGGGGGAAAGCAGTGAGCCCGGCTCATATCCTTTTGACACGCCAGCTCTACCAGCTCTATCCGAGCCCGGGGAGGGGGAAAAGGAGTTTGCAGCCGCTGCCGCTTCCCCCGAATTCGATTACGATTTTAATTTTGCTAGCCGGGGGGGTTTTTTGGAGTGTTCCCCCACCCATCCAAGCGAGAAGAGGGGTTTTTCGTTAGCCCCCAGTGCCCCCGGTTCTTCCCAAACAAAGCACACACCTCCCAACAAAGCCGCAGAGCCGCGGCAAGCCACTAACGAGTCATCCTCTCCGATTACAGGGCAGGAAGCCAGGGAGCAAGGAGGAGGGAGCGAAGCCGGGGCAGGGCAGCCCGCGCCGAGACCCCAGCGTGTTCGAAATAAGCCATCTTGGCTGAGAGACTTCGTCTCATCCTAGGGGGGAGGAGTGTTGTGTTCTAACAGTGTAACCTTCTACATGTGATAACAATGTATCTGAACCAATGTAACCTTGCCTACGAGTAACAATGTAACCTTCAGCTGATCACTATAAACCCTGTAATAGGACGCGAGCTAATGACCACCAGCTGGCAGCAGCGAGCGTCCAAGCTCTCTTGGTTCAAACCCATCAAAGGCCACAGCGCGGGAAGTTTCCTGCCGCTACCTACACCTGGACAAGAAGGGCGTGACCAGCCATGACGTCACGCGGGCAGTAGCCAATGGGCTATCGTGGAGCCACATTCAAATACGTTACTACCATATATATAGAGCTGTTCGTCCGCCATTACCTCATGTTCCCTCTGTCCACCATGCAATAAACCTGAGTTAACCCAGCCCTTGGCTGTTTCCTGTGTCTTGACTCTCATACACTAAAGTGCACTAATCCATTTTCCTTCAGGCCAGCCAAGAAAAGCAACTGGGTTTTGCTTGGAAAGTGACCCCAAGTGAAGGGTGTTATCACAAGCCCTGCCAATCTGATTTTCATCTTGTGATCTGGAGGTCAGCCGTCCCCAACGGAAGACAAAAACGGACTATACGAATCCTTTCCCTTCTTTGCAGGCTTTGGGCAGCAAGTAACATCACCCCGACCACTCCCAGACCAACGTTGTGGCTCTCTTGCAATCCTTCCCAACTGGGTTTCCAACAGTGCCTGTGTGTTCCCCTTTCATGATTATTAAACAGCAGGTTCAAACATCAGACTCAGCCGTGCCCCTCCACTTGCTCTTTCCCCTTCTCTTACTTTACCCTGGCCAGTGGTGCATAACACACCTGGATACCTTCTTCTTCTTCTTCTCCCAAATCTGAATCCGAATATTGGCAATCCTCCTGGTGATCAGCCATGAAGACTGTTCCAAGAATATAATGCAGTGGCCTTTCATCTGCCTTCTACATCGCCGCATGACCCCCGTGCCACTGATCCAGTTCATGAGTCACTTTCTGGTCCTGAGCCCTTTTGGCACGCAAAGTCCTCATCAGGCCCAGGCCAGGATTGATGAAGCTGCTGCCCTCCATCAAGATGGATATGAGTGGGATTTAATCCATTTGGGGACTATCTCCCTCCCTGTGGACTTAGTCCACAGGGTAGTTACCTGCCCCCTGACATTCAGTGTTGATTCGCTAGCAGTATGGTCTACTCTATTACCATAGTAGGGTAACCTGGCCAGAATACCTACTTTCCAGGTTTAGCACAAGGAGCAGTATTGTCCCAAAGCAGCTGCCAAGGGCCAACCTTCATCTGTTGCTCACCCCCACAGACCTATTATGGTATGCCAGATCACATGGAAACCAGCCCCTGTGGAATGCCCCCCATGCATCTATAACTACAGAGTAGTTGCTCTGAAAATCTCTATAATTCACACAGCATTTGCTCAACAAATGCCAGATAACTAAAGTGACTTCTGCCTCTCCTCATTGTTTACCACCCCCCTCCCCAATACCTGCATCCTACAGGTTGCTGACTGGGAGGCGGAAGGTCAGCAGTTCGATTCCCGAGTACTGCAGGATGGAATGAGCTCCTGTCTTTGTCCCAGCTCCTGCCAAGTAGATAAATAGGGACCACTTCGGTGGGAAGGTAACAGCATTCTAGTCATGCCTGCCACATGACCATGGAATCATCTGCAGAAGCAGGCAGCGCTGGCTCTTAGGCTTTGAAACAGAGATGAGCACTGAACCCTAGAGCTGGATACAACTGGCTTTAGAGCAAGGGAAACCTTTACCTTTACAGGAATAAACCAGTGATTTCTCTCCAGCCAGGGCAAAAATGCTGGAAATTGCAGGAGTGCATTCCAGTCTTGCCTAGGATCAGGTGAGCGTCTTCGGCCACACACCTTTTCACGTAGACCTAGACTGGGACTCCTGTATCTGCAAATGCAAGAAGGGAAATTCCTTTTAAGGGCCAGCATGGCAGAGTCCTTATACCACTGGATCAGGGCTCGAGAAAGTTGGATTCAAATCCCAGTTCTGCCAGAAACTGTGCTAGGCAACCCATCACACTCTCTCAGTCTAACCTATCTCACAGTGGAGTTATGTCTTTAAACAAAGGAAATTTGGAAGTTGTGTCTTTAAATAAAGGAAATTTGGACTCCATGGGAGGAATGCAAAATATAAAGGTAGCAAATGGGAAAATGTAAGATTGGTGTGAATAGGAGATTTTCCCTATAATGTAAATCAGATGCACAACGGACTCCATGTGGAACAGGACCCAAACATGCAGGCTAGAAAACCACACTAACATAATCACTTCTTCTGCCATATCCGAATCTGAATATTGGCAATCATCAAAACAATCAGCCATGAAGACTGTCCTGAGAATATAATATCATGGACTTTCACCTGCCTTGTGCATCGCAATATGCCCCCAGTACCGCTGATCCATCTCTGCTAGCCACTTTCTGGTCCTGAGCCCTTTTGGCACACAAAGTCTTCATCAGCCTCAGGCCAGTATTGATGAAGCTGCTGCCCTCCATCAAGAGAGATTCAAGTGGGATTTAATCTACTTGGGGACCATTGCCCTTCCCTGTGGACTTTGGCACCCAAGGCTGTTAGTCCTCAGGATGGTCAAATTAGTTAACCGCCCCTGACATTTGTTGTTGAGTAGCTGGCAGTATGCTCTATTCTATTACCATATCAAGATAACCTGGCCAGACACCAAACATAATCACAAGAGAGCCAAAATATTGGCCTGGAAATGGTCTTGGTGATGTTAGTTATTGCTCAAAGACTGCAAAGAGGAGAAAGTATTTGCCCATTTTTGTCTTCTATCAAAGATGATGGACTTCTTGAAGCAAATTATAATTGTAAGCCATATATCCACAAGGCAAGGCCTTTGCTCAATTTTTATTTTATTTTGCTTACATGGCTTCTCTGATCCTCTTTACACAGCTCAAAAGTTTTGAATATGGAACTCTCAAGTAATAAAGGTATTTTCTTCTAGTTCTGCCCTATCCGAATCTGAATAATGGCGATCCTCATGGCGATCAGCCATGAAGACTGTCCTGTGAATATAATACAGTGGCTTTTCATCTGCCTTCCACATCACAGTATGACACCTGTACCACTGATCCAGTTCTGTGAGTCACTTTCTGGTCCTGGGTCCTTTTGGCACACAAAGTCCTCAACAGCCCAAGGGCAGTATTGATGAAGCTGCTACCCTCCGTCAAGATGGGTTCAAGTGGGATTTAATCTACTTGGGGACCATTACCCTTCCCTGTGGATTTTGGCATCCAAGCCATTAGTCCGTAGGGTTGTCTGGTTAATTAACCACTGCCTGACACTTGGTGTTGAGTCACTGGCAGTATGGTCATAGCTGTCAAGTATCCCGTATTGGCCGGGAAAACCCCTTATTTTACCCTCTTTCCTGCCGTCATCCCATATTAATTAGACTGCAATGGCCTATTGCCACCATTGGAGGGCAGCAAAGGATAAGCATAGCTGTCAAGTATCCCGCATTTGCTGGGAAATTTCCCTTATTTCCAAATCTAAAACTTGACAGGTATGAGTATGGTCTATTATCTTACCATAACCGAATAACCTGGCAAGACTGTAATAAAGGTATACATGGCAATTAAAGACTGTACCATCAAAAGAGAAACCCATTTGAGCTTAATTGTGTTTTAATGAGAATAACACAACCTGGACCAACTCTGTGCTCAGATCCCAACTATGTTCTTAACAAGCAAACTGATTATACCCTTCTGCATCAGAGAAGCGAGATTGCATTGGGATTCTAATAAGACAATTGCTGCCTTACAGAGATTTTGTTATGCTTTCCAAACAAGAGAACCAGACAAGCAGATGTTGCGGAAAGACGGTTCAGCACAAACCAACACTTTGCAAAAGGAGAAATTCTGGCAGGACAAAGTGAAAGGAGCCTCTCATTTCTGCAACCCTAGAATCTTTGTGGAAATATATACCTCCTGCTTGAGCAAAGGAATAACCAAATCTTTCCTGTTCATGAGAAATTTCAGTAAAGGGATCATCTCCCCACTCACATTTTCTCCCCATAGTTTCCAAAGGGCTCGTCTTTTGCAGCAAGCACAGTAAAAAGACCTCTAGCACTTTAAAGACAAAGAATGTATCATGGCATGAGTTTTTATAACATGAATTAAAATCCATAGAGTAGGGTGGAAATCCAGTAATAAACTGCAGCTAGAGTCAATGGAACTTACATAGGCTTCAACTGACTAAATCCTCACTGATTCAATAGGCTGAATCAAATTACAACATATTACTGGATTTCAGCCGCAGTATTAAATGTGATAAATAGCTATGTAAGGACATGCCACTGGGGACCAAGACTAAGACGATTCACACTGTTGTGCTCCCAGTCACCATGTACGGGAGTGAAAGCAGGACAGTAAACAAAGTTGACAGGGGGAAAGGTTGACTCGTCTGAAATGTGGTGCTTCTTCTTCTTTCACGTCTGGGCCAGATGTGAAACTGCTAAAATGGAGGCACCATTTGGTGAGTTCATTCTGCAATTCCCTTCACCTGGCCCAGTGTGAGAAAGATTAGCCAGCAACACCAGGTGGCCATTACCAGAGTACACCTGATTGCGGTTCAAAAATACCACAATCTTTGATGAGGCTATTTCCAGATACTCCAATATGTTGCTGAAAGAGACCTACCAGCTTTCATCTTTAACAGAGTCACATCATAAATTAAGGAAAACCCATGTTTCTTCTTACAATGATATCATTTCAGGCATGCATATATTTCATTGTTATATACCTGAGGTATCAGACATGGAAGTGAAGCCCTGCTTTCTTCTAACTACAGTAGTTGCAAAATGAAAGCAAGCAAGCTAATTTACTAAATGTGACATTTTCTTGGGCAGCAAAAAAATGAGATTGGTCTTTAAACACTTTCCCGGGCTGCAACACACAGGTTATGCTGGCTCAATGTGTTAAAGGGTGCTATCCCTAAAAGTATTTACTAGGAGTCTATTGCAATTTTGGAAGGAATATAGTTGCTAAAGTTTCTCTTTTTCTTCTTCTTCTGCTGTATCTGAATCCGAATATTGGCGATCATCAAGGCAATAAGCCATGTACTCCAGGGCTTCTCAACCTTTTCAAGTTGGGGGCCAAGTCACGTTCCCTCTAACAGTTTGCAGGCCAGATTGGTGGTCCAGCTGCCGCTGCCGGAATTGGCCATTGACTCATTTATAGCTGTTGTAAGTGCATTTACAACAGCCGTAAATGAGTCCACAGCTCTTGTAAATGCAGTTACAACAGCCATAAATGAGTCCGCGTTTACGACAACCATAAATGATTCCTCTGCCAATCCCAGTGGTGGTGGCAGTGGCTGGATTATTTGGTACCACGGGACATAGGTTGAGAACCCCTAGTCTAATGTATTACAATAGCACAGGGGGTGGCCAAACTACAGCCTGCAGGCCAGATCTGCCCCCCCCCCCCCGATGTCAATTCATCCGGCCACGCTGCCCTCATCTCTCCTGGAAGCAGAAGTAAAATGGGCACCCCTGGCTTAAGCAGAGAAAATGGCAGGTTGAAATCTATCTCATCCTGTTGCAAAACAGATTGCAAGGCACATTTTACTTCCGCTTCTGGTGGGAGGAACCACATGACCGGCCCACTGAACCACGTGACCGGCCCACGACCCAAAAAGTTTGGGCTCCCCTGCCATGGCAGGATAACCTAGCCAGACTAGAAAAGCATCCCTTAGTCTTAAAAATTGCATCCCTCTCTCCAGATCCAATTAAATTGATGGCATGCAGGGTCCCAAAGTGAAAACTGTCTTCTAGAGCTGGGGAAAAGTTGTTTTTCTAACATCTGCTTCCTTCTGGATACATCTCTGCAACTCACTATTCTTCATATTGCATCCTCCAGTGTAATCTAGATAAAAACTTACTTCCCTCTTTAAGACAAAAGTAAGACAAACTTACTTCACTCTTAAGACACTCTTTAAGACCCATCACACTGCAGCCACCGGGTTTCTAACAGTGGCATGATGTGAGACGTGTCTGGGAGAGCCTTCCCTCCCACTTCGAGGTCTGGCTCCCTAAGGATACCCCACTTTTTAAGGCCAAGAAGGAAACACTCTGCCCATACTCAGGGACCTATTGAAGAAGCCCATGTGCTGGAGAGAGCTGTGTAAAACCATGGAAATCTCCTCGGAGTTTGCCTCTTCTTGGGTACTCACTGTCAAGAAAGGCACGGACAGCAAAGCAGGTAAAAGTTACTTTTGGAGTACACCACCCAGCATATCCATTCCCACATTGGCTATACAGATGAGGTTACTATAGTCCAGAACAAGTAACTTTGCCAGGTTGTGATGGAGAGGCAGCCTTCCCCATCCACCCCAGTACACACAGAGAGAGGGAGGGAGGGAGGGAGGGAGGAGAGAGAGAGGGGTGTCCACAGAGTTTGCGAAGTTACACCCAGTCACAACACCTGTTCCAAGAAAACTGCAGGCTGTTGGCAGCGTCTTATGATCATTTATTTCATTATTTGATTTTTCCTGCCTGGTTAGCATTAAGGAAGTGGCTTCATTTTGGAAATCCAAAGTTTGATCTGGACATGAAAGAAGAAGAGGAAGTGTTAAGTTGGGAAGTATGCAGACCAGTGCAAGAAACATTCGGATCAGGCTTTTAACGGGCCCTTCTTTGAAGACCACCAGGAGGACTGGAAGGCAGATCTAGTGTGAGGGCCCCAGCCCTGAGCCTTCCTGCACATAGCTAAGGCACAAACCCCATTGAATGTATGCATTGACTTCCTGGAAAAACTGCTTGCAACATAAGCTTAGGATTGGGACACTCCACTGTTCAAATGTCAGGTACCATTAGGTAAGCCCTTCTCGTCTAGGATCAGCTTTCTCCCCCCCCTCCCTGCTTTCTCCCCCCCCCCACCTTGCTTGAAAGCTAGTCGTATCCAACTCTAGGGTTCAGTGCTCATCTCTGTTTATAGCCAAAGAGCCAGCGCTATCTAAGTTTGCAGATGCTTCCATGGTCATGTGGCAGGCATAACTAGACACTGGAGCGCACGGAGCGCTGTTTGCCTTCCCACCGAAGCGGTACCTATTGATCTACTTGCAATTTCTTGCTTTCGAACGTTTAGTTGGGCAGGAGCTGGGACAGGCAACGGGAACTCACTCCGTGGTGCAGCACTCAGGTCTCGACCTGCTGACCTTTCAGTCGGCAAGCTCAGTGTCTTAACCACTAAGCCACTGCAGTCTCCATGTAGGCTACATGAACAAACTTCAGCTCACACAGAAGAGCAGATCTGAGATGTTTTGGGGGAAACTTAAGAGAGGAACCTGGTCTGCCCGCAGTGTGACACTACACAAAAGGACACTAGGATTGTTCTGCACATATTATTATAAAGGGGGCGGCGGCATAAAACTGCTTGCTGACCCCACAGGCTGGCCGTGGTAAAGGCGTATACAGGCACGGCGTCCTTGCTCGAAAGCCAGTCCCAGTCGTACCTGACTCTAGGGTTCAGTGCTCATCTCTGCTGTCGTTTCCGTGGACATGTGGCAGGCATGGGCATGGGACGCTGTTTACATTCCCACTGAAGAGGGAATGTAATCTCTTGCTTTTGAGCTGCTTAGGTTGGCAGGAGCTGGGACAGAGACGCACGGGCGCTCACACTGTCACTCTGCCAGCCACGCAGGCGTCCAAAGCGCTATACAAATGCTGCCTTCTTTCCTTATTGCAGCTACCACGACGCGCGGACCACACCGGTCCCAGGCCGTCTCCGCCCGTCCCCGTCCTCCTCCCGGGGAGCCCTCGGGGGTCGGTCGGTCTCCCTGCAACCCTCGCCCGCCCCCCCGCCCCCGTGTCCAACTCACCGACGTTGCGGAGCTTGCGGTTCCTCAGCACCGACGCGATCACCAGCCCGTTGCCCAGGATGTCGCCCACGATGGTGAAGATCAGGACGGCGGCCAGGGAGTGGCGCGCCTCGCGGGGGAAGCGGCTCTCCGGGCAGCTGCCGTTGTCCGGCAGCAGCATCTTGCTGGACTCTTGCAGGACGGAATGAGCTCCCGTCTTTGTCCCGGCTCCTGCCAACCTAGCAGTTCGAAAGCAAGAAATTGCATGTAGATCAACAGGGACCACTTCGGTGGGAAGGTAGACAGCGTCCCGTGCGCTCCGGTGTCTAGTCATGCCTGCCACATGACCACGGAAACGTCTGCAGAAGCAGACAACGCTGGCTCGTCAGTCTTGAAGCAGAGATGAGCACTGCACCCTAGAGTCGGATACGTCCAGCAAGAGTCGCCGCCGCTGCCGCCGGGGATGCCCGTCCAGGGGTCCCCGCCCCATCGGGCAGGGGACGGAGGGGGGGGGGAGAGGCGACCAGAGCCGCGAGTGCCAAAGTGGGCAGCCCGCCTGCGCTTGGAGAGTCTGAGCGAACCTCCGGGGCGCTGCGCCTTTTGCCCTCGGGAGGGTGGCGAGTGGGGCAGCCCCGGCCTTGGCCCGGCTCGAGGAAGCGCCCCGGCGTCCAGGGCGTCTCCCCGGGTCGCCCCTCGGCCAGGAAGGGGCGTCTGAGAGCCCGGGGTGGCCGAGTCACTCGCCGGTGCCCGTGCGCAAAAATGGGACGGGCGCCGGTGCGCAAAAATGGGACGGCGCCAGGCGAGCCCAGAGGAGCGGCCGAGGGTCCGCCCAAGCTTCAGGTGAGGAAAAGGACCACAACACACACACACACACACACACACACACACACACACACACACACACACACACACACACACACACACACACACACACACACACACACACACACACACACACACACACACACACACACACACACACACACACACACACACACGAGAGACAGGGAAAAGCCTTGTGGCACCGCGGAGTCCAGCCGCAGGGGCTGTGTTTTAAATGGGAGCTTTCGTGGGTCAAGTTCGCTTTCGCCCTGAGCTGCCGCTTGGAAAACTCCGGCCAAGGAAAAGTTGGTCTTCCTGCGAGTCCCGCAGGAGTCCTGGTTGAAATGCCACCCCACACTACACCCACCCACCCACCCACCCACCCTCGCAGGGTTCTCTCTCTCTCTCTCTCTCTCTCTCTTCCTCTCTCACTTATTCATTCACTCACTCACTAACACATACACTCACTCACTCACTCACTCACTCACTCACTCACTCTCTCTCTCTCTCTCTCTCTCTCTCACACACACACACACACACACACACACACACACACACACACACACCTTGATTTGTGCCTTTGTTATTTTAATGGGTTGTGCCGGCCAAACTCTCCGCCCTTGCGCACCAAACGCCTGCGGGCGCTCCTGTCAATTTGGGTGTCTCTTTTCCTCAAAGAGGGCAAATGTTCAAGACGAGCAGCAGCAATGTAGGAAAGCATCCATGGGATGATGGCAGAGAAGGACAGTGATGTTGGCACAGTAGAATTCGGTAGGGGGAAAGGTGAATAGACTCATCAAGTAAACCATTGGTTTTGCTATTTATTTATTTATGTATTTTGCAAGACCCATACAGAGCTGTCACAGATGGAATTTTTGGGTGGTCATTAAGTCATAAGGTCAACCTAAGTTAGAAAGGTCTGGAGGGCACATAACAAATAGAGAAATGTGCACAGGGCCATAGCCAGGAGCCTAGATGGGGAAGAGGGGATTTTTTTTTTCAGGAGGGGCAACAATTTCACACACACATATATATTACATTAGAATTTTTTCCAGGGAGAGGCTGTTAGCTCGGGGGTGGGGGGCTGGTGCCCCTCTGGCCACCCCCTGGCTATGGCCCTGAATGTGCCTTAGCACAGCGGGACAGCAGTGACTTAGTGGTTAAGATGCTGAGCTTGATGGACTGGAAGGTAGGTAGGTCAGCAGTACGAGACCCGAGTGCTGCATGACAGAGTGAGCTCCTGTGATCTTTACCTTTACCATAGGTAAAGGTAAAGGTTTCCCTTGCTCGAAAGCCAGTCGTATCCAACTCTAGGGTGCAGTGCTCATCTCTGTTTCAAGGCCGAAGAGCCAGCATTGTCTGCTTCTGCAGACGTTTCTGTGGTCATGTGGCAGGCATGACTAGACACTGGAGCGCACGGAGCGCTGTTTACCTTCCCACCAAAGTGGTCCCAATTTATCTACATGCAATTTCTTGCTTTCGAACTGCTAGGTTGGCAGGAGCTGGGACAAAGACGGGAGCTCATTTCGTCCTGCAGTACTTGGGAATCGAACTGCTGACCTTCTGCCTCCCAGTGGAAAGACTGGAAATACTCAGTGAGACATCCTGTAAAGTGCTACAAGTCACAGTAAAGGAACAAAGTCTTCACAAAATGAATACCCTATATACTCGAGTATAAGTTGGGTTTTTAGCCCCCAAAATGAGGTCTAAAAATGGGACTTGACTTATACTTGGGTCAACGTAAACACTCAGAAAGATATCCACACAAATGTCTAAATTATTTAAATTTACTGTATTTTCATGTATTTTCCACCCCTGACTTATACTCGGGTCAATCTATTTTCCTAGTTTTAGAGATCCAAATTAGGTACCTTGACTCAAATTTTGAGATGACCTATAGTCGAGTATATACGGTATGTCTTTTTGCATTTCCAATGTTGCACTAGACGTTTGAACTAGGATGACAGTTTCTGAACATACCGCTTGTTTCATTTAACTTTTTGAGTGCTGTGATGCTTTGCATTCACAGCAACAGTCCCAGGAGCAGCCGGCATTAATAATATGATTACAAAGGTGAGAAATTACTCCATTAGATCACCAAACTGAAACAACAAGCTTTTGAGTTCAGCAGGACTCTTCTTCAGGCTGAGCGTTGCACTCGCTGATTCTTGGATTTCATATAAGGGCCACAGGGTTTTCCCTTCAGTAATTTCATTGCCCATGTCAGTACTAAGAGCTCTGCTGGGTCAGTGGTTAAACTGCTGTACTGCAGCCCAAACTACTGTCATTGTGAGTTCGATCCTGGCGGGGATCCAGGTTGGCAACCTGCACACTTAATGGAATTTCAGGGCACCCGAGAAGGAAAATGGGAGCAGAGAAGTGGGGTGATGATTATTAAAACTTTATGGTGCATGAACCGAATGGGCAAACAGGGTGTTGAATTTTAGGAGGCGCCCCAAAGAGCTTGCTAATGGTATTCGTTGAGTTTATTGTCTATACTGAGTGTGGATGAAAATGAGGAAAGCCCCCCCCCCCAGTGTTAAAAGCAGGGCTGCCAGGGAGGAGGGAATTTAACTCTCAACATTAACATTGAATTATGTTGTTATGTACCATCAAGTCAGAACTGAGACAGAATGTCTGACACTAATAGGATTTTCAAGGTGAGCGAGTCACTTAAGCAGTGGTTTTACCAGTCCCACCTCCCAGTGGATTTCCATAAGAGAAACAGGGAATTGAACCTTACCCTCCTGAATTTTCCCCAAAGTGGTAAAAGAGAAAATAAAGTAAAGAAGATCTCCATTACTCTATCCACTATACCACACTGGGTAAGGTCACCCTTGCTTGAAAGCCAGTTGTGTCTGACTCTAGGGTTGAGTGCTCATCTATGTTTCATAGCTGAAGAGCCAGCGCTATCTGCATCTGTAGACATTTCCATTGTCATGTGGCAGGCATGACTAGGCGCTGGAGCGCACAGAATGCTGTTATCTTTCCTGCAGAAGCAGTACCTATTTACTTGCAATTTCTTGCTTTCAAACTACTAGGTTGGCAGGAGCTGGGACAGACGACAGGCATTCACTCCATCATGCAACACTCGGTTCTCGACGTTCGTCAAGCTCGGTGTCTTAACCACTCAGCCATTGCAGTCCCACCAGAATGGGTACCAACGTTAAATTTACAAACAAAATTTAAGAGATCACCTTTAAAGTGGCTGGGGGTTTCCCCCCTTCAGTTTCAAATTTGATGAGTTTTAATTTAAAAACCAATAGCTTTATGCTGAGATAACATTGCCAAGGGCAGTGGTGACAAACCTATGGCACATGTGCCAGAGGCGGCTCTCGGAGCCCTCTCTGAGCACCCGTGTGGCTGCCCCAGCACAGAGTTTGTTCCTCCCTTCTGCCCAGCAGCCCAATGGGAGTGCTTCCTCCCTCCCCTCAGCACAGAGTTTGCCCCGCCCCTGTGTCCAGCAGCCCAATGAGAGAGCTTCCTCCCTCCCCCAGCACAGAGTTCACCTCGCCCCTGCCCAGCAGCCCAATGGGAGCATTTCTTCCCTCCCCTGTTACTGTGTTGACATTTTGTGATAAATAAGTGGGTTTAGGGCTGCAGTTTAGGCACTCGGTCTCTAAAAGATTCACCATCACTGGCCAAGGGCATGTTAATATATATATTCTTCAGATCTTGTGATTCTTTCCAAACCCAATCCACAGAATGGAGAAAATTCTTTCAGATACCATCACCCACCATTGGGTAAATTTTGCTAATATGTACATGTAGCATCTACATGAAGCCGTTGGGTGAGATCATCCGTTCCCATGGGGTGAGGTATCATCAGTATGCTGATGATACTCAGCTGTACATCTCAGCTTGTGATTATCCAAGCGATACTGTCAAAGTCCTATCCAGGTGTCTGGAGGCTGTAGGGGTCTGGATGGAAGACAACGGGCTACAACTGAATCCTGGCAAGACAGAGTGGCTATGGATAAGGAGCCCTGCGTTATCTCAGGAGCTACTATCTTTGGTTCTGAATGGGGCTATTTTGCCCCAGACAGACCTGGTGCACAACTTTGGGGTCCTCCTGGATTTGCAACTACTGCTCAAAGAGCAGGTGGCAGTCGTGGCCAGAAAGGCTTTTGCACAACTTCATGTGATCCGCAAGTTGTGCCCGCTCCTGGACTGGGATTTCTTGCTCATGATCACGCATGCTCTGGTCACCTCTAGACTACATTATTGTAATGCGCTCTACATGGGGCTGCCCTTGATGACCATTCAGAGGCTGCAACTGGTCCAGAATGTGGCTGCCCGGGTGGTGATGGGGTGCGGGAGCTATGCCCGCACCTCACCACTGCTCCGGGAGCTGCACTGGTTACCGGTATGCCTCCGGGTGCAATCCAAGGTGCTGGTAATGATCTTTAAAGCCCTACATGGTATTCGGCCAGGATACCTAAGAGACTGCATCACCCCAAGAACATCTGTCTGTCCAACCAGAGCAGACTGGAGGTGACTCTCTAATTGTACCATCTGCTAGAGGGGCTAGTCTATCTAGCTCAAGAAGGAGGACCTTCTCTGTGTCTGCACCGGCCCTATGGAACCTCTTGCCAATAGAGTTATGGCTGCAGATGGAAAGAACTGAAAACCTGGCTGGCAGGGCAGGTGCATACCTGTCAACCTTCCCGATTTGGCTGGTATTACCCCGTAAATTGACATTGATTGACATCATAACCCGGCCCCCGCTGCCAAAACCCCGTAATTTGGCAGCAGGGGAAACACTTTCCGCACATGTGCGGAAGGGTTTTACCCCTTCCACGCATGCGTGGAAGTGCTACGTTGCTTGCGTAAGGGCTGCGTGGAACACAACCTGCGCACAAGCGATGTGCACAGGTCCCGTTTTTCCGGAGCCGCGGGTTGACAAGTATGGGCAGGTGTGGGGCACCGATGGAGGGGTGGACCCCCGCCTGCTGGCTTATATAATTAAGATTTTTTTTCTCTCTCTCTTAATGGATGTGGTGAGTGGGTAAATTATGTACAATTTTTAATGGGTTTTAAGGGCTTTTAGTTAGTTTTTGATGTTACTTTTAATTGTTGTTAGCCACTCGGAGTCATTGCCGAGTTGGGCGGCAATAGAAATCTGAAGAATAAATAAATAAATAAATAAAGTATGTGGAACGAAAATAAATATATGTCTTAGGTTAGTTCAGTCCCTTTGGGATGTGTTTGTCTCTCTGTTCCTTTGTCAGAAGGCTAAATATGTAATTTTCCATGGAACAACCAGTCTCAGGTGAACTTATCATCCCTGTGAGTTAAAAAACCCCCGAAGAATGTCTCTTTTATGTTTTTTTTGCCATCTTTAATGTTTCCTTTTGTATTTATTTTATTTTGTCATTTATAAAATAAAAACAATGCACATATACAAAAAATAATAAGCATAAGAAAAAGCTTCATGTGTTTAAAAAAGAAATACTGTATATCTATATTTGCTTAATACAAAAACTATATTAATTTTTCATCATTGTTTATAATAAGAACAATTAAACAATAATGACATTTACCATTGACACATGCTCCCTCCACCCTTGGGACCTTTTCTTCTATTCCATAGTTCTCCATTTTAATATACCTATCCCTATTTCCAAAAATTAATATTTTCTTGACCAGGTTGGACACCTTTAGTTTTTTTAAAAATATAGTCAATAAAGAAAGATCATTTTTTTATCATCCCCTGTTTTTACTTTTAATTCACATGTCAGCTTATCATTCAGTGCAATATTCCATATTTCTTTATACCGCTCTTCCAAATTAAAGGAGGCGCATATTTTCCTATTCTTTGCTATCAATAATCTCATAGTTGTTATCATAATTGTAATCAATTCTTTCTTATATTTGTCAGCTGTTCTATCACTTAAGTCGAGTCGTACAGCAACCTTTGGGCTCATACATACCTTCGAGGATAGCATCTTGTCCAAACACATTTCCCCATGCATTATACACCTCTTTACACATCATCCACCATAAATGTAAATAGGCCCCATCCCTTTCTTTACATCTCCAACAATGTCTCTTTTATGCAGGTGTTTTGCCATCTTTAATGTTTCTAAGTACCGTGTTTAAAATGTTCTAGCAGTAAATATTGGCAAGCCATCTAATGATGACCCACTGTAGTCTAGCAATTACACTGCTGTTCAGGGACACAGGAGTTGTTCTGTGTCAGCATGTCAGATGTTCAAGGAGTGGTTTCACCACTGTTACCAACCTGGTGACTTTCCACAACCAAGCAGGGGTTTGAATCCAGGTTTCCTGTGTCCCAATGTAATGCTCTATCTCAGTGGTGGCAAACCTATGGCATGCCAGAGGTGGCACTCAGAGCCCTTTCTATGGGCACCCATTCAGTCACCCCAGCACAGAGTTTGCCCCACCCCTCTGCCCAGCGGTCCAATGGGAGCATTTCCTCCCCCCCCCCGTTGCTATGTTGGCACTTTGTGATAAATAAGTGGGTTTTCGGTTGCAATTTGGGCACTTGGTCTCTAAAAGGTTTGCCATCACTGCTCTATCTACTGTGCCAGACAGGCTGTCAGGTTTCAAAGACCTGGGTCCAGATGCCCATTTGGCGGCTTTAGTGTATGGGACCAAGGACACCAGGACAGCCGAAGAGCTGGCTTAACACAACTTTATTACATGCTGGTCAGAGGGAACATGTGGTAATGGCGGATGAACAGCTCAATATATACAGTGGCTATACATTTGAATGTGGCTCCTTGACAGTCCATTGGCTACTGTCCGCGTGACGTCATTGTAGGTCACGCCCTTCTTGTCCAGGTGAAGGTAGTGGCGGGAATCTTCCCGCGCTGTTGTTCTAGGTGAGTCTTGGACCAATGAGCTTGGACGCTCGCTATTGCCATCTAGTGGTCACTAGCTCGCATCCTATTAAGGTTACAGTGATGCAGCTGATGGTTACAATGTTACACATGGAAAAGGTTACATTGGATACACATGGATAGGTACATTGTTTAAAGGCACAGGCTTTAGGACACAACACCCCTCCCCCCTAGGATGAGACGAAGTCTCTTAGCCAAGATGGTTTATTGCACTCGCGTTTGGGCCGCAATGTGGGTTGGCCCACCCGGGGGCCGCTCCCGCTTCCTTGTTCCCTGGACCCTTGTCCTGTAATGGGAGAGGGAGACTTGTTAGAGGCTTGCTGCGGTTTTGCAGCTTTAGGGGAAAGGGTAGATTCCGTTGTGGTTGAACCGGGGGCACCAGGGGCTAACGTAAAACCCCTCTTCTCGCTTGGATGGGTGGGGGAACCACTCCGGAAAAAAACCCCGGTTCTGAAAATCAAAATCAAACTCTGTTGGGGGATCCCGCGGGATATCTACGAGGACAAATTCCTTCTCCTCCCCCCTTGGTGGGGACTCTGGACCCCCCTCCCCTCCCCCTTGGGCTAAACGGGTGGGGGAGAACCCTAACGCTGAATTTGTGTTCGCGCCGTCGGCGCCCTGACTTCCTGGGACCCGGCTCCGGAGCTGGTCCGCGTGTCGCCGCCAAAGTAGACCTGTGTTGGTCTCCACGCGGTACGAAACGGGACCGGTTTGTTCCACGACCACCCCCGGCACCCAGGCTGGCCCCGCACTGGCGTAGTTCCTGCAATGTACCGGGGCACCCACACCGAAACTCTTGGTGGCTTCTAACCCTATGTTCCTCCCCTTGTCCTCAACTTTCGTGGGATCTAGTCTAGTGAGTATGGTGGTCAGCTTCCTGCGCATTAAAAGCTCCGCAGGGGAGTAGCCTGACGCTAGCGGGGTCACCCTGTACCCTAGCAGAAACTGACACACTTGCAGGTTGAGGTCCCCGGGGCCCATGCGCCGCAGCGCGTCCTTCGTGGTGCGTACGAGGTGCTCCACTTGGCCATTGGTGGCCGGATGGAAAGGGGCGGAGGTGATGTGCCGGATGGCGTTAATCTCTATGAATGCCCTGAACTCAGCGGACGTGAAGCAACTAGCGTTATCGCTAATTAGAGTGTCGGGTATGCCGAACGTGGAAAAAATTCTCCGCAAATGCTTAATTGTCGCGGCCGAGGAAGTGCTCGTGACTGGGATGACCTCCAACCACTTGGAGAAAGCGTCCACAACAAGGAGAAACAGGGTTCCTCGGAACGGACCCGCGAAATCTATGTGCACCCGGGACCACGGCCCCTTAGCCGCGTCCCATTCCCTGTGGGGAAGGCGGGCCTCCTCCGGTCTGGAGCATTGGCAGCTCTCGCAAGTGCCGACCATGTGCTCGATGTCGGCGTCTAACTGGGGCCACCAGAAGTAACTCCGGGCCAGCGCTTTGGAGCGCACAATTCCGGGGTGGCTGACGTGCAGCAGTTTAAGCACCCGCGGTCAAAGGGATGTATGGATCACCACCCGCTGCCCCCACAAGAGGCACCCCCTCTCTAGGGACAGTTCCAGCTTCTCCCTAAAAAATGGGGCGAATTCCTCTGCTGGGGAAGACGCCGGCCACCCTTTCTGTACCCAGGAGCAAACCGCCGCCAACGTCTTGTCCTTCCTTGTCACTGTGGCAATGTCGGCGGGCACTATGGGGGGCGAATCCAAAACCTCTATCATGAGCACCTGGCGGTCACGCCCCTCTCCGCCCATCTGGCTCTGCGTTAGGGGAAGGGGGGACCTTGATAGGGCGTCCGCATGGCTGATCTCTTTCCCGGGCCGGTACACCAACGCGTGCTGGTAGGCGTTGAGAAAAATGGCCCACCTAAGCATTCTCGGGGACAGGATCTGTGGCGTGGGCTTATCTGCGGTAAAAATGCCTAGTAGGGGCTTGTGGTCAGTCACGATTGTGAAAGGGCGGCCATACAGAAAGTCGTGAAATTTTTTGGTCCCCGCAACTATTGCCAGCGCCTCCCTGTCTGTCTGGGCGTAGTTTCTCTCCGCTTGGGACAGGGACCTGGAGTAAAACGCTATTGGGGCCTCCCTCCCGTTTTCCAACACGTGGCATAACACTGCCCCCACCCCCACCGGGGATGCATCACAGATCAGTACCACCGGCCGTTTGGGGTCGAAATGGGTCAGAATGGCGTCAGACGCCAGGAGTTGTTTCAGTTCCGTGAATGCCCTCTCCTGGTCATCGCCCCACTTCCATGCCGCATCTTTCTTGAGCAACTTGTGAAGCGGCTCAGCCACCGCAGCCTTCCGTGGAAGGAAGGAGTGGTAGAAATTTAAGAGCCCTAGGAACGACTGCAACTCGGGCTTGGATGTGGGGCGAGGAGCTTTCTTGATGGCGGCCACCTTGGATTTGGACAGTTTGATCCCCTCGGGCGTTACTCGGAACCCTAAGAACTCAACCTCCTTCGCGAAGAAGACGCATTTGTCTTTTCGCAACCTCAACCCCGCCTGTTCGAACGCCGCCAGGACCTTGTTTAGCCTTTCAGCCAACTCAACCTCACTCCCCCCCCCGTTATCAATACGTCATCAAAATATGGTAAAAAGCCGTCCAGCCCTTTGAGGAGGCGTTCCACGAGCGACTGGAAAATTCCAGGCGCCGAGTTCACGCCGAATTGGAGGCGCGTCACCTGGAACGCCCCCTTATGCGTGATTATGGTCTGTGCAGCAGCTGCGGCAGGGGTTACCATGAGTTGCTGATAGGCCTGTGCCAGGTCGAGCTTAGCGAAACACTTTCCCCCATGTAACCTGGCTAGCAAATGGCTGACCACCGGCACCGGATACGCATTAGGGCGGATTGCCTTATTAATGGTGCACTTATAATCGGTGCAAATGCGAACCTCCCCATTGGCCTTCAATGCCGCGGAATCAACAGGAACAAGAATCCCCTGGCCCACTAATTTGTCCAGTTCCGCCTCTATTTTGTCCTTAAGTGCAAAAGGCACCCAGCGTGGTTTGAGTCTGATTGGGCGGACCTCCGGGTCCAGGTCGAACGTTACTGGGGGTCCATTGAATTTCCCAAGTCCCTTCTTGAAGACTTCGGGGTGCGCGTCGCACACCTCCTGTATCCGGTCAGACCCAACGGCATGCACCCCCCCAATGAACAAACCCAGGGGCTGAAACCATTGAGTCCCAAGGAGGCTGCAATTACCCCCCTTAAGAACGACTAGGGGGAGTTCCGCGGCGTGCCGCTTGTACTGAACCTGGAAATTCCCAACCCCCAACACCGGGATACTGTTCCCTTGCACGTCCTGAAGCATGGACCTCAACGCTTTGAGCTTGGGCCGTACGCGGGGGGCAATTCTCAAAAACTCCCTCTGGGAAATGATTGAGTAAGAGGAGCCAGAGTCAATCTCCATCCTAACAGGGGCCCCTTGCACCAGTACCTCAACAAAGTAACGGGGGTGTCCCATGGACACGCTGAAAACCGGGGCGTCGTCGTCGCTGTCGTCGGAGATGCGGCCCACGCCGTCCTGCTTCCTCGTGGGCCGGGCGCCATCCTTTAGTCACGTCGAGCGGTCTGGCCTCGCTGGGCGGTCAGGCGAGCTCCTCCGGTCCCTCGCTGGGCGGTCGGGCGAGCTCCTCCGGTCCTTGCGCTGTTGTCTGCAGACTTTGGCTATGTGCCCGCGTTGCCCGCAGTTGTGGCACTCGGCCTTTCTGAACGGGCACCTGGCACGGTCGTGAGCCGCTCCGCAGCCGTCGCAACGCCGGCCCTCCTTCCGGACCCTCCGGACGTCCTCGTCGTCGCTGCTTTCGGTGGACGATTTCGAAATTCGCCGGGCTGCGTGCACCGAACTCTCTGCTTTGTCGGCCTTCGGCCGCCAGTCCTGGAGCTCTTGCACCCCGGCCTTCGTGGCTTCCGTGGCCTGTGCCGCTTTCAGGACCTCCTGCAACGTGGGGGGCGGCTCCTGATTCATTAGCGTGCGCTGAATCTCGGCGTCCTTCAGGCTGCATAGCACGCAGTCCCTGAGGGTGACTTCCAAATTCTCCCATTTGCATGGGCCGGCAGCCAGACTCAGGGCCGCTACGAAAGCGGCGACCGACTCACCAGGCGCTTGGACTCGCCTCCAAAACGCGCTCCGAGCGGGAAACATCGCTACCGAGGGCCGGAAATGGTCTCGCAGCACCTTCAGGAGCTCCTTTGCCTTGAATTCATCTGCCTTTTTGGGTGTGATGAGGTCAATTAATACCCTCTTGCCGTCGTGCCCGAGCATTCTGGTGAGGATGGCTCTCTTCTTCGCCTCGTCCGTCACCTCGAACTCCACCAGCGCGCCTTGGAAGTCCATTTCGAAGAGTTCCCAATCTTGCGGTTTCTTGATGTCGAAACCGGCGTATGTCTTGGTCCCGTGGGCAGCCATGATCCCACCTTCATCGCCAATTTAGTGTATGGGACCAAGGACACCAGGACAGCCAAAGAGCTGGCTTAACACAACTTTATTACATGCTGGTCAGAGGGAACATGTGGTAATGGCGGATGAACAGCTCAATATATACAGTGGCTATACATTTGAATGTGGCTCCTTGACAGTCCATTGGCTACTGTCCGCGTGACGTCATTGTAGGTCACGCCCTTCTTGTCCAGGTGAAGGTAGTGGCGGGAATCTTCCCGCGCTGTTGTTCTAGGTGAGTCTTGGACCAATGAGCTTGGACGCTCGCTATTGCCATCTAGTGGTCACTAGCTCGCGTCCTATTAAGGTTACAGTGATGCAGCTGATGGTTACATTACACATGGAAAAGGTTACATTGGATACACATGGATAGGTACATTGTTTAAAGGCACAGGCTTTAGGACACAACAGCGGCAGAAGCCACAAGGCAATCTTGAGAAGGTTGCACTTGCTCAATTTGATCTACTTCACAGGCTTGTTGTAATGGGGAAGTAGGGGGAATATGGCCAGAAAGAGAAAGGGACGGATTTGTTCTCTTGATCCCAGAATGTAGGACACATAATAACAGGCTCAAACTAAAGGAAGCCAGATATAGGCTGAATATCAGGAAAAACATCATAACAGTTAGAGTAGTATGACAGTGGAACCAACTGCCTCAAGAGGTGGTGAGCACTCCAACACGAGAAGCATTCAAGAGAGAATTGGACAACCCTCTGTCACATCTGCGTTGATTCAAATTTTTGCATTGAGAAGGAGTTTGGGCTCGATAGCTTAAAAGATCCCATCCAACTCAATGATTCTTTTGTTCAAGGAGTGGGCCATGTATGCTCTCTTGAGCACATTAGAGGAAAGGTGCAACAAATAAAATAACATAATCACAGATGAAATAATATTCCTCCATTCCTCCATTCATTCATTCATTCATTCATTCATTATTCTTTTGTGTCCAGTTCAAACTTTAAACTTCCAAAATTAAGCCACCTACTTGGCTTTGTCATTGGCCAAACTTAAATCCTCACCAGCATGTTGTTGTCCGCCAGCAGCCCCTACTTGAGAATTTTGGTCTTACATTTAGGGACTCCGCCATCATCACTGTCGCCATTGGTGGCAGTGGTGGCGGCAGTGGTGGCAGCAGTAGCGGCGTCCTCGTCGGCATCATCGTCGCCATTGCCATCGGTGGCGGCGTTGTTGTTGCCACTGCTGCCGCCACCGCTGCCACCGCCGCTGCCGCCGCCGCCGCCGCTGCCGCCGCCGCTGCCGCCGCCGCTGCCACCGCCGCTGCCACCGCCGCTGCCACCGCCGCTGCTTCCATCATCGTCGTCATCGACTGAAACAGGGAAACTGTCATTGCCATGAATTTGTTTAAGGTGGATCCCAGCTTGCCACGAAGTGACCCACACACTATGATTCCCTGCAGTCACACGAAATGAGACATGCAGGATTCAACACCGGGACTGCAATGGACTGCCGCAGCCTTGAGGATATGGACAAGGTTGCGCCTTAGTCCATCTGGCATGGCCTCTTCTGCCTCCATGACCATTGGGAATCAGAGTTCCTCCTCTGCTCATTTTGCCTTTAAGCCCAATATGATGGTTGGAACTCCAACCCTCAGCCTCTTCTGGGTCTTCCAAGTGACATAAGTCTTTCATTCATTAATTCTGACTGATTAGCTACTGTAGCTCCATTTTAGTAGCTTTTGGCTTTCAGAAAATAGGGGTTGACCTCTTCAATCTGAAGCACAACATTTTAGAATAATGTCGGTGTGTTTATTTTTTATTTTTTAATATACGTATATATTTCTGCAAGAACCAGTGTCATGTAGTGGTTTGCATGCTAAACTACAAGTCAGAAAACCCGGCTTCAAGTTTTTTGTAAGCACAAGGAATATAAACGGCTAATCTTTTAGCCTTACCTATGTCTCAGAGATGTTAACAGAAAAAAGTGAAATCAGGAGAGATTTGTACATCACTGGAGGAAACAGATATAAGCAGTTGGAAAGCAAGAAATTGCAAGTAGATAAATAGGGACCACTTCGGTGGGAAGGTAAACAGCATTCCATGTCTAGTCATGCCTGCCATATGACCACGGAAATGTCTGCAGAATCAGACAGTGCTGGCTCTTCGGCTTTGAAACAGAGATGAGCACTGAACCCTAGAGTCGGATACGACTGGCTTTCGAGCAAGGGAAACCTAATATTTTTTAATGTATTAATTAACTTCTATACCACCCATCTGAGATATTTTCCCACTCTGGGCAGTTTACAATAATAAAATGAATGAGTAATTATTTTCCCCCAAAATTCTGAGAGATGTATTTTTTAAATTAACATAAAAGCTAAATCTCCATAAGAAGGCAGTTTCTCACTTCCTGAATCTCCCTCCTCCTAGGACTACAGCCCAGCCTTTCTCAACCTGTTGTAAACCTCCCATGGGAATTTTGGACCTAAGGGAACTAAGACTACAGATTGACCTTTTGGGGTGGCTGCCATAGCCCGTGTGGGAAATTCAGCACATTGGATGGCATGCTTTTCAACTCCTGTTCATTCTCATTGCTGCTTCCACTCCTAGATACTCATTTGCATTAATTAATCATCCAACCAGTGTTTATCTTCACTCTTCAAAGCATGGATCACATCACCCAGCATGCTGGCGTCTATATTTAGCACCCAGCCGAAGACAGAAAAATAGTTAATTTCTGCTTTCAGTTTGCAGGTGCTCTTTAGCATAATGGGAAGTGCACTTTAAAAAAAAAACCTATTTCCTTCATTGCTGTAGCTCCTGGGCAAAAAAAAATCCTGTCCTGTGATTGGGGAGAGATTTGTGAGCACAGTATTACAAAAATATGGATGGGAAGAGGTCGTCCATAGAGAACTGTCAAAATTGTCATCGTCACCTCCACATAAATGACAAGGTATGCTATAGTAAAGCTTTTGCTAAAGGTCAAACTCTCCTTTTCTCAAAAGCCAGTTGTATCCAACTCTAGGGTTCAGTGCTCATCATCTCCATTTATAGCCAAAGAGCCTATGATCTGTGTCTGCAGACATTTCCATGGTCATGCGGCAGGCATGACTAGACACCAGAGCGTACCTTTCCTTTCCTGCCGAAGCAGTACCTATTTATCTACTTGCAGTTTCTTGCTTTCGAACTGTTAGGTTGGCAGGAGATTGGAAAGATGATGTGACGTGACTGTCACGCAGTGCTCGCGTCTCAACCTGCTGACCTGCCAACCTTCTGGTTTGTCCATCTCAGTGTCTTAACCACTAAGCCCCCCACAGCCCTGGGTATGATATAGAGATTTGGAAAATGACTTGTTTTCATTTTCCAAATCTCACCATGTCAAGACAGTTTACAGAGGTAAAGGTAAAGGTTGCCCTTGTTCGAAAGCCAGTCGTATCTGACTCTAGGGTTCAGCGCTCATCTCTGTTTATAGCCGAAGAGCTATATGCTAAAGAGCACCTGCAAACTGGAAGCAGAAATTAAGATGTTTCAGTGGACACGTGGCAGGCATGCTTTGACACCAGAGAGCACGGAACACTGTTTACCATCCCACCGAAGTGGTACCTATTTATCTACTTGCAATTTCTTGCTTTCCTGCTAGGTTGGCAGGAGCTAGGACAGAGACGGGAGCTCACTCCATTGTGCAGTACTTGGGATTTGAACTCTGACCTTCCAGTCGTTGAGTTCAGTGTCTTAACCACTTGAGCTACTGCAGTCCGTCTGTTTACAGAGACATTTGCCCATATCAGTGAGATTTCTCAGCTTTCATCAGAAACAAGATCTTGGTTTTGGGGGGTCCTTCCACTCCACCTAGTCCTTTCCTTCTTTTATTTGCATCAGAAGCTAAGAAATCCTACACAGCTCAGTGCCCATACCAAGAAATCTTCTACAGGAAAGATGTGAATTTGGGCAGAAGTGAAATAGTTTTGCACAGGATAATATTTCTTTTAGTGGGGGTTGGGGGGG
Source organism: Bradypodion pumilum (assembly GCA_035047305.1). Taxonomy (NCBI): domain Eukaryota; kingdom Metazoa; phylum Chordata; class Lepidosauria; order Squamata; family Chamaeleonidae; genus Bradypodion; species Bradypodion pumilum. The sequence goes on along the minus strand of JAWDJD010000011.1, from coordinate 8,077,479 downwards.
GAGTTTGCCACAAGATACCCTGTGAGATTTCTCAGCAGCAATACAATTTTATACAGGGGAATCTCAGCATGTGGGGGGGAAGAGAAAACCCACTCCAGCCTCAGTTTCTCACGGAGAGCAAGACACTGTGAGGTTGACAGTTCCCCACTTCCAGCAGGGAGAGTTCAGAAAGTCTCAAGGCAAGATTTCTTCCTTTACCAGAAAAGGAGAAAATACTGTTTGATGGTGCCACCATGTGGTCTTTTAATTTCATAGGTAGACCTTTATTGGGATTAACTAGAAATACCGTAATACCTCATACAAAGTTCACTTCATACAACATCGGATTCATACAACATCGCCTAATTCCTTGAAAAAAGTTGCCTCATACAAAGTTGCTGCGACTTTGTATGAGGCATTGGGGGTTGCAATGTGCCTGGGCAGTATAAAAGGCAGGACACATGTGTGCATTGCTCTTATGGGTTTTGCATGAGGTGAAGAGTGTTTAGGAGTGGTTTTGAGCACGATTTTGGATTTATTTGGATTTTTCCGTCAGAATTTTTAGAAGCATTCCTGGGATTTTTGCAGCATTCTTCAGGTTCTTGGACATTCAGGGTTGTTTGACAAGTTTGTGTAATGTTTTTAGCCTTTAGACAATGATTTCTTAAAGTTCTGTCAGTTTCCTGTCTGTTTCCTTGACTTTGCCCTGAAGTCTGTGCTGTTACAGTACAATGCATCTCTATGGAAATGACGTTGTATGAGGCATCGCGGCAAGGATTTGGACGTTGTATGAGGCATCACAGCAAGGATTTTGCATGCCTCATACAAAGTCTAAATCCGTATAAAGTCCAAACTTGTGGAACCAGGTTTGGACGTTGTATGAGGTATCACTGTACATAAACTTTCAAATTAAATCTAGTCTCTTCCCATTTAAATCTTCTGTCCTGCTGAAGAATGCTAGCAAACATGAAAACCTGCAAGTTTTGTGAAATGAAGTAAATAATAAATAATCCTACTAAAGGTATTGCTAATCTGGATTTTGGGTTCTGTTTTATTCCTATGACTCCATCTGGCCTCTTCATTTCTTAGCTTTTGTTTTGTTGTGAAGAGGTTTTGTTGTACAAGAGGCTTGTACAATCTATCTTGGGAGGGGGTAAGTAAAGGTAAAGGTCTCTCTTGCTCGAAAGCCAGTCATAACTGATTCTAGGGTGGTGCTCACTCTAAAAATAATATCGGTGGTGGCTGCTACTCATATTCGAGTATACATTTCCCCTGGATTACAGGCAAAGTGCCATTGGCGTGAATTTATTTAAGGTGGATCCCAGCCTGCCATGAAGTGACCCACACACTATGATCACGGAGCCATCTTCCGTGGCACATATGAAATGAGACATGCAGGATTTAACACTGGGACTGCAATGGACTGCCTCACCCTTGAGGATATGGACAAGGTGCGTCTTCACAGCCAGTCCATCTGGCATGGCCTCTTCTGTCTCCATGACTGTTGGAAATCAGAGTTCCTCCTCCCCTCAATTTGCCGTTGGGCCCAATATGATGGTTTCCAGTAGCATTTCCTCCACTGAGAGAATCATCTCTCCACTCAAAGGGGCTCATCCACCCGTAGCCGTTGGCCCCTTTAGGGAGTCAGGTTATTTACTGCCACCCAACACTCGGCATTGAGTTGTTGGCTGTACGGTCTACTCCATTACCATAGTGGGATATCTGGCCAGACACTATTTTTTTTTAAAAATATTTTTATTAATTTTCATAAAATAACTGAAATATAATAAACATTACAGAAGAAAAATGAAAAATATAAAGATAACCTAAAAAACACAGAAATTACATATACTCTATAATAATAGCATTGTATAAACAATACTAACTCTTGATCCTCCTTTTATACCAAAATCTTTTTTCAAATTATATTTTACAACTACTTCTTTTCATAAACAATCTATACTATTCATCACTTATCATTAATTATATTCTCATTATTTCATTATGTTTGATCATACATGTAAACATTACATACATGGAAGATTCAGACTAATATACTACAAATAATATTTATATCACCCAGTGATTTATACAAGCCATGAGGATCACATTTATTAATATTTTAATCTTCCCAAAAATTCATATGTTGAGGTACTGGTTTATCTCCTTTATCCTCTATTAACACATATTTCACAAATGGTCTCCATATTTCCCAAAACTTATTTTCCTTCGAGACACCTTTTTTTACATTCAATTCACATGTCAATTTGTCATTTAATGCAATTTCCCACATTTTCTAATACCATTATTCTACTTTCCAGACCTTGTCATTTTTCCAATTCCTAGCTATACATAATCTTGCCCCTGTTAACATTATAGAGAGTAGTTCTTTTTTATCTGTATTCATTTTAATATTATCCAGTTCTGTCAATAAGGCGGCACTTGACTCCAACTTTAAATCAATTTTAAAAATCTCTGATATCTCTTTCTCAATCAATTTCAAAAAAGCATTTATCACTTTACAACTCCACCACATATGATCATATGTTCCAAGATTGCTTTTACATCTCCAACAATTTCTCATTTCACTATTATCCATTCGAAGTAACTTAATCAGAGTCAAGTACCACTGCCATAGTATTTTATAATTATGTTCTTTTAACCTAATCGAGAGACTTCTCGTGATTCTTTTCTTCCATTTGTTTTTGCAATTTAATTTGGGTATTCTTATATTTAGATCTTTCTCCCACCGTGTTTTTAATATATTTTGAGATTGTTCATCCTTATTTAACATTTTATATATTTTACTTACTAACCCTTTTAACCCTATTTCACCTTTTCTTATTTTACAAATTATCTCTTTGAATTCTGTTTTATTTCTCTCCAAGCTAACTTCTTCTTTATATTTTGCCTCCCACTTATTTACCAAGATTACTTGAAACCAATTCAATTTCTTTTTTTAAAACATTTCAGCTCTTAGTTCAGTTTTATCGCCCATTTTTATCCAATCTTTTAACAGAAACACATCATTTCTCAAAAGTATTTCTTTTATCCTTTTATCTATTTTACAGGAAACATCTTAATATCTTTCATATCCATAATTGGAGATACATCTGGTGTTAATTTTCCCTTAGTGTTCTTCCAAACATTTAACATTGCTTTTGTCAACTGATTTTTTGTCTTTGTCTTTATCCAAAAAATCACATTGCCGATTCATTGTAATTCTTTCATCTCTATCTCATCCCATATAACCTCAGACTTTGTTATAATCTTTGCAATATTTTTTAATTGAAATGCTCTATAGTAGTGCTTAATATTCAGAAGACCCAGACCACCTTCTTTTTGTGGGACATACCATAAACTTTTTGAAATTCTTGGTCTTTTCCCCCCATTACAAAAAAATATTTAACATTCTCTGAAAATTCTTTACATCTTTTTCTTTAAGTTGGATCAGCAGGACATCAAATAAAAAAAAATATTTTTGGCAATAACTTCATCTTACATAGTGCGATCCTGCCAAACCAAGACAAATTCAATTTACTATATTGTTTTATTTTTTTCCTTGAATTTCCATTCTTTGTTTATCATAGTTCAATTTCTTAAGGTCTTCAATTTTATTTGTAATATTTATTCCTAAATATTTAACACTACTTTTAATTTGTATCTTATATATTTCCTTTATCATCTTTTGTTCCTCTTCATCCACTCTGCAAAAAATTGCCTCCGATTTATCCCAATTCACTTTTAACCCTGACATTTCTTCAAACTCACCAAGATATATCTTAATTTGTTCCATTGCTTTTACAGGATTTTTCATTATAATCATCGTATCATCTGCATATAGACTTATTTTTATACCTACTATTCCTTCAATTTTACTATCCTCCCGTATAGATGTCACTAATAATTCCATGGCCATTACAAATAATATTGGAGACAGTGGACACCTTTGTCTAGTTCCTGCTTCTAGTTTTATATCTTCCGTAGAAGTCTCATTCACTTTCACTCTTGTTATACCTTTTTGATATAACTGGTCAATTAAATTTATAAATTTTGTACCAATCCCATAATTTCTTATAATTTTCTTAATAGTGACCCATTGCAAAGAATCAAAAGCTTTAAAAATATCCAAAGATAACGGTCCAACCTTTTCCTTATTTTGCTCAGCTATGTCCATCAAATCTATCACTCTCCTTGTAAGATCTGCCATGTATCTGCCCTTCAGAAACCCAGCTTGATCTGTTTATATAATCCTTCATGAATTTATTTAATCTATTTGCTAATATTGCAGTAAGAAATTTAGGGTCTTGATTTATTAATGAAATTGGTCTATATGAATCTATCTTCTCTGGATCTTTTCCCGGCTTAGGAATCAAAGCAATTACCGATCTATACCATGAAGTCAGCAATGATCCTCCTTCTAATATATAATTAAACAGCTTCAGAAGCCTTGGAGTCACCAAATCTTTGAATTGTTTATAAAATTCCGCGATAAATCCATCCTCTCCTGGAACTTTATTCACTTTCAACTTCTGTATCACCTCTTTAATTTCGTTCTCTGTTATTGAAGCTTCCATTCTATCTTTATGTTCCTCTTTTACTTTAATCCCTTTTTTGTTCTTCAAAGATTCCCTTAATCTTTCTAATTTTATTTTTTTCTCAGAGTATAACTCTTGATAAAACCCTTTTATTATTTCAACTTTTTCTTTTGTCTTATTACATCTCACTCCTTGTTGATTTATCAAAACACCAACTTCTCTTTTAATTCTCATTTCTTTAGCAGCCCTTGCTAATAACTTTGAGTTCTTATTACTGTATTCAAAATACTCATGTTTTAAATATATCAAATCCCTTTTAACTTTCTCTATATCTTTACCTATTAACTCCCTTTTTAATCTTTGCATATTTTCAAAAATTTTCTTCACTCCTGTTCTTACATGTTCTTCCTGAAGCCGCTTAAATTCTTTTTCAATTTTCTCATATTTATTCTTTAATTGCTTATTCTTTATACTCTTTAATTTAATACATTCACCTCTAAAAACTGACTTCATAGCATCCCACACTATGTTATAACTCACTACTCCCATATCCTTCCATTGCCAATATTGATTCCAAATCATTTCCATTTTTTCCTTACTTTTAGGACCAGAAAACATTTTTGGATCATATCTCCAACAATTTTTCTTCCCCTCTGTCGATCCTACTCTTAATTCCATTAAAATTTTTGCATGATCCGACTCTTTAAAAATTCCAACTTCAATTTCTTCAATGTCCTTAAGTACATTGTCTGTAACAAAAATATAATCTATTCTGGAATATGAATTATGAACCTGTGAAAAATAAGTGTAAATTATTTCTAAACCTTTAAATTTTCTCCAAGCATCTCTTAATCCTAAAAATTTAATCCAATTATCCAATATTTTCATTTTTGAGCCTGTTCTATCTCTTACCACAATCCACATTAGACCTTATTAAATTAAAATCACCTGCCACTATCATTTTTACCATCTTTTCCTTTATCAATATTCTATACACTTTGTCTAGAAATTTGTCTTGTTGCTCATTTGGTGCATATATATTCACAAAAGTTATTTCTTCATCATGCAAAACACCTTTTACAATTAAATATCTGCCTTCCAGATCATTAATACTTTTTGTCATAGTAAAACCCAATCTAGTTGAAACTAATATTGCAACCCCTCTTGCTTTTGAAGTGCGATATGCCTTTTCATACATTTGTGTCCAACCTAAAAATAATTTGTGTGTGTCTTCAGATTTTTGATGTGTTTCTTGCAAAAAGATTACATCTGGACGGTCTTTCCTAAGAGCTGATTCCAATCTTTTACGTTTAACTTGAGAGCCAGTACCCTTCACATTCCATGTTAATATCTTAATATCCTTGGCCAGACACTTTTAAATAATAAAAAATAATATAGATAAATCTATATAAATAATAACATCGTTGGACTGATGAAAAGTTAAAGACTTGAATGGGAGGGACAAGTTGTGAGAATGAAGAAGGAGTGGTAGCCAAATATCATTATATACAATTCTATCAGTCAGGAGAAGTGGGAAGATCTAGGAAGAGATGGATGGATGGAATCAGAGAAAATCTACTGGAAGCACATTGCAGTTAATAGAGATTAATGAAGAGCCTTATTTGTGACATCCCATGGCTCTCTGGACCTGATAGTGGAGGAACAAGTGGGCTTTAGGGGAAGCAAGTCCATAATAGACCACTGCCTAGTCCTCCAACTTCTCATCAAAAAATACTTCCAAGAGCCCAGTATCTCTGTATGCTGCTTTCATTGATCTAAAGGCTGCCTTCAACTCAATCTCCAGGATCAAGATGTGGGAGAAGCTAGAGAAATCATCTATTGACCGTCAGCTGCTCCACTTCCACACCAACACAAACCTTAAGGTCAGATGCTTCTAGCAGGGGCACCTTACAGAACCAGTACCTACACAGAAGGGCATCAAGCAAGGATGTGTACTGGCCCCATTTCTATTCAACTTATTCATCAACTATATGGTCGATCATCTAAGAAGCCCTGCCTTCCACCCTCCCAAGCTTGCTGACAAATCCATACACATACTCCTATATGCTGATGATGCCATAATTCTCTCTAGGACCCCAATAGGCCTCAGAAGATTGTTGGCATCTCTGGTTCACTACTGTAACAGCAACCAATTAGAAATCAACTATCAGAAAACCAAAGTGACAACCTTTGCTAAAAGGCCTAAGAAACATACCTCGAGAATAAATGGGTAGAACAGGTTACCAGCTTTAAATATTTGGGAGTAGTCCTTCAAGCTTCAGGCTCAAGGAATGCCAATACCACACACACTGTTCTTACAGCCCAAAAATCCACCTTCAACATACTAAAATTCCTGAGGACAAAAGGAGGCCAGTACATCCCTGCTGCACTCAAACTATTTGAAGCCAAAATCCTGTCACAGCTACTCTATGGAGTCCAATCAGGCCCCCTACCTAACAACCTGGCTCTTGTGGAAAGCGTACAATCTAGATTCATACATGCAGCACTCCAGACCCCTCACTGTGTATCCAATGCCACCTTCCGACTGGAAACAGGCATGATAAAGGTTGAGGCGAGATTGTGGATAGCTACTCCCAACCTTTGGCTCAAAATTCTGTTTAATCCCAATGGCCTGTTGGCTCTACTAACTTTCCAGGACAGCTTCCAATCAGCATGGAAAAGAACAATCCAATTTAGACTGCAGTATCTTGGCCTCTCCCAACCTCTCATACAGGACATGAGACACAACCAGGCAAAAAGGCCATTAAACAGAGAATACTATGGACATGGAAAGGCAAGAAGACGTAGCCAGGGCCCCAACCTTCCTGGCTCCAGTGTCTTGGAGACACCAAGTCATAGGAGGGCATTTACGCTAGCACACTGCCAGGCCCTCCCTTCTGCAGTTCTTGAGGGAAAGTTCCAAAGGACACCAATGACGGAAACAAGATGCCCCTGTGACAGTGGAGAAATTGAAACCACAGAACACGTTCTCTGCAACTGCCCTTTTTATAGAGACATCCGGAACAAGTTCATATCTCTGCTGCTCTGCAAGTATCCTGACTGGACAAACAGTACATACACCCAGTGGCTTCTATCCGATGAAAGACACACCTTCACCCACAACATTGCCAGGTTCAGTGCTGCAGTATGTAAGATCAGAAGAACAATCCTGGCCAGACCTTCAGCCAAATAAACCACTAGCGCCTAAGCATAGGCTTAGTAATAGCTGTAACACTATTGATCTATGTCTAATTTTACAACTCCTTAACTCTGAGCAGAAATGCTCCTTTTTAAGCACCCACCCTCTGGACCTGATTTCATGATGGTCTTCTTTTGTGTCCAGGTGAAACTTTAAATTACCAAAATGAAACTGTCTTTTTGGCTTTGTCGTTGGCCAAAATTAAATCAACATTGGTACATGTTCTAGTAGTAATCGGTCAACCAGCAAATGAGCCGGATTCTTTATCTCTCCACATTCATACAGCATTTGTTGTCTGCCAGCACCCCCACCCCCACCCCCCACTTGAGGATGTTGGTCTTACATTTAGGCACTAGGGCAGTCAGTGTTTCCCAACCTTTGTTTTTTGGACTTCAATTCCCAGAAGCCTAAGTCAGTTCCCCAAAGCACTGACCAGCCAATGTACTGTCTTAGGCTTCTGGGAATTGAAGTCCCACTGTGGGGTGTGAGGGCCACATTGGGAACCACTGCACTAGGGTTAGGCTGGGGTACACAGAAAGAACCTCCTCGGTTGTACCCCAAGGCAACGGCATCCTTGTTTTACTGACTAATCTTCCTTTGACTAGGTCAAGGCAAAGGAACTAAGGAATGTGTGACAATAATGATGATGATTTTTGGGGGGAAATTTATTCATCTGTTAACTCATCTCCTTTTTAATGGAGAAATACTGGTTTTAACATTCATGTTTCAAATCTAGTGTACAGTTCACAACTTTTGGATTTGGGGAATTGTATCCCCTGCCCTCAATAAAACCTCCTTCCTGTTTTTACAAACTTCCCCAGTTGGCTGCATTTATTCCCTCCTCCCTAGTGATTATCTACATTTCTCCATTCTATTCTCTGCCACCTGAGCCCTCCCACCTGGAAAAGACACAACTAGCTGTGACTGAATAGGAGGAGCATTTCACACTATAACATTTGATTTCAGGTTCCACTGGCCACTTTTAGTTGAGAGCCTGCGCCACTGAAAACACATTCAGAGTACCAGGAATTATGTAGTGTATGCTGTAAGAGTGTTTCAGATGGCTCGGCCCAATAACTCCAGAAACAGTATTTTATAATTAAAGTCTTTTATTCTCACTGCCCGCATGGCGGTCAGTGGCTGTATCAAGGGTCAAAGATGGAAGGGAAGGGTATGAGGTTGAGGTGGTCCTTTAATAGGGTCGGATGAGGTCAGAGGCATAAGGCTCAAGGGAATAGGGTTACAGTGGCAAAGCATTGTGGTACATGTAGTTCAGGTCAGTTTGATATTACATCTGACAAAACCCCTTCTAATATCATATGGGCTGACTACATCGAGCGCATAATTGAGCGTTTCATTTTCTAAGACACAGACTGGCAAACAGGTACTCATGCTGAGCTGAGGGGAGTGGTTTGGTCAGTATGTCTGCCACTTGTTCCTTTGTCTCACAATGTGTTAGCTCTATAAAGCCTTCTCTTATCATCTGTCTCACGTTTTTGCACTTGATATCTATATGTCTAGATTTCCGGTTTATAGTGTCACCTTTTGCTATCTCTATGGCCACCTGGCTATCTTCGTGGATGGTGATGGGGAGCCTGGGCTTTTCCCAGATAAGGGAGATCAGTTCGTTTATCCAGATAAGGTCACATGCAGCGTTTGACAGGCAAACATATTCGGCCTCGGCGGTGGAAGTAGAAACCAGTTTCTGCTTCTCGGTGCGCCAGTATATTGGGCTGCCATTCAACATCACCATGTAGCCGGATGTGCTCTTTCTGGTTCCTAAGCATCTGCCCCAGTCAGCATCGGCGTAGCATGACAGGTTGATTTCTTCGTCTACTCGAGGGGTGAGCAGTAATTCTGTCTCCATGGTGCCCTTCAGGTATCTCAGCAGTCTCTTGACGGCCGCCCAATGAAACGTCTTTGGGTTACTGGAATGGCGTGAGAGAAGGTTCACTGCCAGCGTAATGTCGGGCCTGGTCCAGTTGGCTATGTGTAACAGCGATCCAATGATGGATCTGTAGAGGCTGACGTCTTCGAACGGTTCCCCTTCCTCGTAGGCGTTTTTCAAGAAATCTGTTTGCATAGGCGTCCCACAGGGGTGAGCGTTTGACATGTTGCACCTGTCAAGGAGTTCAGCTATTTTCTCCTTCTGGGAGAGTCCAAAGCCATTGGGTATCCTTGAGACTTGCACCCCTAGGTATTTGTTCACTCTCCCCAGGTTTTTCAGGGAGAATTCATTTTGCAGTCCATGAGCGAATTCATCGCATTTGGACTTACTTTTCCCAAAATACAATAGGTCGTCGACATACACTAGGACCTTTTCAACTTCCTCTGGTGATTTCCTTAGAAATACACATTTATCTTCTTCGACTGGGAAGAAGTTCAATTGCCTCATTGCCTCGGCCAGACACTCGTACCACCTCCTGCCGGACTGTTTTAGGCCATAAAGGTTTTTGTTGAGTAGCCACGTTTCCCCTCTGTTGCGCCCAAAACCAGGTGGTGCTCTGACGTATATTTCCTTGTCAAGGTCTGCATGGAGGTATGCTGTCTGTACATCAAACTGGTACACTTGTTCCTCGAGGATGGTTGCCATTACTAAAGCGGCCTTTACGCTTTCTGGCTTCACTGTGGGGGAGTACGTGTCTTCGTAGTCGTCAGGGTATCGTTGGGTGAACCCTTGGGCGACTAGTCGCGCTTTGTACATTACCCCTTCATTTTCCAACGATTTTACTTTAAACACCCATTTTGTTCCCACTGTCCTCTGTCCCTCAGGAACCTCAGCAGGAGCGTACACTCCGAGGGTTTTGAGGCTCTCCATCTCCCTTTCCATTGCCGCCCGCCACTTGTCCTGTTCTTCGGGAGGCAGCTTGTCTATGTCATCAAAGCTTGCTGGTGTCTCGGGGTAGGTGTTTATGCCCAGCACATACTCCTTTAGTCCTCTGGGAGTTTGGCCTTTGGTTGACCTGGTTGACCTGCGGGGCGCCTCTGCTGGGGTTTTTGGAGGTTCAGTCTCCGCAACACTAGTGGTATTTTGATGTGACTGCCTGGTCTCATCCCTCTCTGGTGGCGCATCCACTGGTCTGTTGGGCCTTGAGTTGGATGAGGGTGCTTTGGTTCCTTCTTGTACTGACTCATTTGTCAGTACCTCATTTGCGTGTATCTTACTCCAGTTCGCATGTTCATGGAACATGGCCGACCTGGAAATCACTATTCTCAGATTGTGGTCTAGGAAGCGGTATGCCTTCGAGCCCGGTTCGTACCCCATGAACCTTAGCTTCTTCGTTATCTTGTCCCCCTTCTTCCTTAGTTGTTTTGGTATGTGTACGTCTGCAAACACACCGAAGATGTGAAGGTGGCTCAACTTGGGCTTCCGCCTGTACATGGCCTCATAGGGCGTTTTTCCGATAACGCCAGACCATAGCCTGTTCAGTGTGTAGTTGGAGTACAGCAAAGCTTCCCCCCAGTATGAGAAGCTTAGGCCTGCATCTTCAATTGCGCATCTGATCATGGTCTGGAGCACTCCGTTCCTTCGTTCGGCGACTCCGTTCTGGAAGGCTGAGAATGGTGCGGTTTTGTAGTGTAGCATCCCCTTCTCGGTTATCCAGTCTTGGAACTCTTTAGACAGGAATTCCGATCCTCTGTCCGTCATCAGTTTCTTTATGTTGGTATTGTTCTGAGTTTGCACCCTTTGGTAGAACTCTTTGAACTTGCTGAAGGTCTCGTCCTTGCTTTTGAGGGTGTATACGAAACCGTATTGGCTGTAGTCATCGACTATCGTCAAGAAAAATCTCTTCTGGCCCAAGGATCTCTCGAGTGGCCCCACCAGGTCGAGGTGGACCAATTCGAAAGGGTGGCTTGACTTCCTGGAGGATGTCTTCGGTCGTGCCTCGGTTTTCGCCTTGGAGCTTTTGCACACGGAGCACTCCAGGTAGTTCTCACAATTCTTGATCCTTAGTCCTTCTGAACACCCTAGCATCTTCTTGACTGTCGGGAAACCTATGTGTCCCAATTTTCTGTGCAACAGGTGCGCACACTCATCATGTATTTGTTTCCCTATGGATACCCTCAGTGTTCTATGCTCTGTGCTGCCAACCCCTTCATTTCTTGTGGGACTGTTGTGATCATTGTTTTCCCTTTCTGGATCTTCATGTTCGGGTTCCCTGGGGTCGTCTGCGGTGCAGTCCTGCATCTCTTCATCGTCAGTGCCGTCGATTAGGCCTATCGTGGCCTGTACATCCTCGGATTCCTTGGCAATGAGGTACGGTAGGCCGCCTATGAGCTCCACTCTTCCAACCTGCTTTCCCCTTCTTTCGATGGACACCTTCTTGTTCTCGAAGACTATCCTGAGGCTGGGGTCTTCTGTGAGCTTGGTGGTGGCCAGGACATTATATGGAATTTCAGGAGAGTAAAGGACGCCTTTGACCTGACCAATTCCAGGGATGAGTACGTCGCCCCTGCCTGTTACTCTTGCATGTTCCTGGTTGGCGACTTTGATTCTGAAGGAATCTTCTTCAAATGAGTTGAATATTTCCTTGTGGCATGATGTGTGGGTGGTTGCCCCGGAGTCGATCAGCCACCGCTGTAGGTGTGCATTTGAAGACCTGTCTGCCTTGTGGCAGCTGGTCCCTTCACTGTGCTTGACCACGTTCACTGAATCTGGTTTGTGTCTATCTTGCCCCTTCTGTGGCTTAAGCTCTCTCTTTGGGCTAGGTGATCTTCGTCGTCTGTCCCCCCTGTCGTTGTCGCCCTTGTGTCTACGTGGGTATTCGTCCTGTGACTCACGTCTGGGTCTCGGAGTGTCCTCATGGCATGTTTGATCGCGTGTGGGTTTGTGTTTCCTTGGTCCACATGTGTGACACTCGAAACTAGGGCTCCCCTGCTCAGGGAAACTGACTCTTTTGCGTGGCCTGTCCTCTCTGCGTATGGTGGCCCTACTTCTCCTAAGATTATCCTCAGCTATGAGTTTCTTAGTGATGTACCCCAATGTGGCATTGTTACTTCCCAAATTATCTAGCTGAGTCAGGAAGTAGTCCCAGCTTGAATCGAGGGAGTTGTATATAATGCTAATCTGGTGCTGGTCCGTCACGATTTCTCCCCTTCTTATGAGGTCAGATCTCATGTTGTTTAGTTTCATCAGGTGCTCGCTCATTGTTGAGCCCTCTTTCATTTTGTACGCATACAACTCTCTCAATAGCAAGCAGGTCGTAGTCCTTTCATTGCAATAAAACATTTCATACAATATCCCCCAAACCTCATGCACAGTTAGCCCATCAGGGATACTCCCATACATTGAAGTGTCAATAGAGCTTAAAAGCAAACAGAACACTCTGTGGTGTAGCCTGTCCACCTTTAGGGTCCATGGCTTTCTTGGTGGGTCCTGGATCAGGTACAGTGCCCCCTCCCTCATCAGAATTACCTGGAATTGTTGTGCCCAGTCCATTAGGTTCTCCCCAGTCATGTGAAGGATTGGGAAGTTGTGAGGTAGTTGGCTGTGCTGGCCGGCATTGCTTCCTTTGCTGGATCTGGCCTGGTGCCCTGGACTGTCTTTATATTGGCAGTGGGGGATGGGTACACATATATTTGCTATTGGATGTCCCATTTGCAGTTTTTCTGGTCGCCTGTAGAGTGAGTTCGCTGGTCCTCTGCCCATGGAGCGACCTGAGTTGACCTGCAGTTCCTCTTCTTCGCCAGAGAGGGAGTTCCCCTGCTCCTCTTGCGCCTGCGTGAACCTCATTGTTTGCTGGCTGCCGAGGTGAGCGGATCTCTGTCTCAGAGGTCCTGCTGTTTCAGGTTGGAGCGTTGGTGAGGGGTCGCTTTCGTCGCTGGAGCTGCTTTCCTCATCGGAGGGTTCTGTGGAGCTGTGGAGGTCGGCTTCCTTCTCCGGACATTCCCTGTGCTTGGTTCGGGCAGACAGCGAGTCGTGGTAGGCCTCACTTTCTTTGTTCTGCCTTGCGTGTGCTTCCGGCCTTCCCGCGTGGATGCGTGCCTTGCGGGTCTCACGCCCCTCCCGTTCACGGTAGCGTGTTTCTGAGGGGGGCTGCGTCCCCTTCGGTTTCTAGCTGGGAAGGGTTTGCGGTGGCTTTCTTCCGGGAAGAGGTCGTGTCCCCTTCGGCCTTTGATTGCGAAGGGGGCCTCTGCCCATGTGGGGAGTTCGGCCCGGTTGTCAGCAGCGCCTCTCTTGGGGGCGTGGTGCCTGCTTGGGGGTCTCCGCTCCTCTTCTAGTTCCTGGGGGCTGAGGGTCGGCATGTCCCGCATTTCTAGGGTCTGCATGTCCACCCTCCAGGGTCCCAGGGCCTTTTCTTTTCTTCGCGTGGTTGGGGCGCGCGGGTTATCTGCGGGTATTGTTGTTCCGGTGGGCCTTCCCACCTGTGTGTTCGAACCTAGGGCCGCCGCTTGTAATTGGTCGGCTATCTCGGCTAGATTTGAACTCGGCGCGGTGCTTGGGGTTCCCGCCATGGAGGATCTCGGGGTAGAGCTTACCGTGCCATTGGTGTGGAGTTCATCTCCGATGTTCATCAAGGCCAGTAGCTCTGCCGTGGGGATCATTCCTCTCCCGGCTATCGCCCTGTGGATTTTGGTTGTCAGGCTTTCGTCTTGGTCGTCCCTTTCGGTGGGTGCCCCTCCGGTTTCGGCCTTCGTTTGGCCATCTGGGTCCATCTCCGTGATGGTCCGGTTGGGGTTGTCCTCTTCCATTACCGTTTGGGGTCGTGCAATTGCCTGTTCCGGAGTTTCGGGTCCAGTTGGTCTGGCTCGTGTTCTGGACCCTCCTTTGTTCAGCCGGGTCCTTCTTTTGGTCATTTGTTTTAATTTTGGAGTTGTTTGTGGGCGAACCAAATCTCTGCAACCATTTTGTAAGAGTGTTTCAGATGGCTCGGCCCAATAACTCCAGAAACAGTATTTTATAATTAAAGTCTTTTATTCTCACTGCCCGCATGGCGGTCAGTGGCTGTATCAAGGGTCAAAGATGGAAGGGAAGGGTATGAGGTTGAGGTGGTCCTTTAATAGGGTCGGATGAGGTCAGAGGCATAAGGCTCAAGGGAATAGGGTTACAGTGGCAAAGCATTGTGGTACATGTAGTTCAGGTCAGTTTGATATTACATCTGACAAAACCCCTTCTAATATCATATGGGCTGACTACATCGAGCGCATAATTGAGCGTTTCATTTTTTAAGACACAGACTGGCAAACAGGTACTCATGCTGAGCTGAGGGGAGTGGTTTGGTCAGTATGTCTGCCACTTGTTCCTTTGTCTCAGATGGCCAAACGAAGGCCGAAACCGGAGGTGGTACATGTAGTTCAGGTCAGTTTGATTGTGGTACATGTAGTTCAGGTCAGTTTGATATTACATCTGACATATGCATCAATAGGTATTGCCTGCAGGAATGAAATAAAATAGAATGCATGTTTAGGAAGGAAGGAAGGAAGGAAGGAAGGAAGGAAGACCCGATATAGGTAAAGGCAAAGGGACTGCAGTGGCTCAAGTGGCTAAGATGCTGACTGGGAGGTGGAAGGTCAGCAGTTTGATTCCCGAGTACTGCAGGACGGAATGAGCTCCCGTCTTTGTCCTAGCTCCTGCCAACCTAGCAGTTTGAAAGCAAGAAATGGCAAGTAGATAAATAGGGACCAATTTGGTGGGAAGGTAACAGCGTTCCGTGCGCTCCAGTGTCTAGTCATGCCTGCCACATGACCACGGAAACGTCTGCAGAAGCTCTTCGACTTTGAAACAGAGATGAGCACTGCACCCTAGGGTCAGATACGACTGGCTTTCGAGCGTGGGAAACCTTTACCTTTAAAGGTCACCCTTGCTCAAAAGCCAGTCATATCTGATTCTAAGGTTCAGTGCTCATCTCTGTTTATAGCCAAAGAGCCAGTGGTGTCTGCATTTGCAGATGTTTCCGTGGACATGTGGCAGACATGCCTCCACACCAGAGTGCACGGAGCACTGTTCACCTTCTCACCAAGGTGGTCCTTATTTATCTACTTGCAATTTCTTACTTTCAAACTGCTAGGTTGGCAGGAGCCAGGTCTGTTGGTAAAGCATGATTACAGTAAATCCCTACTTACGCAAACAGTACGTTCCGTAGGCTTTTGCTTAAATAGGTTTTTTTATGTAACTCAAAGCAAAACCACAGGGAAAATGAACTTTTTATGTAAATCGAAGCAAACCCATAGGAAATCGTGTTACATAAATTTATGTAAATCGGGACATTTGTGTAAATCGGGACATGGTTTTAGCACAAAAATCATTATGTAAGTCGAATTTTATGTAACTCGGGGCATTTGTAAGTCGGGGTTTTATTTTAATTCCATCATATGGCATTGGCAAACTCAATCTGCCAGCACTTGTTTCATCCCCTGCATCTCTCATGCTTTATATATCCATCTTTCAAGACATGGGAATAGACTGAACAAAGACAATGGCTTTCTGATTTAGGTCAGGACTGTCTAATAATCTCCAGGGGTCGGGAGGAAAAAGTGGAACATATTAGAGGAAGCTTCCATCATTTTTTGCTTCATGGAGGCAGCGTTCCTCCCTGCCGCCACCCACTGTAAGAGGGGAGGGTGGAAGATGCTGCTAGTAGAGGATTGTTGTGCTTGCATGAGCTTTACACACACACACACACACACACACACACACACACACACACACACACACACACACACACACACACACACACACACACACACACACACAGAACTTGAGAAGAATCATGGATAATTTCAGACATGTCGTTGTTGTTAGCAACCAAGTAAGAAATACAAAGCAAGAGGCACTATTCGTGCCTGATCTATTTCATTTGAATTTTGTTTTTAATTGCTAATAGAGATCACACAATGCAATAGTTCTTTTTAAAAGTGGTCATTAAAAGTAGCTCCTTTAAACAAAAAATAAAGGTCCATACATCTGTCCACTTTTTAAGACATCTTTAACGTCGTATCTGACTCTAGGGTTCAGTGCTCATCTCTGTTTACAGCCAAAGAGTCGGCGCTGTCTGCCTCTGCAGACATTTCTGTGGACATGTGGCAAGCATGACTAGGCACCAGAGCACACGGAACGCCATTTGCCTTGGAAAGGCAATATTGACAGTTAAATAAGCTTGGTGTGGTTCCCCATAGGGCAAAGGGTGCACTTGTTTTTGTAATTAAATGAGATGTTAAGTTTTTATTTTCTTTACCTAGTAACATGTTGATGTTTAATACACAGCGACAATTCTTTAAATAGATTTCCAAGTAATTACTTAAGTAGTTAACTGTGTGCGGATTTACGTAGAACAGCACATAATATGGTTGTACAGTAAAACCCCTGCTTATGAAAAAAGTCAATTCCATAGGCTTTTGCTTAAATCGGTTTTTTATATAACTCAAAGCAAACCCATAGGAAAAAATATTGTTTTACATAACTCGAACAAAACCCATAGGAAAAATTAAATTTTTATGTAAATTGAAGCAAACCCATAGGGAAATGAATGTTTATGTAACTTGAAGCAAACTCATAGGAAAAAGAATCTTTATGTAACTCGAACCAAACCCATAGGAAATTGTGTAAATCGGGACATGGTTTTAGCACAAAATCATTAAGTCGAATTTTATGTAACTCAAGGCATAGGTAAGTTGGAGTTTTACTGTACTGTTAGAATAGATTCTTATAATCATCGCTAATTTGTTCTGATCTCTTAACTTGTCAGCATTTTTTCTGTGTTTTGTTTTACTTCTGGTTAATAATAAAAAAAATATTTTAAGAAAAAGAACTGGCACCTATTTAACTACTTGCAATTTTTTGCTTTTGAACTGCTAGGTTGGCAGGAGCTGGGACAGAGATGGGACCTCACTCTGTTGTGCAGTACTCGGGTCTCGACCTTCCGACCTTCCAGTCATCAAGTTCAGCATCTTAACTACTAAGTCACCGCAGTCCCCTATAGTATCTACAACTGGTCAAACAGATAGCACTCTCAAAAAGTAGATGCACAGAAGAAACATTTATTTATATGGTTCTTCGATCACACAGTCAAGTCCGACTCTTTGTGATCCCATGGATAGGCTCCTCTGTCATCATTTTCCCAGAAATGTCCATCTACCTGATGAAGGAGGCTAGATTCCACAAATACCAGATTGCCTTATTTTCAAACACAATCTGTTAGTTTTTAAGTTACCGCAAGCATCTTATTATTTTCCTTCACCAGATGACATGCCTCTTAAAATATTTACAGGATATTATGCCTGATGTCTGGTTTACCACCTCGCAGAGCCCTTGTTTTATTCACTCATATGTTTTATTTTGAATATGTTTACTAACAAATTGTTTCAAAAGTTAAGAAAAATTACTCTGCTCTCATCTGCTGGTTGTTTTCCTTGTACAGTAAAATCCCAGGTTACAACCGCTTTAGTTTAAGTTTGCTACCGTTTACAATGACAAATCCCATGGAAATGCTGTCCCGGTTTACAAATTCTTAATGTATTTGTTTCAGTTTACAACAAAGAATTCAGGACCATATTTTTTTATTTTTCAATGCATCCCTATGGATGTTTTGAGTTACAATTTTTTCGGGTTACAATGGAGGCTGTTGGAACGGACCTCCATCGTAACCCGGGGGTTTACTGTATTTGACTCTTGTTTGGGTGTTTGCAAACTGTTTTGATTAAAAGGCAGTGTATGCATATGGCAGGAGTTCTCAACTATTTTAAGCCAGGGGCCGGGTCACACTCCCTCAGACAGCTTTGGGGGCTGGATGGCCATTTTGCCCTTCCTCCACCACATGGCACTTCCAGGTGTGGAGGAGGCGGTGGGGGGCCACATAAAATGGTGCTTCAGCCTGTGGCCCGCAGGTTGAGAATCCCTGGCATATGGCTTTAAAATAAAATAATACAAGCAATACTAACTGCCTTGGAGACAGTAAAAGCATCTAAGTTCTACTAGATTGTTCTTGACTATTATTAAAAACTGCTTGGATTATTATTGCAAAAAGTAGCAGGGGATAAGTAATAAACTGAAGTGATTTCTGGCACTCAGATTCTGGCTCAAGTCCCTCTGGATGTGCGCATCCATGGAAAATAATAATATTTAGACTCTCACAGTGTCACTTTTCGTGGGAGTGTAACCACAAAGAGTCATATCGCAAGGAGGAGACCATATTATAGGGACTGTGGTGGCTCAGTGGTTAAGAAACCCATCTTGTTAGCTGGAAGGTCGGCTAGTCGGCAGTTCAAGAGCCAAGTACTGCATGACGGAATGAGCACCTGTCTCTGTCCCAGCATCTGCCAACCTAGCGGTTCGAAAGCAAGAAATTGCAAGTAGATCAATAGGGGCCACTTCAGTGGGGAAAGATCTTGGGAACATGAAAGGAGCCTCATTTAGGTGTCCCCTGAGCAGAGTTCCTCCAGCAAAAATCTTTTTCAACCCAGAAAGCACCTTTGTGTGCTTCTTACACGATAAAAAACAACAACATATTATAGCCTGGTTGTAAGATTAAATCTCTCCAGGATTGGGAAAACAGCTTCATCTTTTCCCCTCTGGAATGGGTGAAGTGCTGACTTTACATGGACTGCCAAGACAGAAGTGATGTATGGAGGGGACACCGGAGAAAAGAGTGCTTAAATGGGGTGGGTTTGTGATTAAAGTGAAGCACCTGATTCTCTAGTTGTGGCTCTGCTGGCATCCTGAATGCTCATTCTGCTTTTGCACTGAGAGCTATGGGAGGAAGAAGGCAGAGGGACCCCTAGGACTCCCTCCCCCATCAAAGGCAAGGCTGCCCCATCTCCACTCAGGTGCTATTCCCTGGTGGCATCTGACAAATGTGAGATCTAGAGATCCTCAATCACCCTCCCCCCCCCCCAAAAAAAAGAGGGTGCAGGAAAAGAATGGATATTTCTACACAGCTGTAGGGGTGTCGGTTGTACTTGCTGAAGGGTTTGCTGAAGTGGAAGGCATGCCACTGGCGGATGGAGCCAGGGGAGCACATACAGTAAGAAGAGAACAGAGACAGGGCTCTGACCTTCTGGTTCTAGTATAAGGAGGCAGGTTGGGTTCAGTTGATTGGGAAGGGAGTGAAAGTGAGGTATGGTAGCTCTCACTTGCTTTAATGCAGGGGTTCCTAACCTAAGGCCAGTGGGCCAGATTTGGTCCATGGTGCCATTTTATATGCCCCCCCCCACCCACACACACACCTCCAAGGGCATTCGAGAAACAAAATGCCTGCCCCTTTGAAGCTATTGGGACAAAATGGCCACCCCCATTATGCAGGCAGGGAAAAAAGGCTGTCTAGCCCTCAAAGCTGACTGAGAGAGCATGACCCGACCCCTGGCTTGAAAAAGTTAGGAACTCCTGCTTTAAGGAGGTGGAAGAACTGCTGTTGTATCTTATGTAGGAACCAGGGGACTCAATTTTTTTTAAAAAAAAACTATTCCCCTCTTTTTAACATGGTCTTTAAAGGTGGGTGCAACCCCATCCAGACCAGGTAGATTTCCTCCTAATTGATCCAGAGAACCTCCCAATAACAGGATCTTCATTGTGTCAGGTTTCAGCTTTGACGTGTTTGCCCTAGTCCAGTCCATTGTCAATGCCAGACAGAGTCTAAAGAGTCTGGATAGCATCCACTGTAGAAGACGTAATGGAAAACTAGAGTTGAGTGTCATCTCTATACCGATGGCAATGAACTCCAAATCTCTGACATCAACTTCAGGGAGATGTTAAACAACATTGGGGAGATGATCAACCCCTGTGGGATCCTGTAGCAAAGGTTCCAAGAGATCAAGACAGCATCCTAAAGATGGACCACCAGGAAGTGATCATTGAAGAAGGCTCAAAACCAGCCCAGGGTTGTGCCTCTGTTTCTCAGCCTCGATAGCCCATCCAGGAGGATACCATGGACAACAGTATCAACAGTCACAACAGTAACTGAATGATCCAAGAGAACCAACCAGATTATACTGTACAACCTTGTTAGGGTTACCATAATTCCCTCCCACAAAAATGGGACAGAAGTAAAGGTTTCCCTTGCTCAAAGAGCCAGTCATATCCGACTCTAGGGTTCAGTGCTCATCTCTGTTTCAAAGCCGAAGAGCCAGCACTGTCTACTTCTGCAGACATTTCCGTCGGCATGTGGCAGGCATGACTAGACACCGGGGTACACGGAACGCTGTTATCTTCCCACCGAAGTGGTCCCTATTTATCTACTTGCCATTTCTTGCTTTCAAACTGCTAGGTTTGCAGGAGCTTGGACAGAGACGGGAGCTCATTCTGTCCTGCAGTATTCGTGTAACGGCTGCTGCTACAGATGCCACAAGAAAAAGGTGCATGTCCCCCCCCCCTTTCTTCCTTGTTCCCCAAGCTGCTGCTGCTGTCACTTGCTGGTGGTTCCAATAGAAGTGAAAGAAAAATGTGTGATTTTCCCCCCCAAATCAAGTGGTTTGAAAACCGTGAATGTTCAATGCTTTTTATGGAACTGGGCGGGACAGTTACAAAATGTGAAATTCACGGTATTCCATGACATATGGGAACTCTATCCCTTGTCAGTCCCTTTTAAAAGGTCATCATGCAGTGCAACCAGGATCATAGCATGGCCTGAATTCCGATTGAAACGGATCAGGACAACCAGTCTGTTAGAAATTGCCTAACTTGTTGGGAAGGGTAATATATAAACCAAAATAGCATATTTATTGTAAAATGCATCATGGTGCTTTAAGAGTATTAAGTTGAGGTTGCATCATTCAATGAATGACAGAGTGGGTTAATTACTATATTATCTCATTGGTTTGTTCTGTTAGTAATGTGGTTAAAAGGAAGACTGCAGCCGCGCAGCCACAGTTAGCTCATCTCATTACTTTCTCTTTACTCTCTCACTACTCTCCCACTCTCTGTTTGCTATTCACTGTTTGAAGTTTGGTGGGAGGTTGGTTTTGTTTTGCTTGCTGTTTTGCAACCTGTATTGGGCTGACTTTTTCCATGATTAAAGAAGATTGGTACGTAAGAAGAAAAGATTATTCTGCTTTAACCCTGAAACAACGCTGTGACTATCTGCTATTACTGTGTATGATTTGGAAGAGATTTGGACTCTGATTCTGCTACAAGTAAAACAGTTTGTACAATACAGCTTCTGTGCCACCGCCATCTTGAAAAAAATTGGGAAGCTCTCAGGTACACACATGGAGCCAACATAGCACTGGACAGGCTGAATATGAAATAAAAATGTAAATTTAGAAAGGTTAACACCAAAGCAGGATCATTGCAGGAATTTTTCTCTGGGTACAAGTTAATTAAACAAATGTGGACAATCATTTCTGGCTAGCCAACAGCAATGAAACAAACAATCTTACCGAGAGTCCTAGAGATTTTCTCCATCCATTGTCAGCCATGGGTCCAGGTTCAGCCTGCCTGGTGGCTACATGGAAATAGGAAGAATAATCTTTCTGGCTGTAGTTTAAATGCTTAAAATAAGCTTGATTGTCTAATATCTGCAGCTCTGTTAATGAGATCTCTGATTATTTCTGCCACACACAAAAAAGAGTGAGATACAGACACAGCCAAGTTTCTTATATGGGTGTATTCCCACATAGTACATGTCTGGCCAGATATGCCGCTACTTAAGGGAGTAGACAATACAGCCAGTGACTTAACGCCAAGTGTTGGAAAACAGTAAATAACATGACTCCCTAAATGGGCCAACAGCTGCGGGCAGATGAGCCCCTTTAGGTGGGGTGAGGGTCCCCCTCAGGGGAGGAAATGCCACTGGAAACCATCATATCAGGCCCAATGGCAAAATGAGTGGAGCAGGAACCACTTTTGATTCCCAATGGTTATGGAGATGGAAGTGGCCATGCCAGATGGACTGGCTGTGAAGGCGAACCTTGATAATATCCTCAAGGCTGCAGCGGTCCATTGCAGTCCCAGTGCGAAACCCTGCATATCTCATTTCATATGTGCCGCAAGAGATGGCTCTGAGATCATAGTGTGTGGGTCACTTTATAACATGCAGGGGTCCACCTTAAACAAATTCTCGCCAGTGGCATTTTTCCTGTTTGCCATTCTGTGAAAATGATTTCCAGGGAAAATGTATACTCAGATACAAGCCGCAACCAACACTGCATAATTCTTCCGCAAGTGGGTTCTATCTCTATGCAGTGCCTCTGAATGGATCCCTTTGATAAGCAATTCCTGAACATACCAATAGAGAAAACGACAGAATTCATCATACAGAAGTTCTTTACTTTGGTGAAGAACTTATCATCAAAACAGCAGCAGCAATAAACAACAAGAAAATCTGCTGTTGTCTATTCTCCCCAGCTTATCATAGTATTGCAATGACAAAATAAAACATCTATGGATAAAACATTACTCTGTTTGTGCCAACCTCCCCCCACCAAAAAAAAACCATCCTAAAATATTACCATGCAATATGTATGAATTTAAGGATAACAGCTCTTGTTAATGACAGCTTGAAAATGAAAAATGCAATATGGTTTTCAAATAAATGAATGGGTATAAAGAGGGACTGCAGTGGCTCAAGTGGTTAAGGCTCTGAACTCGATGACTGGGAGGTTGGAGTACAATTCCCGGGTACTGCACAATGGAGTGAACCTCTGTCTCTGTCCCAGCTCCTGCAAACCTAGCAGTTCAAAAGCAAGAAATCGCAAGTAGATAAACAGAGACCACTTCGGTGGCAAGGTAAACAACGTTCTGTGCACTCTGGTGCTGATGATCAAGAAGAAATGGGCTAAACGGTATAGTTAATTTGAAGAAAAGTCCCATCTGAGGCAATGCAAAAAATAAATCACCATTTATTGTATAAGGATAACTAAAGATACTTAATTCAGAGAAAGAAAATTGAAATTCACAAGGTAGAGTTATTCAAACTTCATAACTTCAAGCACATATATCTTCAAAAGACACAACCACACCGACACCTTTCCGGTAAATCGGCATTACGGTACTTTGTCAAAGGTGTGTGTAATCTAAATGATAGGACGATACAGAAAATAATAATCAATTGAACTAGTAACCATTACATGTCAGTATAACAATTCTCAATATTATTCACAGAGTTTGAATCCTTAAGAAACATCAATAGAGTAGGTACAAAACTCACAATTTGTCAACTTGTATATAAAGAACATCAATAAATTCCTTATTATACGCGTCCATACAGCCTCTAAAGTAAATTCTTTTAGTGCCATAGACGTTAACAATGGTTGTACAAGAAGTAATATTTAACTGTAGAGAAAAGAGAGTCAGGTGGTACCAATAGAGCATAGTGAGAGCGTCGAAGAATAAGTCTTAAAGAGACAGAACATCGGAAAAGCACAGAGTAATCTTAACTGGAAGATAGCAAAAGCCCCGTTACTGAAAGCACGACATATCATTTTCAGAATTGAGTCCATGCGGTTCCATGGAGTTGAACCTATGAATAAAATATGCTTCTTGTTGCAATAGTCTCTTTCTTATGTCCAGTCTTTCAAAAGGTTTTGGTTTGACGACATCCAGAACGACAAACCGGATCCTCAGTATGACGTTGTTGTGTAAAATGCGAGACAAGAGGAGCATTAGGAGACTGTGTGCGTATTCGAGAACGGTGCTTGCATATCTGGGTTTTCAGAGATCAAGAAGATTGGCCAATATAATTCTTGCCACAAGGGCAAGAAATCATATAGACGGTGTTAACAGAATTACAATTACTAAAGAAATTTAAACAATGTTGTACAGTACTATCCAGAATAGCCACCTCTTTAGTCTCTGTTGAGAACCTGCACATGGAACAACCCCCACATTTAAAGTGTCCACCTTTTACCTAAAGTACACAAGGTATCTGATTCTGGTAGATTCCCACCTGGCAGACCAATCGTATCTGGGATTAATTCGTCACTTGATCCTCTTTCGAAATATTTAGACCACTTTCTTAACCCATTCACATGCAAGACTGCTTCGTTCGTGAGGGATTCCACACATTTTATTAATTCTTTGGAGGGCTTTTCTGTTCCAGATTGGGGGGGTGCTTATTAATTTGTGATGTGTCTTCTCTTTATACTACCGCACCTCTCGATGAAGCCAGATCGATTATAGCTGATACACTTGACTCACGTGATTCTTTACATCCTCCTACTCATTTTTTACTTGATTTACTTGATATTGTTTTTGAGCATAATTTTTTTAGGTTTGGGGATCAGTTTTATTTGCAAATCAGTGGTGTGGTTATGGGTTGTTCTTTGGCTCCATCTAACGCTAAATTATACATGATTAAGTTTGAAGATGATTTCATTATGAATCCCATTTTGAATCCATTTTTTATTCACATGCTTACGTATAAGAGGTACATAGATGACTTATTTTTTCTTTTTGACAATTCTGACTGCATTTTACAATTCATGACTTGGCTTAACAGTGTAAACATCAACTTGAAGTTTTCTCATAATTTCAGTACACATATGGTTTCTTTTTTTGGACCTCTCTGTTTATATCTATCAGCACAAATTAAATATGAAATTGTTTAAGAAGACCACAGATCGTAACACCTATTTCCACTTCTCCTCCTTCCACCTGTATCACTTAAAGGGGAATATTCCCTTTAGTTTACTGACTAGAACCAGGAGGAATTCAACTTCGGAGCAGGATTTCTTTCACTCAGCTAGGGCAGTACAGCGTGATTTGAGGTATAGGGGCTATCCCGAAGAGATTCTTAGACAATCATTTGAAAAAGCATGTGCCATTCCTAGATCTCAAATGTTAACATAGAAAGAACAGACATCTAAGGATTCCCCTCTTAATTGGTCTATCGAGTTTTCTCCCCGGGTATTGGATATTAAAAAGATCATCCATAAGTATTGGAATTTGGTACAGGATATCCCAGGTTGTCAGAATAAGCCTAGGGTAGCTTTTTGCAAAACTAGATCATTGAGTAATATCCTTACCCATACTGATATTTCTGTGAATTCGGATGCAGATTCTCAACAGAGACTAAAGAGCTGGCTATTCCGGATAGTACTGTGCAACATTGTTTAAATTTATTCAGTAATTGTAATTCTGTTAACACTGTCTATATGATTTCTTGCCCTTGTGGCAAGAATCATATTGGCCAATCTTCTCGATTTCTGAAAACCCGGATATGCGAGCACCGTTCTCGAATACGCACACAGTCTCCTAATGCTCTTCTTCTCTCACATTTTACACAACAATGTCATACTGAGGATCAAATCCGGTTTGTCGTTAAACCAAAACCCTTTGAAACACTGGACATAAGAAAGAGACTATTGCAACAAGAAGCATATTTTATTCATAGGTTCAATTCCATGGAACTGCACGGACTCAATTCTGAAAATGATATGTCGTGCTTTTAGTAACGGGGCTTTTGCTATCTTCCAGTTAAGATTACTCTGTGCTTTTCCGATGTTCTGTCTCTTTAAGACTTATTCTTGGACGCTCTCACTATGCTCTATTGGTACCACCTGACTCTCTTTTCTCTATAGTTAAATATCACTTCTTGTACGACCATTGTTAACGTCTATAGCACTAAAAGAATTTACTTTAGAGGCTGTATGGACGTGTATAATAAGGTATTTATTGATGTTCTTTATATACAAGTTGACAAATTGTGAGTTTTGTACCTACTCTATTGATGTTTCTTAAGGATTCAAACTCTGTGAATAATATTGAGAATTGTTATACTGACATGTAATGGTTACTAGTTCAATTGATTATTATTTTCTGTATCCTCCTATCATTTAGATTACACACACCTTTGACTAAGTACCGAAATGCCGATTTACCGGAAAGGTATTGGTGTGGTTGTGTCTTTTGAAGATATATGTGCTTGAAGTTATGAAGTTTGAATAACTCTACCTTGTGAATTTCAATTTTCTTTCACTGAATTAAGTATCTTTAGTTATCCTTATACAATAAATGATGATTTATTTTTTGCATTCCCTCAGATGGGACTTTTCTTCAAATTAACTATACCGTTTAGCCCATTTCCTCTTGATCATCAGCACTGCCTCACTCTGGTGTTGAGGCATGCCTGCTACATGTCCATAGAATGCGTTGCCAATCCAGGAACCGGAAATTACTGTACGGGTTGAGCAAAATTACTGTACTTATACCGTACGGGCAGTGGGCAGTGGGCAGAGTTATGGGCGGAGTCTGGGTGGAGTCTGGGCAGACATTTTATTTGAATATTTTTCCGGAAACAACTGGAAGTAACTTTTTTTCTTTCAAAATTACTGTAAGAAATTACCGTACTACTCCGTATGGTAATCGTACACTGTATGGAGGCCCAAATTACCATACGTATGGTAATTACCCTATACATTGGCAATCCAACCAGTGGCTTTCGAGCTAAAGAGGTTGGGAACATTGTTGTTAATGTTAAATTCACTTGTAATGTTACAGTTAATTAATTTAATTTAATTTAATAGTCATATTTATATATGCCGCCCACTCAGGCAGAACCCGACTCAGGGCGGCATTACAACAAATTCTAAAAACACATAAAAACACTTTAAAAGACCCATATCCCACACACCCATCCCACCCAAGAGGGGATTGCTGAAGGAAAAATAACTGTAAACCTATTTGGGGAGAATTTATAGATTATGTTTTATTACAGGGGAAAGGGCAGACATATTTGCAGAAATCACTGAAATTTGGAACATGAATGATGGCTTATAAAGTTGTTGAAAATGGTTATGAAGCTCTGTTGGTCCCGGTGGATGGAGGGAGGAGTACTTTTTCTTTGAAATCGTTATTTTGATGTTAGTGTTAGTAGTTTTTAGCTTTTACGTTTTATGTTTTGTTTTATGTTTGTATAAATAAAAAACTAAAACAAAGACAGCCATTAAGTGCCCCCCCCCCAATCCATTCATCTCAATTCTTGCTGGCCTACATAAGGTGGATTTGAATGACTCATATTAGAAATAAATTCATGGAATGGCCCAAATACGGTTGTTTTGAAAAGGAACAACAGCTCTGATGTGAAGCTACACAAACAGACACTCAAAGCCACAGCTGGTAGCACAATCTCTAAAAACAGGTTTCAAATTAGTAGTTCATTTTTATTATTTGTATATATTTTATTTATTTATGCAAACTGACGGGCTAGAACAGGGGTTTCCAACCTTTTCAAGCCGAGTGCTGGTTCATGCTCTCTCAGTCAGCTTTGAGGGATGAATGGCAATTCTGCCCTGCTGCAAGATGGGGATGGCCATTTTGTCCCAACAGTTTCAAAGGGGCAGCCATTTTGTTTCTTGAATGCCCTTGGAGGGCTGGGGCCATATGAAATGGCACTGTGGGCATCGTCCGGCTCGCATGCCTTGGGATGGGGACCCCTGAGCTAGAAAGTTGACAACTGAATTAGGCTTACTTTTTCTGATTTCTCTTGGCTAAGGATGCAAAAACTGCATCCACTGATAAAGCAGCTTCAAAATTCAACTGTTCTTGTTTTGGGATTACTTACATATATTTTTTAAGCCTGCAAGAAAGAGGAGGTTTCGGAAACTCACAACAATCTTCATGAGTAGGCCAAACTGAATATTATTTATTGTATCTTAGGGCAGTTGCGAATCAAAACAACAGAATATAAATTTAAGTCAGAATTTTGCAAGTACAATCTGCCATGCAAGGAGTGACTAACTCTCAGTAGCATATGCAAGGTAATTTTAGCTGGTATCCGATGATGGCCCTATCAACTTTTAACCCCTATGTGGTCCTTATTGACCAACAGCTTCTACCCTGCTTATTGCTGGAACATGGTTTTTTTGCGGCACCCATTCATCCACCACTCCTGCAGTAAACAAAGGAAAGGTGGCAGGACAGTAAACTGCTAAAGCATCAGGCGTGCTTTTGTGATTTGAATTACACCATCTAAATCTTGAGTCTGGTCCATAGCTGTCAAGGTTTGGATTTGAAAATAAGGGAAATTTCCTGGACAAATCAGGAAACTTGACAGCTATGCTTATCCTGTGCAGCCCTCCAGTGGCGGCATTAGGGCATTGCAGTCTGACTGATACGAGATGCTGCCGGGAAAGAGGGTAAAATACGGGAGGTTCTCGGCCAATATGGGACGCTTGACAGCTATGGCCTGGTCCAAAAATGGATCAAATAATTCATCTTTCATGTTACGTACATCACATATCTAGAAGCATTTTCAGGAGGTTACTTAGATTATAATGGCCCATGGTGGTTTGATGGCTAAGATGCTGAGCTTGATGACCATAATGTCAGCAGTTCGAGACCCAAGTGCTGTGCGACTGAGTGAGTTCCTCTCATCTGTTCAAGCTCTTACTAACCGACCAACTTGAAAGCAAGAAATTGCAAGTAGGCAAATAGGTACTGCTTCAGTAGGGAAGATAACAGTGTTCAGTGTGCTCTGGCATCTAGTCATACCTGCCACAGGACCACAGAAATGTATGCAGACGCAGACAGCACTGGCTCTTTGGTAGATGAGCACTGAACCCTAGAGTCAGACACAACTGGCTGGCTTTCAAACAAGGGAGGCCTTACTTAGATTAGATCAGTGATTCCCAATCTTTTTTAAAAAAATCTATGCCCCACCTAAGTATCTCTACAATCCTTCTCCTCCCTCCCTCTCGGGGTGACTTATCATTTTTATTATTTAAAAGTAAACTCCTATTCATGTGGAGGAAGCCTAAAAGGCCATTAATATGGTCTAACTCATTCTCAAATTGCCCCCTCCTGTGGAGCATATGCACCACATTGGGAACCACAGGATTAGAGCATGGGAACATTGCTTTTCAAAGCTACAGCACCCAGAATCCCTCGATCAACATGTCACTGATTATGGAAGTTGCAGGCTTGTAGGAGCTGTCGATCAAAAAGTAAGGTTTGCTAAGTTCTGGCTTGAATGTTGTATTTATTTTGTTAATTTGCATGCAGTTTGTTTCTGGAGCTTGAGTTTTACATGCTTTGGCAGTAACCACTACATGCTTTTAAACATGCACATTTTAGGACACAGATACATACCTGTCAACTATCCTGTTTTTTCCCGGGAAAACCCCTTATTTTTACCCCTCTTCACGCCCCCTCCTGTTTTATTAATTTCCCCATATTTTCCCTTATTTTTTAAAAAATATCCTGACCGGAGCCCTCACAGGCGAAGCTGCAGTTTTTTTTTTTCCGGACACCAGAGGTTGCTGTGTGGCAGGCTTTTCGCTTGTGGAAGGAGAGAGAGAGAAGGTGTGCGTGTGTGCGTGTGCGGGGTGGTGGTTCTGTAGTTTCTCTCTTTCCCGCCAGCCACATGGTCCTGGAGGCTTCATTTTGGCTGCTGGGAGCAGGAGTCTACTCTAGGTGAGTGATATATTTCATATATATGGATTTTGTTTCTAGAGTTAACTTGGGAGGGGGGTTGCTTGATCACTATATGAGAGAGGGGGGGAATTAATCCCTTGCTCCTCCACCCTAATTGTTTTTTTTTGCCTGATCACTATATGAGAGGGGGGGCTTCCCTTGCTCGAAAGCCAGTCATATCCGACTCTAGGGTTCAGTGCTCATCTCTGTTTCAAAGCCGAAGAGCCTGCGTTCTCTGCATCTGCAGACATTTCTGTGGCCATGTGGCAGGCATGACTAGACACCAGAGCACACAGAACGCTATTACCTTCCCACCAAAGTGGTCCCTATTTATCTACTTGCAATTTCTTGCTTTCGAACTGCTAAGATGGCAGGAACTGGGACAAAGATGGGAGCTCATTCCGTCCTGCAGTACTCAGGAATCGAACTGCTGACCTTCTGCCTCCAAGTCAGCATCTTAGTCACTTAAGCCACTGAGTAAACAAGAAAGAAAACAAAACAAAAGTCCCCCAAGAAGATGGGGAAAGGGTTCTTTGGCCCACACAGCTTTGTGCCCATTGCATCTACAATACTGTACCATCTAGCCATCTTATTTTTGGCCACCTCCTTCTTTTGTCCTCCACCTTTCCCAGCATCAAGGCCTTCTCAAGTGAATCCTCTCTTCTCATTTGATGTCCAAAGTACTTTAGCGTCATCTTTACTATTTGACCTTTAGTGAGCAGTCATGGTTGATTTCTTTTAGGATTGACCTATTTCTAACACCACATTTCAAAGGCATCTATTCTTCTGCGCTCAGCTTTCCTAATGGTCCAACTCTCACAACCATACATTACCACCAGGAATACCATTGCTTTGACTATGCAATTTTTTGTTTGCAAGGTGATGCCTCTACTTTTAACTATGTTCCCCAGGTTTCTCATAGCTTGTTTCCCAAGCAGTAGTCGCCTTTTTATTTCATGGCTGCAATCACCATCTGCAGCGATCTTTGATCCTAAGAAAGTAAAATCTGCCAGTCATATCCAACTCTAGGGTGCAGTGCTCATCTCCATTTACAGCCAAAGAGCCAGTGCTGTCTGTGTTTGCAGACATTTTCATGTCCATGTGGCAGGCATGACTAGAGCCCAGCAAGTCACATGGCTATATTTTGCCACGCCCATAGATTTGGCCACACCCATAGAGGGGTGTGGCCAAAATGTCCCTTATTTTCAAATCCAAAAGTTGACAGGTATGCACAGATATAATAAAGAAGGATGTGTTGGTTTGTGCTGGAGGGTTTGGAAAGAGAAGTTGGGATGATACAGAACGAATAGAAACCCCGCTGTGTATTTCTTTTTTTCCCCAAGCCCCAGAGTGTAAGGCATTTCAAGCTGCTTAGTGGAACTAAGTTACGCTATGCTGCTCAAGCCATGGGCCGGTCACATGGTTCAGCGGGCTGATCACGTGGTTCCTCCCACCGGAAGCAGAAGTAAAACACAACTTGCAATCTGTTTTGCAACAGATATGTTTTGCAATAGGGTGAGATAGATTTTAGGCTGCCATCTTCTCTGCTTAAACGAGGAGTGCCCAAACGATGGCCTGCAGGCTGGATCCGGCCCCCGATGCTAATTCATCCAGCTTGTGCAACCCTCGTCACTCCTGGAAGGCGTGGCAGGATGAATTGTTGGGGACCAGATCCAGCCCATGGGCCATCCCAGGACCATCGCCGTCCCAGGACCATCGCCTTGCGGGGGGGAGATAAAGGGCCGTGGGCCGCCGGGCCAGGCCGAGGACTGCTGTCGCCCCAGGACCATCACCGCAGCTGTGTGGGGGGCCCGCCCTCCTCTCCCATCCCTTGCGGGGGGGAGATAAAGGGCCATGGGCCGCCGGCCCAGGCCAAGGACTGCTGTCGCCCCAGGACCATCGCCACAGCTGCGTGGGGGCCCCGCCCTCCTCTTCCATCCCTTGCGGGGGGGAGATAAAGGGCCATGGGCCGCCGGGCCAGGCCGAGGACTGCCACCGGCCTAGGACCATCACCGCAGCTGCGTGGGGGCCCCCGCCCTCCTCTCCCATCCCTTGCGAGGGGAGATAAAGGGCCATGGGCCGCCGGGCCAGGCCGAGGACTGCCGCCGCCCCAGGACCATCGCCACAGCTGCGAGGGGGCCCCGCCCTCCTCTCCCGTCCCTTGCGGGGGGGAGATAAAGGGCCATGGGCCGCCGGGCCAGGCCGAGGACTGCTGTCGCCCCAGGACCATCGCCGCAGCTGCGTGGGGGCCCCCGCCCTCCTCTCCCATCCCTTGCGAGGGGAGATAAAGGGCCATGGGCCGCCGGGCCAGGCCGAGGACTGCCGCCGCCCCAGGACCATCGCCACAGCTGCGAGGGGGCCCCGCCCTCCTCTCCCGTCCCTTGCGGGGGGGCGATAAAGGGCCGTGGGCCGCCGGGCCAGGCCTAGGACTGCTGTCGCCCCAGGACCATCGTCATCTTCGGCTCCTTCCCGTGGCTGCCTTGGCTCATGTTGAGACTGAGACATGGACCTCCTTCCCCAAGTTGTCGGGGGAGTGGTAGCTCCTATGACTTTTCTCCAGTGGACATGGGGGTCTTGCTACATTGGGTTTGCTGTAGTATAATTATATTTATTGTATTTTTATTGTATTTTTATGACCTAATTATGTAGTGTAGTTTTTTGTATTATGATATTATGCTTATCTGGATTGTTTTCCTTTTTGAATTTATTGTATCTCTATATTATCCTTTTATTGTTCCTTTGTTGGATTATGTTGTTAGCCGCCTTGAGTTGGCCTCGGCTGAGGAAGGCGGGATATAAATTAAACTGATTGATTGATTGATTGATTGGAAGCGGAAGTAAAATGCACTCGGCTCATTTTACTTCCACTTCCGGGAGTGACGAGGGTGGCATGGGCCGGATGAATTGGTGTCAGGGGCCAGATCCAGCCCACAGGCCGTAGTTTGAACCCCCCTGCTCTAAAATCCCTAAAAGAAGTCTGTTTATACTCTAGGAAGGACAATTTCTCCCTCCTTGTGTCCCAGAGAAGAGAGCAAGTTGTTGAATTCCTTATGTTACGTTAGCAGCCCAGCCCTAACCTTGCATGATCGCATGATGGCAACAAGCGCACACAAACCTTGAAACAAACAGCTAGTTTATATCAGCCCAGAGAGAGAGAAACCCTCGGCCTTTAAAGCTAAGAACAATAGGAGGTTCTGCTGCAACGGTTGCGAAGGAGCAATTTCTCCGCTGTCCCGAGAAAACTATGCTAAACTTTTGACTGGGCGGCCTCTTCCGCCTCCTCTCTAGTGTGTGTGGGGAGACAGTGTCCCTGTTTGTCTCTGAGATCTGTCTTTAATTAGCGAAAGAAAAGAGGTTCTTCTAGAATGTGTGCTACCCATCCTCCCTCCCCTGCTGCTTTTTCATGACGCATCAGGGGAGAATGTCTTTAAAAGCAGAATGTGAAGAAAATACAGGCGGACACAAGGGGATAATTGTACACTGGCTGGACTTGCAAAAGCTATGGCCGTTCCATTCTGTGTTTACTCTCTTCTGTTCTCTCTGCCTTCTCTCTCCCCTCCCACCCTTCTTTCGCTTTTTCTTTCTTTCCCCAGGGACAAAACATTTTAATAGCTTCAAACTGCCACCCCTATATGCGCAGCGTCTTCAACCTGTGGAAGGCAAAAACATTCATTCTGAAGGACACAAAGAGAGAGCTCTCAAGATGACAGGCCAAAAATGCATCGCTTGACATCTTTGCGTTGTGGGTAGTCCTGTATAGCAGGGATGGTCAAACTACGGCCTGTGGGCCAGATCCGGCCCCTGATGCCAATTCATCCAGCCTGCACCGCCCTCGTCGTTCCCGGAAACAGAAGCTTCCACTTCTGCGAGTGACAAGGGTGGCGTGAGCAGGATGAATTGGTGTCGGGGGCCAGATCTGGCCCATGGGACATAGTTTGGGCACCCCTGGGTTAAGCAGAGAAAATGACAACTTAAAATCTATCTCATCCTGTTGCAAAACAGACTGCAAGGTGCGTTTTACTTCTGCTTCTGGTGGGAAGACCCACATGACTGGCCCGCTGAACCATGTGTTTGGGCACTTGTCAATTATATTAGGCTGGGAATAAAACTCACCAAGGCGTCCTCCATTGGATCCCTTGGACAAGGTGAAAAGCGGAGGGCACACGTCATGCTCCGCCTAGCCAGCGGGTGATGTGATATCCAAATGGCTAAAAAAACTGCATGCAGATGGACTTGATTTCCCAGGTCAATTTGGATGTGCGGTATGTCATCGTGGAGATGTCTACCAATGTGCAGAGTCCTCGCTGAACAATGGTATCCAAGGTATCCAAGGTAATAAATGTTTTGCGTTGCTTTAAGAGTTGAGACAAAACAAACAAAGGCTGCCATCCAAAGCAACAGCACTAAGTGCCATGTGGGCGGTTTATACAGTAAGTGTAAGTGTAATTGCTAGTGCCACCTCTTTGTGACATCTAGCTTGTGCAGACTTTGCAAGTAGCCTTGTACTGGTGGCGCAGTGATTTAACTGCTGTGCTGCAGCCAAAATGTTGTCAGTTCGATCCTGGCCAGGGCTCCAGGTTGACCCAGCCTCTTCCATCATTCCAAGGTCAGTAAAATCCAGCATCTTGGGGGCAAAATGCTAATTACTTTGTGAACCACCCAGAGAGTGCTCTAAGTGCCATGTGGCGAGATAAAATTCTAATTGCTATTGCTATACAATATAGACTTATTTTCTTAGGAAATCATAAAGGGCTCCAATGAAATGTTAAAGTTCCTCCTGGATCAGTGGCTTGTTCGCTCATTCGCTCGTTTGTAGCATTTTCATACATTCTGACTTAGTGTGAACACTAACCTAGGTGGTTAGCAAGATGTCAACGTTAAATAAAAAATATACAATAAAGCAATATAATCAAAACACCCCAAGAACCAACTGGCTGCAAACAATAACAAACTCAGATTTCTTCTTCTTCCGTGTCTAGGCCAGACATGAAAGTGCCAGAATGAAGGCAACTTTTAGTGAATCCATTCCATAATTCCTTATTTCTGATCTAGTGTGGGAAAGATTAGCTGGCACAAGGTGGCCGTTGCCCAGGGGATGCCTGATCATGCTTCAAAAATACCACAATCGTCAAGGAGGCTCTTTCTGTGTATCCCACAAACTCAGATAAATAGATAATAACAACACATTGTACAGATAATAAAATCATTGGAAAAATATAAAAATCTAAAGTGTAACACCCCCCCTTTAGTGGGTAAGTAGATCTGAAAAGGACTTTCTATATATGAAAGTTTACAGTGGCTCAAGTGGTTAAGATGCTGAACGTGACAACTGGAAGGCTGGAGTTCAATTCTCGAGTACTGCACCGCAGAGTGAGCTCCCATATCTGTCCCAGCTCCTGCCAACCTCAGTTCAAAAGCAAGAAATTGCAAGTAGATAAATAGGGACCACTTCGGTGGGAAGTTAAGCAGCATTCCGTGCACTCCGGTGTTGAGGAATGCCTGCCACATGTCCACAGAAATGTCTGCAGATGTGGACAGCGCTGGCTTTTTTGGCTATAAACAGATATGAGCACTGAACCCTAGAGTTACATATGACTGGCTTTGGAGCATAGGTGACCTTCACTTTACCTGCATAGGCTCATTGGTTTTTAACGCAGAGCTCCTTTGAATCGTTATAAGAGCCAGCTGAAACGAACCATGGAGGTGTCGGGTATAAACCCGCAAACTTGGGAAGCAGTGGCCATAGAACGCCCATTTTGGCGCCAAACCATCTTTGCTGCCGCCAATCACTTTGAAAGAGAACGCCACAGACATGAAGAGGCTAAGCAGCAAGCATGGAAGTCCCATCAGACTCAGCCACCCCCTCCACAGTGTAATGTGTGTGGTTGCATGTTTCATGCCAGGCTCGGCTTATTGAGTCACCAGAGACACATCCATCAACTGAAAAAAATGACTTCCAGGGAAAACGTTTGCTCGGATATGAGTAGCATCCGACAACGACGATGATAGGCTGATTGAGTTTCTAGAAGGGAACATTCCATAATGTGGGTGCCACTATGGAAAAGATCTTTCTCCAGGATATCACCACCTCTGCGCCTAGGTCCCATGAAAAAACTTAGCACATGAAGGTACTTCTGCTGCAAACTAAATGGGGCTTTCAAAGCAACTGTGAGTATTTTGCATTGCACTCAATAGTAAATCTAGGGTAGTAAAAAAAAAATTGGGGGAAATGATGATGGGGTGAAGTGTGGATTTAAAATATTCTTTTTGAACTCTTTCCGCTTCTGTGCTAGCAATCCTTGACCACGAATATCCAGGCAAAAAAAGTAGACCAAACCATCACGGCACCTAAGAGATTAGGTGTTATAATTCAACGTAAGCTTTCAATGATAAATCCACATTGTCAGAAGTGCAAATGCTCACACTGAAATATAGCTGCCTGTTGTCATTGTTTGCTTTGCTTTTTTGGCAGGCGATGCTTACATAGACTGACAGGGCCACTTTCCAACCTTGACTCCCAGAGTCTTCCATCGTTTCGTTCT
Source organism: Bradypodion pumilum (assembly GCA_035047305.1). NCBI lineage: Eukaryota > Metazoa > Chordata > Lepidosauria > Squamata > Chamaeleonidae > Bradypodion > Bradypodion pumilum. The sequence goes on along the minus strand of JAWDJD010000011.1, from coordinate 8,040,939 downwards.
GGCAACAGCTGTAGCAATCTTCTATTTGTCATCTAAACAAATCAGAAAGTCAATTTGCATTATTCTGTACACAGAGCGAGCCTCCTCTAAGATTGTGGTATTTTTTAACCACAATCGGGCACACCATGAGCAACGACAACCTTGTGTTACCATCTAATCGTTCTCATACTATAGGGTGGCCCATAGGGCCCTACCCATCCATATGTATTATTATTTTATTTTTTTCATTGAAATATGGCCAATTTAAGCCCATTGATGCTGAGTGGAAGACGGCAGGTCAGCAGTTCGATACACGAATACTGCAGGACGGAATGTGCTCCCGTCTTTGACCCAGCTCATGCCAACCTATCAGTTTGAAAGCAAGAAATTGCAAGTAGATAAATAAGAACCACTTTGGTGGGAAGGTAAATACCGTTCTATGCACTCCATTGTCTAGTCATGCCTGCCACATGACCACAGAAATATCTGCAGAAATAGACAGCGCTGGCTCTTCGGCTATGAAACAGAGATGAGCACTGAACCCTAGAGTTGGATGAGCACTGAACCCTAGGTCAGATGAAAGGAACTGCAGAATGAACTCACAAAAGTTGCCTTCATTTTGGTAGTTTCACGTCTAGCCTAGACACGGAAGAATTATTCTGTCACTTGGTGTGTGTGGGGGTGGTGGGAGCAATAAGAGAGCTAGGAGGAACTAGGACAGAAGGATTTTGTTCTATTCTTTTACAGGAATGGCCAAATCAACAAGGACAATGGTGAGTTTTGTATGAAAGGTCCTCCTTTCTCTTCAGAGGCCAAATGAAGCAAGAGAAATTGCAGAGCTGTGCTCTCTGTTATCCACTGCCTTGTGTCCATGATGGTCCAGGATCACATTCTGAGATGTGATGTAACATATCAATGCACATGGTTAGGCGATGTGTTTAGCTGTCTGAACTCCGCCAATGGGGATGATTCAACCCAGAACTGGTTGTGTGTGTTTGAGGAATCTCCCATAGATTCATTGCTTCTGGAATGCATTAAGACAACAAAGACCACAAGGTCTTGAAGCCGAGGATAGTTTTGCCGTGAGTACTTGTGGCAACGCGGCCTTCACTCTTCCAGGGGCTCTTACAAAAAGCTGCAAAGTCTGCTGCTGTCATCTGGTTTCACTCTGACAAAGCAGACTACAGTCCAGAGAAGCTTGTGGCACATAAAACATGTTCAACTTGAAGGTGCCACAAGAGACTTATGATGTTTCATAAAGGAAGCCGTAGTAACCCCTCCAGCCTAGTGCTCTTGATGCAAACTCCGGTATGAATGCCTTACACGACTGTTTGGGATCCCTTCCAGTTGGCTTCTGTGAGGAAAGCAACACTTCAATGTTGTTCATTCACTTCCTGCTGCTATCCTCTCTGGCAAGTCATGGGGGAAGGAAGACAGGGCAGAATAGCCCTGCAAAACTCCAGGGGCTTTGCGATGAGTTTAAATGCAGACACCCAAATAAATAAATAAAATTAACAAGAAAATACCAAGTATTCCCTCCGTTGCTTCCCTCCATCTATTCCCTTCTTTTCTCTCTCCTATGAAAATTTGGTGCAAGGCATGAGACCATCCCTCAAAAATCTGAACCTACCCCCTATTTCCTCAAAGGGGAATCAACTTTATGGAACTCCGTCAAAAAAGCCTGGTTTCCTGGACACTGTTCCTTTGCATAACAATAAACCATGTGGGAGAGTGATAGAATATAGGTTTAGAAAACAAGACGAAGATAACATCTAGATGCTGAGCGCATACCCTTGCTTTACTGTTTGAAAGGCTGATACAACAGGTATAGTTACATGACTAGATTGTTGTTTTTCAAAGGGACACAATAACACCGTAACTGCAAGGCAACAGCAGAGTAGACAAAAGATATCCTTGGTGGGGAAAGAATTGAGGATCTATTTCAAGTAATTTTAAGTAATCTTACATTTGTCTCTTTTATCCAGCATGGACGTCAATGGAAGGAAAACAATATTGCCCAGGTTTGGAGTCTTCCTGTTTTTCAACATGTTATACTTGATGTTGCATGAAACAGAGACTTCTGTTGTTGTTGTATATGCTGTCAGAGAAGTGTGGTATGTTGACAGTGCTTATACTGTGAAGTGGCAAACTATGTGTATAGGAAAATACTTTCAGAAGAATGAGTAATCTACATTCTTCCTATTTGTTTTGTTGTATGCTTTTACCCACCTGGCCAGGTTATCCTGCTATAGTAATAGAATAGACCATATTGCCAGCGACTCAATGCCAATAATCAGGTGGCACTTTACTAACCTGACAATCCTGAGGACTAATGGCCTTGGGTGGCCAAGTCCACAGGGAAGGGTGATGTTCCCCAAGTGGATTAAATCCCACTTGAATCCATCTTGATAGAAAGCAGCAGCTTCATCAATCCTGGCCTGGGAATGAGGAGAACTTTGCGTGACAAAAGGGCTCAGGATCAGAAATTGACTTATGGAACTGGATCAGCGGTACGGGTGTCGTGCTGTGATGAAGAAGGACGGAAGGCCACTGCATTATATTCTCAGGACAATCTTCATGGCTAATCGTCATGAGGATCGCAAATATTCAGAATTTGATATGGCACTTGAAGTAGTAGTAGTAGTATGTGTTTAATTCTGGGTGACGTTGAATAAAATACAGTAAGTTAAATAAAAGTCACATGTCATGGCACTACACATAGAAATCAATAATATTGTACATGGTAAACAATGAAAGATTCTTCACCCTTCGGACATTCAGAGCAAAGGTTTCCAATATGCCTTTTCTCCGCAGATACGTGAACATGCAAATAACTCCAAAACATCCGATTCCATTAGTTACAGACCTCATATAGCCAGTGTTTGTAATCATGAACAGGGCAACCTGCAATTCACAGCAGTTACCTGAAGATGGCAAAATAATACCACGATCCAAAATTCACATCACGGTGAATCACATAATCAGATATGCACAGGCAGCAAACAGGACAGGGTTATTATTTTAGCAAACCATAAGATGCCACAGAGGGGGAAAAGGGGAGGAGGGAGGAATGAAAGATTTTTTTTTAATCATGGGTTTTTTTCTCATGACAACCGGTCTGCTTATTAAAGATGGAGCAGGGAATCAAAATTCATTGTATCCCAGAGTGCACGCAAGAGAATATCTGCCATATGACCGTCACTGCAGTGGCTTTCTAAACTCGCACGGACGGAGTCGAGACAAGATTGCACTGCATCCAATTGTATTTGGGAGCCAGATAGAGCAAACCCTCCGATTGCAATAACTTATCCTAAGCCTCCGCGTGGCATTTTATGTCTTTTCACCCTAGCGCTATTACGCCTTTGATTACTCCATTTTTATGTTTGTCAGCACAGCGCATGAGAGAGATAATTTGTATTCACCGTATTAAACTGGTCATGTAAATTATTAAAGACCCAATTCATAGAGGCATTACATTCATCATATGCAGATTCCTTCTCCTCATTATATATGCTTGGCTTTGCAGAATTCATTTCCTTGATGCACCTTTTGCAAGCCGACGGAAGAGGTGCTTGCCTCTGGCTGCTTCCACTACTCTCCCTGCATGAGAATAAATCCCTCTCTGACTTTCCGCTGTGACACAAAACAGCCAGTGTTGTTCGGTGGCCCACGTTGTGTCATCCATCCACTCCTTCGCTCAGGACTGGGCTGGGGTACAAATTCTTCTGCTTATCTTGACAGCAACACAGTTGTATAAATTATTCCCACCCATATCTGTGTAGAAAAGCAAGATGAGTTGTTGTCTATACAACAACAAAAAGAACAACCTGGAGAAATCCACTCCGCTACAACTCTTACTGGTCTCAGGTTATTCGGTCAACGTCTTTCAGCCACACCAACTCCACAAAAGCAGCGCTACACTAGGCCACGCTGAGTTCCTTCAAGAGAAGGTGGGGAATAGTTTTCAAATGTATTTAAGAAATAAATAATAATCTGAAGCTTCGTCTCTATTGTTTCCTCTGCCAGTTGTGCTTGGCTCCCAGGGGCCGCCTCAACTTTAATGTGCTAATAATGCTCAACTGCGAATTTCTTAGAAATTTACCAGTCAGGTTAAATAACCAGACAACACAAGCACACTCCGTTTTAATAATTTGAGTTGTTAAAGTTTGGTCCTCCACCAGGCACAGGAGATTGGACACAAACCATGCAAAGTTGCATGCACCTCTGTTAAATAATGATATGGTAATAATGAAATAATGAGGGACTGCAGTGGCTTAGTGGTTAAGACACTGAACTTGATTACTGGAAGGTTGGCAGGTCAGCAGTTCGAGACCCGAGTGAGCTCCCGTCATCTGTCCCAGCTCCTGCCAACCTAGCAGTTCGAAAACAAGAGACTGCAAGTAAAATAGGTATCACTTCAGTGGGGAAAGTAACAGCATTCCATGCACTCTGCCATCTAGTCATACCTGCCACACAGCCATGGAAACATCTGAAGATGTAGACAATGCTGGCTCTTTGGCTGTAAATGGAGATGAGCACCATACCCTAGAGTCAGATACGATTGGCTTTCGAGCAAAAACAACCTTTACCTTTACCAAATAATGAAATGGCCAAAAGTGATAGATTTCAGAAGGGCAGTCACTGGCAGAGTGTTCCTCAGAGCCAAATATTGAAGTAACAGCATGGGATGCCTTCAAAGCACCAGGTCTCCCAGTCCCTCTCTTCTTCTCTGCACACACACATGTGCCTCTCATCCAATTTATTTTGGACTTTGTTCTCCTTTGGTTCCAATGTGATATTTGAATTCTTTTTTAATTCTTCAAGCAACTCTCACTCTGGTGTTGGGGGAATTAGTTTGCAGTGTACAGTACATGTCATAGCATCCAGTGGTGTTATATTATTATTGGGTGGGTGGGTGGGTGGACAGACAGACAGACAGACACTCAAGAAGCAGAGAGGTTTTGGAAGCCAAGGTCACGGCTTCTCCTGTGGAGTCCCTTGACATGCCCACATGGGAGTGGCATTTAAAAACCTACTCACCCTGCCATAGAGGCATGATTGACATAGCAACAATGCACAGCAAGTTATAAGACCAAAAAAGGAAAGAAGGAAGAATCTTGCCCAGTGTGGAAGGGCCATGCAATCAATTGTGGTTGGAACCACAACATATAGAAAATTAGCGTACAGCAGGAAATATTGCAGTGAAGACCAGTGACTTCGTACACAATAAAACTATTTTTTTTTACTTATCAGTGAGAAGAACCTATTACAGTCATGGCTGACCAATCATAATTTCAAGTCAGAAATTATTCTGGGTTGAAAGGATTTTTTCTGGAGAAACTCCGCTCAAGGGACACTTGAATGAGGCTCCTTTCATGTCCCCAAGAGCTGGGACAGAGATGGACACTCAATCTGTCATGCAGTACCTGGTTCTCGAACTGCCGACTTGCCGGCTTCCAGCTAAAAAGGCGAGCTTCTTAACTACTGTTGAGTCCAGTGCTAAGAAGTACTTTGACCAGCAGGATCGGGTCAAACACAAGTGATTTATTATCAGCTCAGGAAGTCAGAATTTGGGAACATGTGCAAGGTGGCTTGCTTATATACAGTGAGAATGGCAGTTACACAAATGGATACAAATTCGGCGGGCCTCCGGAAAGGCGGCAAAATATAAAGTGATGAATCAGCATTGTTAAAGATAGCTATCTGAATTTGGCGCCTCCCGAAAAAGGCGCTCTCCTGGTTTTGCCGCTTGGCGCGGCTTGGGCTTCAACGCTAAGCAAAACATATTATTCATAAATAATACTTGGACACAGCAACCACTGAGCCACCGAAGCCCTGCATAATCATAGTTTGGCGTAATCTAGGAAATGGGTGCAGTCTATTTCTTTGCTCGAGGCAAGATTAAGTGAAAGGACTTAGCTCTTAGTTTTTAAGGTTTCACAACATGTTTTCTTTGCTCTCTTTTTTTACTTTGTTTTGTTTCTTGTTTAAGGGTTCCCTTGCCAAGTTAAAAAGCACAGAGACGAGGGATGAGCCAGGAGTCTTTCACAGTTCAACAGCTGGCTGTCTTGAGTAAATTGGGATATTCCATCTAGTGTACAAGCAATCCTTGGCAGTTTACGTGACAGGATTGAATTGTCCCCTCTGTATTTAGAATATTTACAGTGCTCAGGCCTTGGCTAGTAATGGTTATAGGCAAGACAGCTAGATAAAATTTTAAATACAAATATAAGAGCCATGTAACAGGGCACATGGTTCTAGTTTCACAGACCTTCCTGCTTCCAGATCTGAGGTTTTGGGGTTTGTTTGTGGTTTTTGTTTTTTGTTTTTACAGGACTTCAGCCAAAGAAAACAGGCAACAAATTCTCACAAATATCAATCTGACCTCAAGGTTGCCATCTTTGAATAAAAGAGCTCTAAAATCCATTTCCAGAAAGAAACATCTGAACTAGAATACAGCAAGAATTCCAATAAAGATAAGATATTTTAATCTCATTATTTATATTAATCAGATCATCCGCACGGATTTGTACATAGTACTGTTCTAATGCTGTACATTTCATTCTGTCCTGCTTCCATACAAGCACTCAAGTGCCCACAAACAGAGCAGGCTATGCTCTTCCATCACACTAGACCAGTGATGGCGAACCTTTTGGAGACGTAGTGTCCAAACTCAACCGGCTGCTGGCTATGCCACAGAGTGGACAGGGCACACTCTGTGCAGGTGGAGTGTTGTGTATAAAAGTCTATGCCTTTAAGAGAAATTGTAACAGAAAGAATGAAAGAATGTAACCTCATTGAATACAATGTAACCCAACGTAAGTCAGCTGGATGGAACGCGATTCACCTGCCACTAGGTGGCAGTGACTCGCGACCACATGGTATTAATCAACCAATCACAGTCTACCACGGGAAACATTCCCGCCACAGGTAAACCAGGTAAAGAATGCGCGCATCACCATGACATCACGAATACAGGAACCAATGGGGAACCGTGTAGCTAGATTCAAATGTACCACTCTGCATAAAAGGAGCTGCACCTCCGCCATTACCTCATGTTCAGATTGCATACCTTGCAATAAAGATGTGTTTGGCCCCATAACTGCTGCCTACTGCGTATCAATCTGCAAACATCAAAGGGAGGGAGGAAGCGATCCCATTGTGCTGCTGGGCAGAGGGGCGGAGCGAACTCTGTGCTGGGGGAGGGAGGAAGCACCCCCATTGGGTTCCTGGGCAAAGGGGCAGGGCGAACTCTGTGCTTGGGCGATCGCGCGCATGCCCACAGAAAGGCTCTGAGTGCCCCCTCTGGCATGCATACCATAGGTTCGCCACCACTGCTCTAGACTTAAACTGAGACTTAGATTTAAATGAAAACTTTTTCTCACCTCTTCCAGATTAATCTGTTTATCCAGGCTAGAATGAACCTATCCCACATACACACACATGCTGACTATGAGTGATTCTGAAACATTTAGATCTCTGTCTGACATCCTCAAAGATTTTCCATGACCCTCAACAATCTCCAATTAAACATCAGTGTACTTGACCCTTTTCATTCATATTATATTCTCTCTTCCATTCTCCTTACTACTGTAAAAATGTGATACTGAGACTGAATTCTACCCAACTAACAAAGTCCTTATGCTAAATAGAGCTTGCTCTGTGGTTTAAGTGTCTGACTGCAGAGCCAGAGGTTGGGAGTTCAATCTCTCACTGTGCCTTCTAGAATAAGAGCCAACCTATGTAGCCTTGGTCAAACTGCACATTCCTAGGATACTCCCAAAATAAATGAATAGTAAACAATTTATGTGTATTCTCTGCCTAGAAACCCATGAAAATGGTCACCCTATGAACAAATGAATTTGAACTGGTTTCAAGTTATTTTATTGAATAAATGGAATAACATATTTTTGGAGACTGGTTTAACAAGAGAAAGGACAGATTTTGAGGAGTTGGTATTTAAAATAAGAAAAGGAGAGGTAGGAATTAAGGGCCTTGTCAGTAAATTGTATAAAATGTTAAATGGTGATGACGGATCACAGGAAACATTAAGAAAAAAAATTGGGAAAAGATTTGAATATTAGAATTTCAGAGGAAAGTTGGAGGTATAAATGGAAAAGAAGAATTATAAGATCTATGTCTGTGAGAGTCATGGAACATAACTATAAAATGTTGTGGAGGTGGTACCTGACACCGGTTAGGTTAAATCAGATGGATTGTACTAAAACGAAAATTTGTTGGAGATGTAAGACTGTTACGGGGACTTATGATCATATGTGGTGGGGTTGTGATGTGGTTAAGGTTTTTTGGCTTAAAATAGAAAATGAAATATCACAAATAATGGGTAGTAACCTTAAGCTGGAGTCAGGAACCGCCTTATTGATGGAATTTGACAATATGTATATGGAAGAACATAATAAAGAACTGTTAACAATAATATTGACAACTGCAAGACAATGTATTGCTAGAAATTGGAAGAATGATTCTATAGTAGATATAGAGGAATGGTATAGAGAAATGTGGCAACTTGCATTAAATGACAAGTTAACATGGGAATTGAAAATAAAAAGAGGTATGACAGATAAAAACAAATTTGGAATTGTTTGGAAACCATTTCTGGTTTATAATTGTCTGAAGGTAAAGGTGGCAGACCAGCCCCAAGCCACATGAGTTTTTAGTTATAATATGTGATGCTGGGTAGCTCCACAATTCCTAAGGCAATTGTACATAGCACTGGGGCATTATCTTATGTTCAGATTTGTTTTTTAAGATAGTGTATTTTTTACATTAAAATAGTTTATGTTTAAACAAGATGGTTCAAATAAGGTAAAGTGAATATACACTATCTGTTATTATTGTATTTTAAGTATGTGATTTTATTTTTAATTTTTACTTGTAATTTTTACTTTTATGTTATTTTGTATTATGTATTGATGTCTTTCTTCTTTTATGTATTATTTCCTTTTATTTTAAAAAAAATAGAAAGAAAAAAAGAAAATGGTCACCCTAAGTCAAAACTGACTTGACAGCACACAATTAATTAATTAATTAGATTTAGTCATCGGCGTCTTCTTCTTCTTCAAGGTGCTACAGGACTCTATTATTCCTGCCCCCTCAATACATGAAACTCCGTATCGCCTACTAATGAGCCTTAGGTGCCTATTTTCCTAGTTCCTTTGTAAGAAAGACCAGATTTCAAGACTACTTCACACCACTGAGAGAACTAAGCAAGATAACAACCCTCGACACCTTCTAAATGGATATGAGCCTTGTCCGGAACTCAGATCCAGGAATTGCTTTTTGGCAAGAACAAACATTCTTCAGGGTATGCAAGGGCATAACCAAATCAGAAGATGGAGGAAGGAGCTCACTAGACAATGAACATTATAGGAGGATAAGGCTGAGGAACTCAACCTCCCCTATGTCAATTGGAGGACCCTGAATAGGCTGAGAGTTGGAGTCCCTAAATGCAAGACCAACATGCTCAAGTGGGGGCTGCTGGCGGACAACAACACACGGAGTGAATGTGGAGAGATACAGAATCCAGCTCATTTACTTGTGAGAGGCATGCACCGATGAGGACTTGGGTTTGGGCAACGACAAAGCTAAGAACGTCATTTCATTTTGGCAGTCCAGGGTTTGATTGGGATACGAAAGAAGAACCACCTGTCTCCATGCTAAGGAATGCAGTGGTTCTGTATGCTTTATACTAGCTGATGGTATGTGATTGGCTGTCCTGTGTCAGATGACATATTTTGCCAGGCGAATTCTGGGTAGCGTAACTATCTTAAACTATCAGCCCCAGCACAAAGAATTAGTGTAGTGTTTGATCCAGATAAACAGGGCTTATAATTCAAATCTAACAGAATGCAGCATCCTGTCCCTTAGCCTCTTTACCTGTGACCTGCAGGCAGCCCTTGCTTATCACTAGGTTCCAACTCTGCTATGATTTTTTTCTATTTATTTGCACCTGTTTTTCTGTTTATTAGCTTAGAACAGTGGTTCCCAAAAATCAGTACATTGGGTGATCAATGCTTTGAGGAAAGTTCGGTTTCACTTACCAGTGATAACTTTCGTTCTTCGAGTATATAGTTTGTAAATACACACTATTGGGTTATGCGCCTGTGCAGAACATCGATCGGAGACTTTAAAGCTAATTGGCTAAAAGTTTTGGCGGTAAGACTGCCCACCACGCCGCCCACCCTTAGGCGCCAGTCCGCCATTTTACCTCAGTTCCATACTTAAGCCTAGCACAGGATAAACCAAATGATCTCATCCGTGCAGCTCAAGAGGGGAGGTAGGCTGCGTAGTGTGTATTCACAAACTATATACTCGAAGAACGAAAGTTATCACTGGTAAGTGAAACCGAACTTTCTCCTTCGTATAGTTTGTGAATCCCCACTATTGGGAGATTAGCAAAGTCACACTTACTTGGTCGGTGGGCAGTCAGATGAGATGATCCCAAGATGAAGATGACAGTCAGGTAGGATGAATCCTCAAGGACGAGGCGCCTGGAGCCCCCTGGCAAGGACGACATGACCAAGTCTGGCGTCCGCAGTGGCTCTGGTATCCATCCTTTAGTGTTGGACAAATGTAGAAGGTCTGGACCAGGTGGCAGCCTTACAAATGTCCTCAAGCGGAGTACCCTCCAAAAAGGAAGTTGAGGTGGCAACCGCCCTTGTAGAATGTGGCCCTGACATGTGGTGGAGGTGGCAATGAGGAAGACTCGTAGGCCAAATAGATGGTCGACATAATCCATTTGGAGAACCTCTGGGCAGAGATGGGTTCACCTTTAGACTTTCCCCCATAGGCAACAAACAGACGCTGTGATTTCCTGAACTCACACGTCCTGCTGGTGTAAAACAATAAAACTCGCTTCACATCCAGCGTGTGCTAAGTCCTTTCTTGGGCATTGCTGGGGTTCTGGAAGAAGGTTGGCAAGGAGATAGTTTGCGCCATATGAAACTGGGAGACTACCTTCGGCAGGAAGGTGATGTCTGCATGGAGCACCACACGGTCATTGAAAAACTTGAGAAATTGAACATCTGCCCGCAGAGCAACCAGTTCACCAGTTCATCGAGCAGACGTGATGGCCACCAGAAATGCAGTCTTCCAAGTGAGGAGACGAACATCTGCGGTAGCCATAGGCTGGAAAGGAGTCTTGGTGAGCGCATTTAAAACGGTAGACAATGACCATTGCGCAGTTGGAGTCTTGACCGGCAGAAAGACGTTCCGTAATCCTTTGAGGAAACGCTTTACTGTTTGGTCATGGAAGGCACCAGATGCAGGTGAACCAGCCGGAGAGTGAGCCACCACCGCTGCCAGATGGACCCGTATAGAGGTGATGCTAAGGCCTGACTCCGCCAAATGGAGGAGATAGGCCATGATGTCCTGCAGTCTCACCTGCGGAGAAGACCCTTGCTGGGATTCCAGGAAGGCACGAAACTGCCTGTATTTGGAGGCATAGGACTTCCTCGTGGAGGGTCGCCGTGCTAACTCCAAGATCCTGGATAGTCTGGGATTATCCTCCATGTGGTGAGGTGGAGGCTGGGCAGATCCAAATGGTGGAGTTGACCGTGCTCCATTTGGAGGAGAGTCGGCGAGTCTGGCAGTGTGGGAGACTGTGACATGTGTAACAGAAGAGGATACCAGGGTTGACGAGGCCACGCCGGAGCAATGAGGATTGCGTTGGTCCGTTGCTGGTACATCCTGGTGAGGACATTCTGAACCAGAGGAAACGGGGGAAAGGTGTACAGGTAGTCCTGATCCCACCGTTTCATGAAGGCATCGCCCTCTGAGTGTAGTCCAATGCCCGCCCTGTAACAGTACCTGTGGCATTTCTTGTTGGACTCCGACGCAAAGAGATCAATGCTCAGGGTCCCCCATGCCCTGCAAAGGGACTGAAACACAATGTCGTCCAGCTCCCACTCGTGGGTGGTCGAGGTGAGGCAGCTGAGGTAGTCGGCCAGCACATTCAACTTGCCCTGGATGTGTACTCCAATTGGGAAGATGTGTCTCTCCAGGCACCATTCCCAAAGTTGCACTGCCAAATAGAGCAACGTTGTGGACCTTGTCCCTCCTTGTTTGTTGAGATATGCCACCATTGTAGTATTATCGGATGCTATCTGAACCACATTGCCTGTGAGTAGAACCTCGAAGGAACATAGGGCCTTCCAAATGGCCAGCAGTTCCAGATAGTTGATATGGTGCACCATCTTGTGAGGAGACCACACGTTGTTGACTGTCAGAGTCCCGCAAGCAGCTCCCCAGCCGAGGTTGCTTGCGTCGGTCAGAACTTGAAAGGATGGCTGCGGGGGGTAAAAGTTCTTCCCTGTGGCCACATTGAGGGGTGTCGTCCACCACACAAGCTGGTCCACCAGTTCTGGGGACAGAGTCAACCGTTTGGACTGGCTCTCCGTGAGCGGATCGAACTCGTGGAGGAGCCACGATTGTAAGGACCGGAACTTCAACTTGGCGTGAGGGATCACCGCCGTAGTTGAGGCCATCAAGTCCAGCAGTCTCTGAGATTTCTTTGCTCTGATGAAGGGCTTGTGCTTGAAGTCGCTTACTCCCTGTGCAATGTCTAGTAAGCGTTTCTGAGGGGCAAAAGCCCTGGTTGCTAGCGAGTCCAGTACTGCTCCAATGTACTCCACTTGCTGTGAAGGTTCCAACTTTGACTTGGTAAAGTTGATCCTGAGGCCAAGACTCTCCATAAGACGTACGGTGAATGCCGTGTCCCAAACGGCTGACGATCTGGTGGGAGAGACTATCAACCAGTCATCGATGTACGGGAAGACCCTGATTCCCTTCTGACAAAGGAAGGCAGCCACCGGAGCCATGCATTTGGTGAAAACCCTGGGTGCTGTGGCCAGACCGAATGTTAGGCAACGGTATTGATAGACAGAGTCTCTTATCCTGAAACGCAGGAATCACCTGTGGTCCTCGAGGATGCTGACATGGAAATAAGCATCCTTGAGGTCTATCACCGTAAACCAGTCCCGTTTGTTGATGAGTGAGAGGACGGTCTGGAGGGTCACCATCCGGAACTTCCTGGTGTGGATGCACTTGTTGAGGCGATGTAAGTCCAGAATCGGGCAGAGGCCTCCATCCTTCTTCTGGACAATGAAGTACCTCAAGTAGAAACCACTGTCCCAATCAGTGACTGGTACCATCTTGATGGCACCCTTGGAGAGAAGGGTTGCAACTTCTTCCTCCAGATGGTGGGACGAGGTGATGAAACGGTGTCTTCCTACCCGAGGCATCCGGTCAAACTCGATGGCATAGCCAGCGGACAAGATCTTCAAGACCCACCGGCCATTCGTGACGCCGGACCACACCTGGAGGAAGTTCTGGAGGGGGAGATACGGGAGTTGGAGCAAGAGAGCCTTGGCCTGCGCGACTTCAAACCCGGGACTTGGATTTGGAGTCGGTATGTTTACCTTGGCCATAGGGCTGGTAACGCTGCTTGTGTTGACGCCGTTGCTTATAGAAGGTAGTCCTGGGTTGATCACCCAATCCACCTTGTTGTTGTGGATTCCCCCGATACCGTTGAGTAAAGGGCTGGAATCTTGGCTTTGTTGGCTGAGCCGGTGCGGCAAGCCCCAGAAATTTGGTTGTCGAGTTGGTCTGCCTCAACTCGTTGAGCACCTTGTCAGTGTCTTGGCCAAAAAGGCCTTGGCCATCGAAAGGGAACTCCTCAATGAGCTTCTTCATCGAGCCATCGAGGGAGGTTCCCCTGAGCCAGGCGTGGCGCCGCAGGAGGATGGCAGAGGACATATCCTTGGCAGCATAGTCGTTGATATGCCTCGCCGTCCTCATCTATTGTTCCGCCAGAAAGTCCCCTTCCTCGGCCAGCGAGTCAAGTTCTTTCTGGAGGTCAGCCAGCAGTCTTGCGGCGAGGGTCTTCACACGCTCCCACAGATGAGACTGATACAAGCCCATGGCAGCAGAGTAGTTCGCAGCTCTGAGGAAGAGTGGCATAGAACTTGCACCTCACCGAGTCCAACTTCTTCCCCTCCGGAGTCGAAGGTACCGGAAACCCACTAACGGCTGTCTTATGTTGGAAAGCCTTTACAACGAGAGAGTTCAGTGGTGGGTGCGCCTGGAGAAACTCGACGTTCTCGTCCAAGGCTCTGTACATTCCATCGAGCCTGGACGAAACGGAGTGGGTTGAAACGGGCTTTTTCCATGTTGCCTTCGCTGACGTCAACATGGATGGGAGCATAGTGATGTGGACCGGACGGATGGCCTTCTTGTCCAGTTTGGCCGTCATCTGGTCCTCACCCTCCAGAGGCGGTTGGTCCACGTGCAGGTTCAACGCCATGCCCAGCAGGGTCAGCATAGCAGTAAGGGATCTTTGATCCTCACCACGCAGTGGGTCGACCGCCCCAATAGCCTGGTCAGGCATCTTCTCCGCGTCGACATCCCCCTCCTCCTTCTCCGAGGATGCACTGGAATCATCGGAGGATGAGGGGGGACTCTCGAAGCCACATCGGGACCGCGCCAGTACGGCCTAGGCGGGTCGATGGGCTGAGCGCTCATCACATCAACGTCCGGACTGCACCAAGACGATATGGGCAGGCCGGTGGAGCGACTGCTCGACCCTCGAGAGGGTGGCGGAGCGACAGCAGGGCCAGGGTCCCTGGGGCTTACGGTGGTCGGTCCCGGAGCTGCAGAGGCTGCAGGAACCGTGGCCTTAAACTGTTGGATGAAGGATTTTGCCATGGCCTCGAACATCCCTCTGAACAGGTCCATCTGGGCCGCATCGACACCCTCTGGCTGAGGTGAAATGGTGGGAGACGAAACGGTGCAGGTAGAACTGGAGACAAAACGGTGGCTGGGATGGTGACCGCCGGCTCATCAATGGACGGAGTCTGAGGCCTCGGTGAGACCGAGAGTTGTCAAGCTGGGAGACGTCCCCTTTCACGAGGTGGTGAAGGCAAACACAAGGGGCGAGCTGGAGCCCCAGCCCTGCGGCCCTTGTTCAGAGAGTCGGATGACGAATGGCCACCCCATGCAGAAGACCCTGGCGAGGGACATCTCACAACGGAGAAAGGTGGTGAGGGCCCGGGCAATACCGGAGGCCGAGGAGTCAGTGGAAGCGACCGACGCTCGTCCGTTTTGTGCTTCCTTTTCTTGTCACCATTCTTGTCCTTCTTCTTTTTCTTGCAAACAAGAAGAGAGGACAAAGACGATTGAGTAGCCTGTTCAGGGGGAGGCGCACTCATCGCGGTGGAAGTTGAAGGCACACCAGCCGGAGCGAGGGCAAGTTCCATCAAGTGCGCTTTCAGTCGGTTACTGCGATTTTGAACAGCCAGTCCGGTGAAATTTTTGCAATGGACGCAGGACTGGCTTTGGTGCGCTTCTCGGAGACAAAAGAGGCACTGACTGTGCCCGTCTGATGCCGGGAATTTCTTCAAGCAGGTACAGCACTGTTTGAAGGCCGCAGCCATGAAAAAAATTCTTCCAAAGGAAGGGAGTTCAAGCTGTAGAACGTTCGCGAAGGTGAAGAGAACCTCGAAGGGCTGGCCAGCCGCCACCCCCTTGAGGGGGGGAACCGGTGACCGAGACGGACGGTAGCTGAGTCCTCAAAGGAAGAAGAAACAGCACCGAAGTGGCAATCCTGCCCAGAGGACAAGATTGCCGGCAAAAATTGAGAGAATTAGTGTCTTTTCACAAGGAATTGACCAAAAAATTGAGGAAACTCTCAACGATCGTCCTGCTGCTGAGGTGGAAAGAAGAGAACTGAGGTAAAATGGCGGACTGGCACCTAAGGGTGGCGGTCTTACCGCCAAAACTTTTAGCCAATTAGCTTTAAAGCCTCCGATCGATGTTCTGTGCAGGCACATAACCCAATAGTGGGGATTCACAAACTATACGAAGTAGAACTGACTTATGCTTCTGGGAATTGAAGTCCAAAAACCAAAGGTCCACACTGGCTTAGACCTTATCCTCTTTAAATCAGGGGTTCTCAACCTACGGTCCATGAGTCAGACCTGGCCCACAGCACCATTTCATGTGGCCTGTGTCACCACCACCAGAAGCAGACACGTTTTACGGCAGCGTTTACAGCAGGGGAACCACCAGTCCAGCCTGCTCAGCTATCTGAGGGGTTGTGGTCCGGCCCGTGGCTCAAAAAGGTTGAGAACCCCTGCTTTAAGTTATCCACTTTCCTGTACCCAATTCTCTAAGTCTTTTTACCCCAGGATTCCCATGTTATATAACAGCATTTTTAAAATGATCATACTGGCAAATTAATACATGCAAATAAAGAGCAGATGTTTACCTTGTCTTTTGTGAGAGACGACCTTAATAAAGCTGATTTTTCAATGCTGCATTAGCAGGAAGAAATATACTTTCAGATTCAGTCGTATTTTTGCAACAAGCAGCCCTGAAAAGCCCTTCTTCTATTTGCGAAACCTTGTGGTCTCAGCATGTGTTTTCCCTCTCATTTTATTTATTATTTTTCTTTTCATTACACACAAAAAGTGCAGTATAGTAGCAATTGGCAGGCGATAGAGGATGAAGGAGTCTTATGTATAGATAAAAATCATTTGTAAATAAAAATAATCCAGTGTGAAGTTGTAGTTGGAATAGGACATGGGAGATCTGGGTTCAATGTCCAGCCATGACTTCAGAGCAGTCATTACCTATCAACCTGTCCTACCTCACATGGTTGTTAGGAAAAGAAATCAGGAAAGTGGAAAGCTCTGTAAGCAACTTGAGCTCATTGGAGGAACTATGGCAGGGGTTCCCAACCTAAGGCCCATGGGCCGGATCCGGACTGCAGTGCCATTTCATGTGGCCACCCCACCCCTCCAAGGGCATTTGAGAAACAAAATGGCCACCCCCATTGTGCAGGCAGGGCAAAATGGCCGTCCGGACCTCGAAGCTGACTGAGAGAGCGTGACATGGCACCCGGCTTGAAAAGGTTGGGAACCCCTGAACTATGGGATATAATATGGAAATGTGAATAAAGAAATAAATGCACTCTTCAAGTCCATTATGTGTTATGTTTGGGCAAATGCAGTGGTGGGCATCAGCAGGTTCGCACCAGTTCGCCAGAACCGGTAGCAGAAATTCTTGCTGGCCCCACAGCCCCACCCATCCACGTTCTGAAATAAAGTAGTCCTAATTCGGGTGCAACGCAGGGATTTTCCCCCTAGCAATGCCCACCATACGACGGCCACAGTGTGGTAGCAAAATTTTTGGAGCCCACCACTGGATGAATGTCACCTGTTCAATATTACTGTATTTTCTGTTTAGAAAATTAACCAAGCTGTTTCTGACATTTTTGGGAAATCATATGACTTATTTCCAATCCAGGCCTCTTTGAGCCATGAAGAATGCACTACATGCACAACAGCTTAAAATTCAGATGCTTCATGTGTCTTGAAACCTTCCAAAGACCTTTCCCAACCTAGACCATTTTGTAATGATAGCCTAAAACCCCATCGCCTGAAGCCAGAACAGCTAAGAGCTAGGAATAGTGGGACGGTTGCTACAAGACACCACAAAGGGCAGTGCCTTGATACTCATTGTCCAAAACCTCAGTTTTGCTTGAGAGGCAAACTATGGCCAGGATCGGATATGTGATCTAGTGATCACACAGAGAAATAACTCGTATTTTGTACCACTTGTGGAATGATCACACGCAGTACAGGGTAATGCATCCCAGGCTGACCCCAATCTGTTTGGCCCAACTGTAGGGCAACTGCTTTTTTTTAATGCAAGACTGGAGCAATTTCTTAGCAGGCAGAAGGATGGCTTTAAGGTAGGGGTGCCCAAACTACAGCCTGGTGGCCAGATCCGGCCCCAATACCAATTCATCCAGCCCACGAAGCCTTTGTCACTCCCGGGAGCGGAAGTAAAACAAACGGGTGTTTTACTTCCGCTTCCGGGAGCGACAAGGGCTTCGTGGGCTGGATGAATTAGACATCGGGGGCCGGATCCGGCCCTGGGCCATAGTGACCAGCCCCCTGAACCATATGACCGGCTCACAGCCAGAAAAGTTTGGGCAACCCTTCTTTAAGGGACATCGCTTTCCACAAAGTAACACTTTCAGGTGGAATCAATCACTCACTTTTCCAACTCTCTTATCACACCCTGTCCTGATAGCTTATGCAAGGTTTCCCCAGTCATTACCCTTTATTGCACTTGAAACGGCAGACGCTGCAGGAAATCAAACCCTCCTGCCCCCAAATGCAACTGGCTTTCACAACACGTCATAGGTGTTCATAAAGGCATGCCTCGGGCTAAATAAAGTAGTCAAACAAAGAGAAGCACAGTCTACGGTTACTAAGGGGAGATCTCAGAAAGACTACCGTACATCCATTTGGGTGTGCGTGTGTTTTCCCACCACAACCACCTTACTCCAACCCCAAACATATCAGCGATCGATCCTCGTTGTGTAACACTGGCTGACCAAAGTTTGCAAAGGAGGGAAGGAAATGATTAACAGAGGAAAGTTGCAAGTGGGAAAATAAAATGTTTAAAAAGCTCTCCCTTACAGAGATCTAATTTAAGATAGTAGTAAAGGTAAAGGTTTCCCTTGCTCGAAAGCCAGTCGTATCCGACTCTAGGGTGCAGTGCTCATCTCTGTTTCTAAGCCGAAGAGCCAGCGCTGTCTGCTTCTGCAGACATTTCCGTGGTCATGTGGCAGGCATGACTAGACACCGGAGTGCACGGAACGCTGTTACCTTCCCACCGAAGTGGTCCCTATTTATCTACTTGCAATTTCTTGCTTTCGAACTGCTAGGTAGGCAGGAAATTTAAGATAGTAGAGGTGTTATTTTAGGAAGAAGTTATTTGTTGCGCTTGGACTAGGGAACAGGTCCTCTGGCTTGCCACCGCTCACCTTTCTCTTTACATGTATCCTTGACTAAGTGTTCCCCATAGTTCTGGCTGCTAAAACACACATTCCCCCTTCCTTCCATTCTCCCAAAAACATTTGGACCTGGTCATGCAGCCTTACATCTGGAATTATTTATGCTCAGAGTACCTAAGAGGAAGAACAGGCAGGCTTTGAAGGGCTCTCCCTGACAGGTCTCCTTAGGAACAGGCCTACCCAGAGCAATAACCTCGACAGAGCGATGGTAGAAAGCCTCTCCTATGGGTTAGGTTGGGAATTCTGCTCCTAGGTTTCTCTTTTCCAGGTAATTGAGGTATTTGAGGAGTGGTTTTTCCACTTCCACATCCTCAGTGGCGATTCGAACTCAGGCCTCCTGAATCCTAGTCCATTACTCTAAACCAGGGGTTCCCAAACTATGGCTGCCCTTGCCGCTCCCAGAAACGGAAGTAAAACGTGCCTACGCAAAATAATGCCGTAAATGACCTGCGAATGCCGTAAACACCGGTACGACAGCCGCAGGTGTATTAACGGCGTTTGCGCATAAGCAGGCGCATTTTTCTTCTACTTCTGGTGGGAGGAACCACATGACTGGCCCGCTCAATTATGTGACTAGCCC
Organism: Bradypodion pumilum; assembly: GCA_035047305.1. Lineage (NCBI taxonomy): Eukaryota > Metazoa > Chordata > Lepidosauria > Squamata > Chamaeleonidae > Bradypodion > Bradypodion pumilum. The sequence goes on along the minus strand of JAWDJD010000011.1, from coordinate 8,021,494 downwards.
ACAGCCCAAAAAGTTTGGGAACCCCCCTGCTCTAACTACTACACCACACTGGATACCCTCAATAGGGCTTCAAATGGATGCCTTAACTTGTAAAATAGAATAGCAAGATATGACATCTCAAGCAAGGAAAAAGTTAATTTGCAACCACTACTTCCATTCCGTTTTTTATTATTAAGCAAAGCAGTTTACTAATAGCATTTGTCATTCCCAGTTGATAGTTATTCTTTTACACATTACACGGATCCCAAATAATTACTCTGGCACTACTGTTGATTCTACAGCCACAAAAAAACTCCCTGCTCACTATGCCTCTCACAAGCGCAATGCAGGGGAGGATGAGGACTGAAATCCAAACCTTGTGGCTTGTTGTAGACAAAGAATCTTATTTAATAATTTTATGGCAGAAGATCAAGACACAAAGAAACTCCATGTTACTAACCTGAATAGCATCCTTTGATTCTTTTAACAAATGAAGTTAGAAAACTAATCATATTATCGTCGTCTCTAAAATTTCATGCCGTAGATTAGAACATATAAACGCATTTAGTTTTGGAGGACTTCAAATGCACTTTTTAAAGAGCTGGAACTGCATATTGGCAAAGATATCTCCACTTTGGTTTTAAACATACTGGGAGGTTTTAAAGGATGACTCCTGTCCTGCAATACAAGACTGTCTTAAGGTTGTTGAAGTGATCTAAGGAAATGCTTGCAATGTCCAACAGTTGCTGTTGTTTTGCTAATTTAATTAGTCTATATAAAAATATCTATATTCATAATACGGATTGAGCGCCCGTCTCTGTCGCAGCTCCTGGGGACATGAAAGGAGCCTCATTTGGGCGTCCTCTGAGCGGAGTTTCTCCCGCAAAAATCCTTTCAACCCAGAATAATTTCTGACATGGAATAATAATAATAATAATAATAATAATAATAATAATAATAATAATAATAATAATAATAATAATAATAATAATAATAATAATAATAATAATAATTGTTATTATTGTTTGTTATTATTGTTATTATTGTTATTATTGCAATGGAGGGGCTGTGGTGGCTTAGTGGTTAAGACACTGAGTTTGATGACCAGAAGGCTGTTAGGTCATCAGTTTCAGGCCGGAGTGTTGTGTGATGGAGTGAGCTCCCATCATCTGTCCCAACTCCTGCCAACCTAGCAGTTTGAAAGCAAGAAGTTTCAAGTAGATAAATAGGTACTGCATTGGAAGGAAAGGCAACAGCATTGTACGCTCCAGGGTCTAGTCATGTCTGCTATATGACCACAAAAACATCTGCAAACGGACAACACTGCTTCTTTGGCTGCAAACGGAAATGAGCACCACCCCGAGATTCAGACACAACTGGCTTTTGAGCAAGAAAGACCGTTACCTTTAATGTAACAAGGAGATACCCAGTGTATTGTAGTGCATGGAGTAACAGACTTTCAACGCTCAGGACGCCTGGATTCAAATCCCTGCTCAGTCATGAAAACTCATTGGGAGAATTAAAGAATATTCTGCCGTCACCACTAAGAATATCACTGGCTGGTACAAAGAAATGTGGGAAATTGCATTAAATGATAAACTGTCATGGGAATTGAATTTTTTAAAAAGGTATAATGAAAGAGAATAAGTTTTGGGAAATATGGAAACCATTTGTGGAATTTGTATTATTAGATGACAAAGGAAACAAACCAGTACCATATCATATGAGTTTTTGGAAGGATTAGAACTGTAAGACTGCGATCCTCAAGACTTGTATACATCACTGGGTGTTTTTATTAGTATTTTGTATTGTTTATTGGATGGGTTTGTGCTCCCTTATATAATGATATGGTTATAGCATAGCTGTCAAGTGTCCCAGCCTAGGGACATTGGAAATGAAGTTTTGGTCTACCCCAAGCCTGCATTGATTTTAAGCCAGCATATTTTCCCAAGAAAGATTAAGATGGGATTTGGCATAACTCAAGCTTTGCCTTCTCCACCCATTCTTGGCTCTTCCATGGGCAGAGCACAATTGATGGAATAGATCCGTGGGCAGATCCTGGGAATTGGTCTCTTTTTGTGTGTGTGAGACCAAGCAGAAGAAAGGGACCCTACCAATATGAGGATTTCTGCCCACTCCCAAACCCCACCAGCCAACATGCCTTTGAGTTAGGATTGTTCCACCGGATAGCATTAAATTTGTTGAACTGGGGAAGTAGGTCCAGGGGTCTGGCCAACTGTGAACTGTCACTTATGGCCTTCGATGACACAGTGCGGTTACTAGTAAAACTGAGGACCACGTGGCTACTTTTAAAATGTTGTATTTTATAAAGCGACCCATTTGAATGCAAGTGGCAGGAGATGGAAAGATGCAAGGTTTCCCAGCCCACACCCGCTGAGACCCCTTTTATTTATTTATTTATTTACTCGATTTATAGGCCACCTTCCTCGCCTCGGCAACCCAAGGCGGCTCACAACAAATAAGTAGTTGTTCATCAAAAATGCTACTTGTTTTTATCCTCCAGAACCATCTCCAGGTCTTCCTTGCTCGAAAGTCAGTTGCTCACCTCCATTTACAGCCAAAGAACCAGTGCTGCCTGTGTCTGCAGACATTTCCGTGGTCATGTGGCAGGCATGTCTAGAGAGAGCAGCACACAAAATAGTTACCCTTCCTGCCAAAACACTACCTATTTATCTACTTGCAATTTCTTGCTTTCGAACTGCTAGGTTGGCAGGAGCTGGGACAGAGCTGGGAGCTCACCCTGTCATGCAGCACTCAGGTCTCAAACTGCTGACCTATCAACCTTCGAGTCATCAAGTTCAGCACCTTAGCCCAGGGGTGCCCAAACCTTTCCTGCCAGGGGCCTGACCACGCCCCCTCAGACAGCTGAGCCGGCCACGTGGATTCCTCCCAGCAGCAGGAGCAGCCCGTAAATTCAACATGCATTTTTTGATTTTGCCGCCCACAATGCTTCCTATGGAGGAGCATTTTCACACCATTTTTATTTTTGGTGCGTTTTCGCCACAATTTCCACACTTACAGCAGGGGCACGGCACTTCCATGTCATCAGCAATCCAGCCCGCGGGCCAGACGATGACACCATGTGGGCTGTAGTTTGGGCACCCCTGCCTTAGCCACTAAGTCATCACAGTCCCTCTTCCAGACATTCCCGAATGTAAAATGTATTGAATTAACATTGTCTCGAAGAGGATTCTGACACTTAGCAATGCTTTCCCCAACCGAACAGTTTTGAGATATGCTGGGCTACATCTCCCATCATTCATAGGAAGCACTTCACTTGCACATAACTCTTAGAGACTAACTCGCTTAAAGAGCAGAATTTTCTCTGAATGGTCGCCTCACTTAACTACATCGGGGTTCACAATCCCCCCCACCGCGCACCAAAAGTCACAATCGGTCACTTACAATGGCGTTTCGCTTAAAGAGCAATCCCGTGGAACACATTATGCTCTTTAAGCGAGGTACCACTGTACTCTTATGTCCATTTGGTTTGTTTTACCACTGACTCCTTGTCTTATTTCAACCTTGCTTTGGCTGAAAGCCAGGGACTGCAGTAGCTCAATGGTTAAGTGCGCCTTGTTAGCTGGAAGGCAGTCAAATCGGCAGTTCAAGACCAGAGTACTGCATGATGGAATGAGCGCCCATCTCTGTCCCAGCTCCTGCCAATTTAGTGGTTTGAAAGCAAGAAATTGCAGGTAGATAAATAGGGACCACTTTGATGGGGAAAAGATCTTGGGGGCATGAAAGGAGCTTCTTTCGGGCATCCCCTGAGCAGAGTTCCTCCAGCAAAAATCCTTTCAACCCAAAAAACACCTTTGTATGCTTTTGACATTTTTTTTAAAAAAACTTTAAGCCACTCAGTTGCATATTCCATGAAATGGGAGGTATACAAATCCAGCAAACAAGTCTCAGGGAACGTACCGTATTTTCCGGCGTATAAGACGACTGGGTGTATAAGACGACCCCCAACTTTTCCAGTTAAAATATAGAGTTTGGAATATACTTGCCGTATAAGACTACCTCTCTTCCAATGCACACCAAATAAAAATTAACCCACACTCAACCCGAACACGCGCAGCCCTCCGAGTCGACTGGGCAGGTTCTGGAGGAGAGTCAATCCACGCTCACGTTCTCCTCCTCGAGGTTCAGGAAGATGTGTGCAGCTTGCTTCCCCTTCATTCATACTCCCCGCACAGAGCAGGGACTCGGCCGCGGCACCCCCCACCATATGCGCCAGACATATGAAGCAAGGGGAAACAAGCTGCAGTTATGTACCTGTCCTATAAGACGACCCCTGACTTTGGCACAGATTTTTCGGGGTTAAAAAGTAGTCTTATACGCCAGAAAATACAGTAACTCCCAGAACTCTCCAGCCACTACCAGACATCTAGCTGTGGGATTCCCATGAATCCAAGAAATATAACATTGGTCTCAATCTTTCAGCTGCACAGGCAAGAGTACACAAGCTTACTTTTGAGTAATTAGTACTGAGAGAAAAGTAGTTTTGGTATCGTGGCACCAACTTTTTCATATATCCTCTCTCACCCCAGTAGAGTGTACTTCTATCAGTATTAAACACCTTTTCAGTGGGAAATAATTTCTTAAAACATAGTGTATGAATTTGTGTGTACCTGGCTCTTAATCTTTGTGCAATGCCTTCAGTTCCAATCTTCAAAGAAATGTGAAAAACAAACAAAATCAATGTTTTAGCATTAATCTGTTTTAATTGTTCTGATGCCTTTGGTTAATATTTAGCTTTTAACTGATCTATGTAGAGATTTAAAAGAGCATTTACTTAGAAAGGTAGAACCTAAAAGACAGGTTTAGATAGTTTTTGCATGCGACCAGATGGGCCTGAGTCCATATCTTAAGGCAATCTCAAAAATTGCAAAAGTCTATAGACATTATCGGGGAACAGGATTGAAAAGGGATTGAAACAGGGGTGATGGATGGGAAGTGCATTGCTTTCCAGATACTAATATTTCAATTCCCGATAATAATTTTGCGTAAGAAATTATTCTGGGTTGAAAGGATTTTTGCTGGAGGAACTCCGCTCAGGGCACAACCGAATGAGGCTTTCATGTCCCCAAGATCTTTTCTCCCTATTTATCTACTTGCACCTTCTTGCTTTTGAACTGCTAGGTTGGCAGGAGCTGGGTCAGAGACAGGCGCTCATTCCGTCATGCAATAAACGGGTCTCGAACTGCGACTTTCCAGCTAAAAAGGCAAGCTTCTCAACCGCAGCCACTAAAGCCCTCAATTTCTGATTATCTTTGACCATTGGTTACGGTGGCTGAAAGTTGCAGGGCAACATCCAAAGGGCCATAAACTCTCACATCCTAATCTAAAGATATTTATTTAGCTGGAACCATGGCTCCATCACAGCATGTATTTCTTGGGAAAGCACCAAAGTGGCCTATCAGAGAACTACTGTATACATATCACACCAAGTTACAAATTCCACACTTCCTTAGAATGACAAAGTGACATCAAACTGTTACAACACTGTAGTTCACACGTCTCATGAGTCTTGTCTGACCAGACACATCTTGGAAGAGCCCTGGTGGCACAGGGGTTAAACTGCTGAACTGCAACCAGAACGCGGAGTTCAATCCAGACCACGACTCAAGGTTGACTAAGCCTTCCATCCTTCTGAGGTTGGCAAAATCAAGTCTCCAGCATGTTAGGGGCGAAATGCTAATTACTCTGTAAATTCAGCATGCAGTTAGTCTCCAGCATGTTAAAGGTGGTATATAAGTGCAATTGCTTTTGCTTTCTTTTTAGATCAGGAACTTGTTCTCCCAGTGGTCAAACCAGTGCAAATGGGAAGTTTAAAAACAGGGCAAGAAATAAAAATCCTTTCTCTGGTTGCTAATGTCCTGGCAAGTGACAATCAGAAGAACCGTACCATGGCCATTCAAGGACCCAGGGAAGGGTGGGGACATATAATTATCATGCAGGACTTCTATAGCACAACCCTATGTAATTTGCCTAATGAAGCCAAGTACTGCTGTACAGCACATTCCTAGTCAATAAAGCAGGGGTGCCCAAACTTTTCGGGCCTTGGACCAGTCACATGGTTCCTCCCACCGGAAGCAGAAGTAAAATGTGCCTTGCAAACAGGATGAGATAGATTTTAGGCTGCCAGTTTCTCTGCTTAAGGCAGGGGTGCCCAAACTACGGCCCCCAGTCCCGATCCAGCCCCCAATGCAAATTCATCCAGCCCGCACGGCCCTCGTCGTTCTTGGAAGCTTAAGTAAAACGTGCCCATATGGGTGCATTTTACTTCCACTTCCTGGAACAAGGGCGGCGCGGGGCAGATGAATTGGCACTGGGGGTCGGATCTGGCCTGCGGGCCATAGTTCGGGTACCCCTGCGATAAAGGAACGCCAACATATGCCCATACCTTTGATAAAACGTGAATCCACACACAAAACTGCAGAGATGTTAAGCGGACAAGACAAAACATCAGGTGGCCACGCCAGGCGTTCAATTATTCAAGTAAGGGATACTTTATAAGATCCTGTATTATTATTTTTCTTACCCATGATCTGGCTCTGCTGAGAATCGGGAGGGGGAGAAAAAAACACCACAAGTCTGAATTGGTTTAAACACAGGACAAAAAAGGCACATTTTAATATTTACAAAGCATAGCATTCGGGCCATCAGTATACCCAACACAGCTAAAAAATTAACACGTGCCCACTTAGCCACCTACCTTTCTGACGGATGGTATTCACACATTTCTTTTTAAAGCCACTAGGCATTCAGTTAGGGTTCCACTTTCAAGTAATAGGAGATTCAAACTTGCATAGCATCTTTTTAAAACATCCAATCGACGACACCCTTCCTAGAAGAGATTTAACTCTGCATTGTGTTCCGCCAGGGAGAGCAGCATGTATTTCCAAAAGGTTTGGCAATTTGTTTGGTTCGCCTGATGGGGTAGTCGTTGTTACAAAAATCAGACTAAGGGGTGGGGACAGCTAGAACTGCAACTATATCCCCCTCCCTTTGCTTTTGCTGCCGCTTAAGGTAATTTTTTGTTAAAGAGGAAATTTCGAATATTGTCAAGAAGTTTTAAAAATGTAATACTGTTTATTTTTGCTTCAAAAACATTTCAGCATTCTAAACATACAAAAAAACCAACATAACTTTTTGCAAATTTTTTTTTTGTATTTTTAAGTACAGTGTTTTTTGAACTTCGGTTCCCTGCGTCCTTCTCTTGACTTGATGCTGACCATGAAGAGACTCTACACAGCTTCCGTGTAAAAACTACCCTCACTCAACTAAAAAGGAAAAAAAAAAGATTCCATACAATTTTTTCTCATGCCATCTGAACTCCCCCTCCCGTTCCACAACTAAGAAATGGCCGCAGAATGCTAATTCCACTATATACAGAAAGACAACTTTAAGCTAATGGACGCCCACTGTAGTGTAAATAGATCTACTTTCGTAGTGCATTCCCTGAGACCCGACCCCTTCGCGGCGGGGAATATAAAGCATCACAGCTTTTCCAAAAACTGTTTGCCTTCCCCTCCAAAGTCATCATTGCTCAAGGCATGGACCACAAGAATCTGTCTAGTTTTTACAAACTATAGATATGTACAGTTTATAACCCAGGAGTTTCTAGCCAATAACCATATAGTTAAACACCACCTTACAAATTAAAAAATAAGATGCTTGAAACATTTTTAAATGCTTTGTTACACCAACAAGAAAGTGCACAGAGTTGAGGAGAACACTAGAGCGTATTGTTTTTTTTCCGCCTTTTTTCTTTTTCTTCCATATTGTTTTAAAAATGTTTGGAAATATGTACAACTTTGTTACAAGTTTCAGGTTGCCTAAGGAAACCCATGGCCTCTTTAAATGTAAACCAGTTACAATGGTTTTTTTGTTTTGTTTTATTCTCTTTTTAATATACTTCCATTGTTGTATTTTCCCCAGCACGCTTTTAGTTAATTTCTTTCCCCAAGGAGCTACAACCATGATCAAAAATCCAAATTGTGGCATTAAATCTAATAAAGGGCAAATAGGACACCATCTCAAACGAGAGATGCAAAGTTTTGTTATTTTCCAAATGTGTTTCCCCCTACTCTATGGTATTCACATGGAGACAAGTATGATACAGTTTTTTATTCATCATCCTCCTCCTCATCTTCCTCCTCCTCTTCGTCATCTTCATCATCCTCGTCTTCCTCTACCTTTTTCCGACTCGCAGCCGCTGCTTTGGCTGCTACGCATTTTGCCCCGTCAAACTTGCCTTTAGATTTGTAATCTGCAACATCCTGGAAACAGCGAGAAGACAGGTTTGGTTGGTCTTCATCAGCTCAACACCAACAACATCATAAGGGAAACTCTTACAAGTGGTCTTAGATCAGTGATGGCGAACTTTTTAGAGACTGAGTGCTCAAACAGAGGGGCGGGGTGAACTATCTGCTGGGGGGGGGAGGGAGTGAGTGCTCACATTGAGCTGCTGGGCAGAGGGGAAGGGTGAACTCTGCGCTGGGGGAGGGAGGGAGGAAGCGACAGTGTTTGTGCCAACAGAGAGGGCTGGGGGTGCCCTCCCTGGCACACATCCCATAGGCTCCCCAACATTGCTATTGGGGAACATGCAGGAAGCCCCAGACTCAATCCCCCCCACTTCTACAGGTAAGGTCATAAACAAATCTTACTGGAAAAGGTCTAACACTGCTGCCAGTCAGTGTGGAAAGCACCAGGCTAGACAGAGCAAGGATCCTATGTTCTCAGCTAAACAATTTGTTTTCTGCCTAACAACAGAATCGTAGATCTGTAGAATTGGAAGAAATCCCTAGAGATCATCCAGTCCAACCTCCTGCCAATACAGTAATCCCACAGGCTAAAACCCTCCAGGCCTGTTTCAAAAACTCCAGTCAGAAGCCAAGAGCATCACTGCACTTTGGACAAACCTGGTGAATGCTCATCCATCCTCAAGACAAATCAATAAGGAAATCAGGATTGATCAGACCTGTGATTATTTAGGGAAGAGCCAATGTAATAGGATAGTTGGGACTAGATTTCAGGAAACCCACTGGATAGTTGGGACTAGATTTCAGGAAACCTGGAGGTGGAGAGGCTGCTAGGATAAACCAGTCCTGGAATCTTCCACACCTACTAGGGTCACACCAAGTTAGGAACAACTTGATGGCAGTTGTTAGTCCATCAGGGAACAACAGTTGTTAAAAGCATTTGCTCAACAGAGATTCTGACACTAAGAACTGGGGGTGCCACTGTAATTACAAAACCGCTTTTCTCCAGTTTACTGCATGCATATACCCTATAGGGGAATTCCTTCTGTAGGAATGCATCGTGCAAGATAGTAGGGACTTCCACCACTGAGTAAAGGATCTTCCACTCACTCCAGTGACTCTTTATGTTAAGGTCACCAATATTGCACATGTTGTCTTTTTAAACTCAAGAGCCAAATGCCTCACACAGGACTAACACGAGCCAAGCCAAACTGCAGTCTCCAAATCTGATCAGTTAGGACAGGGGTGCCCAAACATTCTGGGCTGTTGGCCGGTCACGTGGTTCAGGGGGCTGGTCACTACAGCCTGTGGGCCAGATCTGGTCCAATGCCAATTCATCCGGCCCACGACACCCTCATCACTCCTAGAAGCGGAAGTAAAACGAGCTTCCGAGAGCGATGAGGGCGTCGTGGGCCGGATGAATTGGCATCAGGGGCTGGATCTGGCCCACGGGCCATAGTTTGGCACCCCTGAGTATGGAGGGATCTCAGGAACTTCTAAGTGCCCTGGGACTCTAATTTTTGAGTGTCTCGTCTACCAGTCCTTCCTGATTTACAAAAAGGGCTGCCAACCATATCTTACGATCCTGTATCCTGAAGAGCTAGATGTTATTCTGAAAGCTTCATGAGGAAGTCTAGCTCTGAATGTCTGTGCAGAACTCTGCCCCCTTCAATCTCCCACCTCTTAAGGCAAGATTCTTCACATTCAGAATTCAAGCTTTAGCTGAATTAGAAAAAGTGAAAGCCAGGGAGAGAGAGAGAGAAAAGGAGCCAGGACATTTTGCAAACACACCTGTTTTGAGTGGTCTTTAGTTGGAAAGGTTTTTTTTAAAAAAAATTGACAGATTATAGCAGTTAAGTGTGTTTTCCCAGGGGTAACTGTCTCATCTAGACTAATAGCCTTATGATGGAAGAGGAAAAATCAGCTTTCTAAAGTTTTCTCCAGTTAAGTAAGACAGCATGGAAAATATGCCGCATTTTGCCAGATGGGATACCTTGAGGTGTCAAGCCAATTTTAGAGCACATTTTAATCTGCGCTCACCAACGGATGGGACTGGAATTTGTTTCCAGCTAAGCAACTAATCAGACAATCCGGATTCAGACAATCCGGATTTACACCCGTAGCTAAAGAAATGTTCTACAGACAAAACACTGTTTGTTAATGCAGCACCATTTCAGAATATTGACAGCCTTCCAGGGTTTAACCCAAGCAAAGAAGTCACTGCTGCTGCTGCTGCTTTCGGATCAATGCAAGCCTCAGTCCTTTCGTAACTGACCGAACCTCACCTTCTCATATTTCTCCTTCAGCTTGCCAGCCTTGTTATTGTAAGGCTGTTTCTCCCCATCACTTAGATTGTTCCACATCTCGCCCAACTTCTTCGCCACATCTCCGATAGAAATGCCAGGGTTGGTAGATTTGATCTTGGGACGGAATTCGGAGCAGAAGAGGAAAAATCCAGACCTGCGGGGAAGAAAAAGAAAATGAACAAGGCTGAGATCTGCTGTAGTGGATCACAGTTATTATCGGTATCAAAAATTAATTTAATAGTTTCCATTCCCCCAAAAAACAGTGATCTGAGGTTAAGCAGTGTGCAGAGGTCTTAACTCCAGCACTTCCCAACACATATGGGCTGCAAGGAGATAGCAAACTCCCAAACGGTTTGTCTGGTTTTAAGTGCAGTTAAAAGTAGAAGCAAAAACTATAAAATTATGCCTGTACATCTATAGCAGATGGCGAATTCACAAGCCCAACATTTATCCCCACAATACTGAGCCATTTTAGAACTGCATTCAATCCAGTCTAGTGTGTGTGTTTATGTGCGGGTAGAATCATGAGATGCCAGAATTCTCACCCCACTGCAGTTTCAACCATTTTTGGGAGTAGTGGGCTGGGCACACCACTTCAACCAATATAAAACCAACTGTGATACATGCATCATTGCATAATGAATGCCCAAAAGTCCCTGGTTCAAAATTTAGTTTGTTGTCTCACTTAAGTAGGCTATGACAAGCCACTAGTCCTCAATACAGCTTCTCTGCTCTGATATTGAATAATGTCATCTCCTACAGCGTTACTAACTCTCAATATATGTGCAGCATTCTTGAGTGCTTTGACATGCTTTATCAGTAAATTTAAAAAATTGAAAGCTATGGTCACTCAATGAAGACAACGCTCCATTCCACCTCACGCTCTTCCTGGAGGATCATTACAGGGTTGCTGGTAAATAGCTACTCAATGCCAAGATTTCAAACTTTAGGGAGAGGGGGGAAGTAATCAGGCATGAGAAACCTTATAAGCAATGTAAAATAGGTGCACAATTATTTCAAGATGTGTGTCTTCCAAAGTCTTTAATAGCAACTTTAATAGTTGCTGAAATCTAGTAGTAAGCCACAACTACATTAGACCCATTGAACGAGTAGGGATTTGATGAATCAACTTCCCCTTATGGCGAGTTCTACTGGTTCAAGGGGCCTACTTCAGTTGTGACTTACTACTGCACTTTGGCCACTGAAAGTTAGAAGAACATGGTGAGATATTGCAACTCGCTTTAAAGGAAATTTCAAGCAGTCTTGTGAAGCTTCATTAGCAGACAATTTGTTTTAAAAATATGCTGATCATAATCCAAGAAAGCTAGGTTCTAGAAAATGAGTGTGTGATTACTTACGGGGGCCGTTTGGGGGCATTGGGATCCTTCTTCTTCTTACCCCCCTTCGCTGGTCCATAATCCTTCATTTCTCTATCATATCGTACCTTGTCAGCTTTGGCCATTTCATCAAATTTGCCCTTCTCTTTGATTGACATGGTCTGAAAAGCAAGCACAACCAGTTATTTGTGGACCTTACTAACAAACAGGCAAAAGCCACAACAGGGGCTGTCAACTCAAAAGACAGACTATACAATTGGGTACTCAGAAGGTTAAAGATCAGCTAGATGTGCACGACTCTGGGCAAAGACCCTAGGAAAGTGGTAGCCAGATAAACAACATTAGGCTAGAACAGGAATTCTCAACCTTTTTAAGCCAGGGGCCGGGTCATGCTGACTCAAGACAGCTTTGGGGGCCGGATGGCCACTTTGCCCTTCCTCCACCACATGGCACTTCCTGGTGAGTTGGTGGTGGGGGCCACGTGAAATGGTACCATGGGACATTCCCGAACCCAAAACTCACTAAGCCATTCCATGCTACTGTTATATAGAACTTCTTAGACCAATGAGAGGCAGTATGTAAATAAGAATAGCAGAACGTTATTTCTGGAAGAAAACTGAACCATGCTGTATGCTGCTTCTGATCTTCCAACATCATGGTAAAGCAAAGTTGTCAACACAATTTTAAAAACTCACCCAAAGCTAGAGCTCTGCAATATATGCAAAACACATTTCAAAAATATCAATGGCTCAAAAGCCAAGTTTCTATCCCCTATGATTGCACAGAAAATACTTAAGTGTGCCAGCTGTTCCGTGATTTATTTTTTTTGGAAAAGAGATTACTTTAAGATTCAATAGATGCAAGCAATGTTTTATCGCCTACGAACTTGGACTGCGAACCATTCCAACTCTACTAGGGAGGCCATATTTCTATACCTGCAAGACCTGGTTGCATCTATTAAGCAAGACTGTTAAAACTGGAAGCTATGAGGCAGTGTTGTGTAGTGGTTACTGTTTGACTAGAACTCTGGAAAATATAGAATGAAATGTCTACTCAACTCAATGGGTCACCCTAAGCCAGTTTCCAAACTGTTGGTTTTTTGGACTTTTTTGGGGGGGCGGGGGCGGTAGGTGGGTTAATAGTTTTTGTAGGTTCTAATGGGTTTTTTAAAGTTTTAACTGATGTTTTATGTTTTTTATGCTGCTGTGAGCTGCCCGGAGTCGCCTCAGCGAGGGGGCGGCTATATAAATTTGAATAAATAAATAAAATAAGCATAAGTCAATTCCCCAAAACACTGATCAGCCAATGTACTGACTAAGGCTTATGGGAATTGACAATCCCACGTTGGGAACCACTGCCCTAAACTAATGACACCTCTATCAGGCCTACCTCATAGGGTTGTACCTCTATCAGGCCTACCTCATAGGGCTGTTTAAGGATGAAGTGAGAAAGGTTATAAGAACTATGTACTTCTAAGAGAAAAGCGGCATACAAGTGTAAGAGATATCGAGAAAAAGCTAGTTTTTCTTAAGACACACCACTCCTGCTTTTGTCTGAAGGTTCTGACAAACTTGATCAAATTTAATTGTGAAGGTACCTTCCACCTCTCTGAGCATTTCTTGGAAAACTCTGCAAAGTTGACTGGAATTTCGGGATTTTTCTTCTTGTGTTCCTCACGGCAGGTCTGCACAAAGTAGGCATAAGCAGACATCTTCCCCTTCGGCTTCTTCGGGTCACCTTTAGCCATTTTTAGTTCTCTGGAACAATTTTTAAAAAGAGACACACCCACCCATAAGTCACATCAATATTTATGTTCCAGGTAAGGCAAGACACAAATTAAACACAACCTGAGACTTGATATGAAGGGTACCAAGCTTAAGCCTGGTTCAAACATGCATATGTGTTACTTAACTTTAACCCAAAACATATTTTCCATCCACTCAAAAGTTGTGTGCTTTGAACTGACTTGAGACAGAGGAGCTAAATTGTCTCTATATGGTTAATTTACCCATATATATTAGTCTGTTACATAATTTGGTTTCCATCAGTACTCTCACTGCTTATATTTCATGGTCAAGCATGTGTGTATCAGAAAATTAAAACATTTAGTTAACGTACTTGCCATTTTTGGTTTTTCTGTTACCCCACCCACCACAACACCGTCTTGTAACTTCTTCAGACCCGAAAATGTGTTGCATGTCTGAATAGCTGTCTCGCGCGCGCGTGTGTATATGCCTCTTAAAAATAATTTTTAAAAAACCTAAGGAGCCCAGCACAACTTATACATCTGTAACGATGCTTGACTAATAGTGAGCTTAAACATCTGGATGGCCACCAAGTTTAAGTCACCAGGAACAGCTGCTAACTTTTTTCAGATATTAAATCTTCCCTGTCCTCTAGTTTCTGCAAAAAGGAATGATTTGTGTGGTTAAAATAAAATAAAAAGGAAACCTTTAAAACTGATGGTGATGTTACAATCCCCCCCCTTGCAAGGTTTACCAAGTTAAAAATATTTAAGAATCAAAAGTATTTTCCCTTTGCTTGAACATATTGGCCCCCCAGGTTTAAAAGACGGCACTTCTGCAAGATCAACACCAAATACGCCCCTGCATTTGTGCAAATAAAAGTTTCCCATTTTTTTAAAAAAAAATCCCATTTTTTCTATTAAAAAGCTGTGAGGCTACCTGGGGAAAAGTTTCAGATAAAGAGATAAATAACCTATTGAATCTTTTCCCTTCTCTTCTTCCTCTCCAGCCCCCCCAAGGTCATTTGGGAAAAATACATCTCCCCCCTCCTTCCCCCTTGTTTTTTTGCACTACAAGTTGGGTTTTAAAATAATCTCTTTTTTTTCCGTGCTGCCATATGCCTGCGACCCACTATTACAATTTTTCCCGAGCCTCCGATAAGAGGAGTGAGGCGAAAGAAAGGAAAGAAAGACGAAGACAGGTCACCAAGACACCAATAATTCATCTTCCATTTTGTGAAACACGCTTCTTCATGAAAGAAAGTGCCCCTCAAATAAGCCCTTGGGCTCTGCTGGGGGGTGTCTTTGGCCGGGGGGGCCCCCACGGCGGCTCAAGCTGAGGGGGGGGAGGCCACGGGGTTCTTGCCCTTCTTCCCATAGCACTTAGTGCCTCACACTCACTGAGGCAAAGGATAGGGAGTTTCTCTCCCCCCCCCCACCTCGCCAGCCTCCATTCGCTAAAATGGCTTCTCTCGCAAGCCTAACAAAGCCACCAGCCAACACCGCCCGCAACAAACCCCCCCAGGAAAGGAGACCCAAGACCCCAGCCCCACCGAAACCAGCCCTTAGGGGAGAAAAAGCGATTCTCTTTCGAACCCCGGGGTCTTTGGGGCGCTCAGGGCGGGGGGGAGGAAAGAAAAACGCCTTCAAAGCAGCCCCCCCCCCCTTTCACGCGAGCGCGCACTCGCCTTCCTCCTCTGTGCCTGCTTAGCGCAATAGGCTGTCTAACAAAGACAAGCCGCGCAGCCATTACGAGCCCAAGCGAGAGCACACTGGGGGGAGAGAGGAGCGCCAAAGCCCCCCCAAACCCACCCCAACCGCCACGCCAAGGGCACCCCCGGAGAGAGATAAAGGCCCCCCAACGGAAGAGAAAGGTTGGGGGGCGCGGGGGGGCTCCGCGGCGGATTTTTCCTCGGCGTCGCTCGCTTCCCCAGTCTTTCTTCCCTCTCCAACGCCAGCCATATTAAAGGCAGGCAGCCCCAAGTCAGTGGGGAAAGAGGAGGCGCAAGGGACACACGCGAGGCGGCTGGGGAGAAGGGGGTGCTGGGGGTCCTTTTTGGAGAACTGGAGGGGCGCAAAAAAAAAAAGCCCCCAAAGTGGAGGATTAAGGGGGGGCAAGGATTATGTGGGTTTCTCCCTGGGACGCGCAAAAAAAAAAAAAGCTTATCCTTGTCAGATGCTAAACAAGCGACAGCCATTATTAATGCAGAATAAACAGGAGGCACCAGCCAGCATTGCACACGGACGGGGCAACTTTGGGGGGGCCCGAGTCCCCCATGCAGAAAAAAGCACCCCATGCACGCATGGCCAGGGCTGCCCATGCCCATTGCAAGCCAAGGTTTTGTTTCTATTTTATTATTTCACCCCCACCTCTGTCTTGAGTCCTTGCAGGCAAGTTGCACCAACCAGCCATATTACCCAGCCGGGGGGTGAGGGGGGTGGGGGGGAGCCGAGAAAAACCCACGCCGCCCCGGCATTTACTGTGTGCGCGCAAGGCATTAGGTTTGCAATTTCACCCATTCCCTGCGCAATTAGATTTACGCGCGGCAGCCCCCAAACCTCTCCTCCTCCCCTCCTTATACCGCGCCATGGGGGAAAAATTTAATATTTCCCAACACCCCCCCTCCAACCCCCAAAAGGTTTGCAAAGCAATATTTTTTTTAAAAAATAATAATAATGTTCATATTAACCCAAGCCGTCCTTCTGGATCTCTCCCCCCCACCCCCCAATTTCCCTCTCTTTATAAAATATATATGTAGAATCACTATTTTACACCCAGATCTGGGACAAAGTCTGATTTCCCACGCCTAGGATTTAATTTATTTTTTGAAAAGGGGGAGGGGAGGCGAGCACGAAAGTTGATCCGAAAGAAGGAAGGAGGAGAAAAAAAAACCAAATTCCGATCAAAGAAAATCAGGGGGGAAAAAACTAGGAAGGAAAAATAAAAATAAATTTTTAATATATTTATTTATATTATTATTATTTTATATATAAAAATAAATAAATCGCTATGGAATAAATAAGCAGAGAAATTCCAAGCGGCTGCCCTCCCCCGGAAAAGCAAAAGTTGCAAAGTGGAGCGCTGGAGAAACCTACCTGTATTGTTCGCTGCTTTAACCTAGGAGGCGATCAGCCAGGCAAAAAGGAAACGAGCGAGGCGCGCGCACACACACACGCACGCACGCACGCACACACACCCGACGCGCGCGCGCGCTGAGAAGGAGACTCAGAGCGCTCGAGCTAGGAGCTGCTGGGGTGCTGAGCCTCGCGTTGGCTGCCTACGAGAGCGGCCTGATTGGCTGCCGGGCTCCGCCGTTTAAAACAACCTCCTCGCCCTGCCATTGGAGGGGAGGCTGCTGAATATTAAGCAGGGCCGGGCGCCGATTGGCCAGCGCCCGTCAAGTCATTCATTCAAAAAGAACACCCGCCTGGCTATCAATGGCACGGAAGAAAAGACACGCACAGCTTGGAAACTACTTTAGGGGGTGGGGGGGAGCGAAGAAAGAAGAGGGAGGGTTGGAGGGAATACTAATAGTAATTAAAACAATTAATTATCGCATATCTACATTAATCTCGATATAACTGCAAGCACAAATGGACCATCTCAAGTTCCTAGTTAGAGTTCCACATCCCAAGTTTGAAAAGCTTCATCTGTGACACTACTATGCAAATCCTCCGATGTGCCTCCAAATGCGCGTAAAGGTAAAGGTTTCCCTGGCTCGTATCCGACTCTAGGGTGCAGTGCTCATCCCTGTTTCAAAGCCGAAGAGCCAGCACTGTCTGCTGCTGTAGATGTTTCCGTGGTCATGTGGCAGGCATGACTAGACACCGGAGCGCACGGAACGCTCCCACCGAAGTGGTTCCCTCTTTATCTACTTGCAATGTCTTGCTTTCGAACTGCTAGGCTGGCAGGAGCTGGGACAAAGGACGGGGGCTCATTCCGTCCCGCAGTACTCGGGAATCGAACTGCTGACCTTCCGCTTCCCAGTCAGCGTCTTAGCCACTTGAGCCACTGCAGTCCTTGGCATGATGGTAGGGATAGGGAAGAAGGGGGAAGAAAAGACAGACACACAGAGTGGAAGCCAAAGGAGTTTGGAAATTAAAGTGGGGGGGGGAGAGGTTTGGAGGGAATAGTAACGGTAATTAAAGCAATTATTTATCGTATATCTACATTAATCTTGATATAACAGCAAGCACAAATTGACCATCTCAAGTTCCTACTTAAGAGTTCCACATCCAAGTTTGAAAGGCTTCATCTGTGACACTACTATGCAAGTCCTCCGGTGCGCCTCCAAATGCGCGTAAAGGAGGACACCTAAATATAATGTGCTCCATGTTAAAGCAGAAAGGTAAAGGTTTCTCTTGCTCGCAAGCCAGTCGTGTCCGACTCTACGGTTCAGTGCTTACCTCTGCTTCAAAGCAGGAGGAGATGGGTAACATACACACGTGGCACGGCTTGGAAGTTTCTACGAGACCCGCAACATCTGGATGCGTAGGCTTTGGCTCCTGCCACTTACTGGAGATGATCGCTCCGGATCTGTTCCGGAGTCGGTCCGAACGCGTTCAAGGGGCGCGTGTGGGATTCAACACTGATTGAACTTACTCTGAGATAATGACATAAATCCAATGTGTATCCCAATTAGAGTAAACCCATTGGAATGGATGGGACTTAGTGGTAAGTAACCCTGCTCATTCCGGAGGTTTGGACCAACCCTAGGGATTCTAGGAGCTGTGGCTCAAAAGCTTGCGGTCCCTAAGAGGGCTTTGTAGGAGGGACAGCACGCCCGCCTCGCTGAAACCCGTGTCCTGTGTAAAGGCGGAGCACGTCGGAAGCTGGCCATGAAGGGGAAGAAAGAAAGAAAGCCCATCGACTTCCCCGGCTGTCTTCCAAAAGAAGACCAGAAAGACGATTTCTGTTCAACCATCTCGTGAAGAACCAGTCAAAACAAAACCCTGCGTTGGATTGGGACTGGAGCCTCTCCCATTCAGTTCTATGGGGGAGAGAGAAATTGTTAGATGTAATATCACACTGCCCTGAACTACATATACCACAATGTATATGCCTATGTAACCCTACTCCTCTGACCTCATCTAACCCTATTAAAGGACCCTCGCTTACCCGCTGACCCATTCCCTATCCTGACCCTTGAGACCTCCACTGACCACCATGCGCGCAGCAGAAATAAAAGACTATAAAGACATAAGAACAACCTTGCTGGAACAAGCCACAGCCTATCGAGTCCAGCCTTCTGTCTCACACAGTGGCTCACCATTTGCTTCAGGGTATTATTCCCAAGCAGATGCCTTCACCTGTTTAGGATTCCCTGGAAATGGCATTTATTGAGAGATATCCTGCCTATCTCTCCAACCAGGAGGTTGTCCTTAGGTATCCATAATTATAGATTGACAAATGATCAAATCTGAAGTTATTGGGACGAACCATCTGAAACTAACAGAAATTCCAGTTGATGCTTCATGATTTCAATTCCCCTCTCAGGATCAAAAGGCAAGGAGAATGTCTCAGTAAAACTAAATCAATTAAACGTGTTATGGAAATGGTTAGGTAAGGAAAATGTCCCGGAATATTTAAAATTTCTCAATATTTTTAGCATTTTTTTATCCCGCCTGAGTTAGTGATAATTTTTAATATTCATATTTTAATTTTCTTCTAAGCAAGGTATGCCTACCAAAAGCCAGATAACCTGATCTTTCTTGCATATGTTTACTTGGTAGTCCAGCCAGGTCTAGATAAGCTCACTGCTAAATCTGCAGAGGATCACAGACTTCATTTACATTTATTCATGGGTTTAAGGCACCTTCACTGAAATAACCTTGCGTAGCACCCTAACTGGCTGTAAGGTCACACAATGAGAGTCATCATATTGTTAACTGAACTTGTTCCGAGATGATAACCTAAAATCCAATGTTTATCTCAATTAGTAAATCCACTGGAATATATTGGACTTACCTAAGTGGTAAGTAATGCTGCTCATTCCAGAAGTTTGCATTAAAACGAGATTCTAGGAGCTGTGAATCAAAAATGCATACAGCACAGTTTTGAACATTAACTTTTTAACACTGTAAGCCCTATGGTGTTGTTGTTTTTTTTTAAAAAAATAGCACTAATTACATGCTGCCAGGTTAACTCCTAGTTATGGTGATCATTCTCAAGGTGTTTAACATATACCTGTAAATTATTCAGGAGGGGTTCACAAATCCCTTTGTTTTGTGGTCCTCTGGATCTGTTTACACATGTTTTGTCATACTCTGACCAGGATTCTATTGGTGCTCATTTAAAGTTTGTATAACTTTTGCTGCGGCTAATTGACGAGATGTGGGATGATCGTCATGGGCCCAATTATTCAACTGAAATGTGCCTGGTAAAGGTAATATCTGACTCTATGGTTCAGTGCTCATCACTGTTTATAGCCAAAGAGCCAGTGCTTCTCTGCATCTGCAGACATTTCCATGGACATGTGGCAGGCAATTTCTTGCTTTCAAACTGCTAGGTTGGCAGGAACTGGGACAGAGACGGGAGCTCATACCGTCGTGCAGTACTCAAGTTTCAAACTGCTGACCTGCCAGCCTTCCAGTCAGCGTCTTAACCACTTGAGCCCTCTGCAGTCCCTGCAGTGTGCCTGGCAGCTTGTTAATTAGCCACAATTGGGCAAAGCAAGGTAAAGGTAAAAGTCGCCCTTGCTCGAAAGACAGACGTATCTGACTCTAGGGTTTGGTACTCATTGCCAAAAAGCCAGTCTGCAGACACTTCTGTGGTCATGTGGCAGACATGACTAGACATGGAATGCTGTTTACCTTCTCACCAAAGTGGTATCTATCAGCACCTAAGGCCATTAGTCCTCATAGTTGTCAGTTTAGTTAACCGCTACCTGACACAGCGTTGCGTCGCTGGCAGGATGGTCTAGTCCAGGGATTTTCAAACTGCGGCCTATGGGCCGAAAGTGACCCTCAGCACCAGTTCATGTGCCCCCACCACCACCTCCACCACACCCAGAAGTGCCATGTGGTGGAAGAAGGGCAAAATGGCCATCCGGCCCCTGAAGCTGTCTTAAAGGTGCATGACCCAACACCCAGCTTTAAAAGGTTGAGAACCATATGAGGATAATCTGGCCAGAATGGGTCCCTCACACATATGGGTGATTTCTTCTACAGGCAGACTTCTTGTGCTTCGAAAGTCCAATAAGTGAACTTTGGTGAAGCAATAAAGGAATGGATTGCACCCATGTTTTCTATTTCAAATTCTGAAAATACCTGGCCGAAACAGATAGGTTAGAGAGGCAGGAGGAGACATTCTTTGGATCACATTTTCCACCCAAGAAAGTTTCTAGTATCTCCCTTTTTCAAAGAAAGTGTCATGTTATAAGAGACCTGCCTAATAACAGCTCCCTGGGAGTTCTTCCACTGAAAGCTCTCCCCGCCTCCTGAAACTACTTAACACATTCCTCCTTTGCTACTAAAACATTGTGAATGAAAAAGTGATCGGCAGGGTGGAACTTGCCAGGGCCGTGTGCTTAGAAAGCCAGAGGTTAATACGATTCTAATTTAAATCTATGGGGAGCCTAATGAGGCCAACAATTCAAATATCCTTTCACATGGGGATTGACACTCCAGCTTTCACTCCCATTCCTCTACAGTACACTCCCATTCCTCTACTGCAGGGATGCCCAAACTATTGCCCATGGGCCAGATGCGGCCCCTGATGCCAATTTATCCAGCCCACGCCACCCTCATCACTCCTGGAAGCGGAAGTAAAACATGTCCTTATGGGTGCGTTTTGCTTCCGCTTCCAGGAGCAATGAGGGTGGCGTGGGCCAGATGAATTGGCATTGGGGGCTGCATCTGGCCCATGGACTGTAGTTTGGGCACCCCTGGTTTAAGCAGAGAAAATAGCAGCCTAAAATCTAGCACATCCTGTAGCGAAACATAGATGTCAAGGGGTATTTTACTTCTGCTTCCAGTGCGAGGAACCATGTGGCCGGCACACGGCCCAAAAAGTTTGAGCACTCCTGCTCTACAGTGTTAACGTTGACTGGGTTTCTCCCAAACACATTTGCTTTCCCTTCTAATCTGATTTTGCATCCCTTTCTAAGAACTCATAGTTTCATTTTCACATGGAAAATCATATATATATTGTACATACGGTACCTTTCCTAGCATGAACAGTTTTTTTGCTTTCCCCTGTATTTTCCCCATTGATTAAAATGCGCGTGTTTTTCCCCAGCTGTACTAGAACACAAGTTCTGTTGAAGAACCCCTTAATTATCACCAATCTCATCAATCAAAGTTTTGAACAGGAATTAACTTCAATAACTTTTTTTGCCAGGAGCTAAAAAAAGTTTATGTTGAACAGGAAAGATACTTATCACCTCTATGAGCATCTCAGACAAGCACATATTTTTACACCTTGTTTTGAGCAAATTCAGGAAAATTGGTTTATTGACTGACGAGTGCCATAATTCTATACCACCAGGTTCCTTTGGGGCAATTCTGGGAGTTGCAGTTTAAAAAAAGGTAACTTGTCCAAGAGGAATTAGGCCAGCCATAAATTTTTTAAGTGTCATATCCATTCCAAATGTTGGCTATTATGGTGGTCGTCTTCCTGTTTTTAACTCCTTGGAACAGTTCTTCCAAGGATATTCCACACTAGTCTTTCAGGTTCTTCATCCACAAAGTCCATCTACGTCCAGGCCTCTCTTCCCAGGGATCTGGAGCGAGTTGGAGTAGTTTATATTTCATGTCGTTCCTCATGATATGCCCAAAGTATTGGAGTTTTCTTTGTCTAATGATCTTAAACAGTCCTTGTTTTATATCCATCCAGAGCAACACTTATAATGATATCCTTAACAGTTGTCTGTTGCTCCACATTTCAAAAGCTTCAATTTTCTTTTCAGATGTTTTAGTCAATGTCCAAGCTTTAATTGCATATAGCAGGGGTGGCCAACCTTTTTATGTTGCGGGCCTGACCACACCCACATATAGCTGAGCAGGCCAGACCATGCCCCTAGAAGCGGATGCATTTACCTCTGTCGTAAATGCGCCCACTTCCGCATTTATGACAGCCGCGAGTGCATTTTACAGCTGACTTAAAAGCGCCCACTTCCACCTCTAGGTGCGGCGGAGGTGGCGATGGGCTGGATTGGATTGGTGTCACAGGCCGGGGCTGGTCTGAAGGCCGTAGGTTGGGAACCCCTGCCATATAGCAACAAAGGGAATATGTAACATCTCACTATTTGGATCTTTGTAGCAAGAATTAGATCTCTACTGCATTTTGATTGTTTGTTTATTGGATTTCTATATTGCCCATCTGGGTGTTATCCCACTCTGGGCGGTGAACAAACAGAAAACAAATAACAACAATACCCACAACAAATCAAAACCCATCAACAACAAATACATCATAGACTAAACTAAAATAAAAATAATAGGTGTCAGAGGACATTGGGACTAAACCTAACTGGCTAACAATTATCACATTACAATTATCACATTTTTATGAAGGTGGATCTTCATTTTTCTCTTCACATTTTAATCTCTACCTTGTGATCTCACAAGGAGGAGGAAATTCTGCAATGCACTTGGGTAATGGCCAACCTTTTCTAATACAGTCCCTTTTAAAAATTCTTATATTTGACAGGTAGAAGTACAACAGAGGCAGTTTGCTCCAGCATGATGGAAAAACCATGCTCACTGGACTTCTGCCTCCTCAGGAGGTTATTTAAAAATAGAGGCACCCGGCCAAGCAAGAAAGTGGCAACCGTGCCTGTATCAAACTGCCAAACTCTGGAATGGTTGTTTGGTCAAGGCCAGATGCTCAGCTCCAGTTAATTAGAGCTCTATTCTTTAAATGCAATTGAGCTATTAATTAGTTATAAATCATCAAACTAATGCTTTCAAGCCCAACAATTTTCTCTCTTCAGGCTTTAGACTACAAGGGGAAACTGGTTTGGGTCTCTATACAAAACTCTGGTTAGCTCACACACTATCCAACTGAGGATTCCCTTGCAGCTAAATCTGGCATTCCTAATTCACTTTATTTCATTTAATTATTCAATTTGTATCTCATCTTTGTCCCCCAAATTTGTACTACAAATGATCTGGCACTGCTGCCTGGGCAAAATTGCAGAGTAGAGACTAAGTGGAAGGCACTTATTTTCCGAAAGAGAAGGAATGGCTGGTTTGAAGAAGAAGAAATATGCTGATAACACCACCCTAATGGCAGAAAATGAAGAAGCTCTAAAGAGCCTCTTGATGATGGTGAAAAAGGACAGTGCAGAAGTTAGCTTGAAACTCGCCATCAAAAAAAAACGAAGATCATGGTATCTGGCCCCATCACTCCCTGGCAAATAGAAGTGAAGAAATAGAAGCAGTGACAGACTTTACCTTCTTGGGATCTCAGATCACTGCAGATGCTGACTACAGCCATGAAATAAAAGACAATCCAAGAAAACCGTTCACAACAAGTCGGTGAAAGAACAGACAAAAACAAGATATGTCAAAATAATATTGTATTGAGTCTTAATGTGTTCTAGTCACTTAAAAGAATTTATTTCAAAACTGTTTCAAATACAAATATTTCCACAAAATCAACTAACAGGACTGTATTATGTTCACACTTATTCAAAAATACAGTACATGAAAAAATGTACTGAAAAAATATATCTGCATGTTTAAAACAAAATCAACCAACAGGACTGTTTTTTAATGTGAGTTTTTAAGAGGAATGGGCTAGGTGGGTGGGTATGTTGGGTTTTAATTGGCTGTATTGTTTTATGTGTGTTTTAACTTGTGAGCCGCCCAGAGTCGGGTTTACCTGATTGGGCGGCATATAAATTTGAATATAACTAAATAAAAAAATAAATAAACTGTATTATGTTCACACTTATTCAAAAATACATGAAAAAATGTACTGATTTGCTTGATATCTGCCTAGAACACAATTATTTTAGATTACAGAACCAATTTTATATTCAGATTAAGGGGGTGGCCATGGGGAGCAATGTAACCCCAACAATAGCTAATTTGTACATGATAGATTTTGAAAAAATCTGTTATATTGGATCAAGAAACCAATCCTTTCTTTGCACATATTATTATTTTTGAAAGATACATTGATAACCTTTTTTTAAATTTGATAACATTCACATGGTGCACGATTTCATTAGTTGGTTAAATTCCTATTATCCTAATTTAAAGTTTTCTCACAATATAAATCAAAAAGCCATACCTTTTCTAGACATAACTGTGTTCATTGCTTCAGATAACACACCAAAGATGAAATTGTTCCATAAAAGCACAGATAGGCATGCTTATTTAGCCTACAATTCTTTCCATCCTCAGCCTCTAAAAAATAGTATCCCTTACAGCTTACTATCAAAGGCCAAAAGAAACTCAACTGATAAACCAGATTTTGACATAGCTGCTAAATCCATTGTGGAGGCTCTAGAAAACAGGGGTTACCCTCAGGAAACAGTTACCAAATCTCTTTAAAAAGTGAAAGAAACACTGAGAAACAAACTTTTCATCAGGAAACCACGTGGCGCCAGCACTATGTTACAATGGTCCTTAGATTTTTCACCTATGGCACATGCCATAAAAAAGTAATCTTCTCACATTAATAGGGTTCCGTAAAACAAGGACTATAGGCAACTTTGTGTCCAGAGCAGATTGTAGTGATAGTGCCCCCTCACTAGTGTTGGCCATTATAAGTGTCATGGATGCAGTGTTTGTAACCAAGCTTGGGAGACCAAAAGTGTAACTTTTGCAGGTGTGCCGTTCCCTTTAAATCACATATCTAACTGTAATACCGTATGCTGCGTATATTTGTAGGTGTGTCCCTGTGGATTAGGTTAGGTGGGGAAAACATTGAGACCGCTGAAAATTTGGATAGCCAAACATCGTTCCCAAATAAAAAAATCAGTCCTACAGGCACCTTTAGTGATGCATTATAAGGATTGGGGCCACATTGAGAATAAGTTTAAATTTGTGGTTCTGGATGTCATTAGGAACAAGGCATATGAAAAAGCGGACATTAACACAATTCTTCTATGTAGAGAAGTATTTTACATACATAAATTGCAGACTTTGATGCCTAAAGGTCTTAATGCAGACCTGGATTTTTCTTGTTATCTTTAGGAGCTATTGTGTTACTCATGTAGGCAGCCATAATTTCCTTTCAGAACCCTTTAAAAACTTACCATCATGTGCACCTGTGCAGCATTAAGCAACAGTCACACATGTGCAGCTAGTGTAGGTATTTATACATCAGATCAGTAAACTTTTGTTAATGTCAGAACAGCCCTGAAAGAATTCACATATGAGGCTCTGTTGACGCGATGAAATGCTGTAGACCCTCGATTAACGACAAAGCTTGGTTCCCCAAGTTGTGTCGTTATCTGGATTTTGACGTTGTGTGGGTGGAATTTTTTCCGCCCATTTTTGGGTTCCCGCCACCCCTGCCAACTGTGGGAGGCTTGGGGGAGGTGATCCAAGCTGTTTCCAACACTACCGGACCTTTTTCGATGCTGCTGCAAGCAATCCCCCCCTCCCTCCCCCTTCATCTGCTGCAGGTTTTTGCTTGTAGCAGCATCGGAAAAGGTCCGTGGTGGTCGGAAACAGCTTGGATCTGCTCCCCCGAGTCTCCCAGAGGTGGTGGGGACCCAAAAATGGGTGAAAAAATCCCGTCACGACGAGATTGTTATTGCCCATTTTTTTTTTTGCTTGAAAAACAAAAACAAAATGGTGGTCGCAACTATCAGCTGTTGCGCGGCACAAGGAGCTCCTAGGAAGGCGGGAATAGTGCAAAATAGGTCCTCCAAGCCTCCCACATACTGCTGGGGAGACAGAGAACCAGAAACAGGGACACACACCCCTGACAGTGATTTTCCAGCCTGGAAGGTAGGAGATGAAACACGGCCCCTTGGGTAATGACACTACGTCATTAACCGAGAGATGACTTTGATGCAAAAAACGCATCATTAGTTGAAAACAATGTTAATCGAATGCATCGTTAGGTGGGGGTCCACTGTACTTGATTTGGATATAGGTATGTGTTTCAAGTTGCCTTTTTGTGTTTCTCTATAATGTCAGAGGTTTATGTATTATTGGGTGGTCATAATGTTTTTCTTGTTAGTCAACAGTGTGTACCTCATTCTCTTCAAGAAGGAATTTTCATTCTGAAAAATCTGTATACCGAATAGATTTTGAGAGAGAGGACAGAAACTTGAAAGATATTTTGAGAGAAACTTGAAAAGATATTTTTGCTTAAAACTCCATGTATTTTTTCTGTATACTTTTGGGAATAATTTGAAGACCTGTGAGTGAGAGGATATTAATTCATAAGACTTCTAAACGTTTTGTTTTAAACAGCCAGATATATTTTTCAGTACATTTTTGAATAAGTGTGAACATAACACAGTCCTGTCGGTTGATTTTGTGGAAATATTTTTATTTGAAACAGTTTTGAAAGAAATTCTTTTAAGTGTGACTAGAACACATTAAGACTCATTGTCTCAATACAACATTATTTCTACATATCTTATTTTTGTCTGTTCTTTCATCAACTTGTTGTGAACGATTTTCTTGGATTGTTTCACTGGTTCCCGTTCAGCCATATAGTTCACAATTAAATAAAAGACACCTACTCCTTGGGAAGCAAAGTATGGCAGACCTAGGCAGCATAATAAAAAGTCGAGACATCACCCTGCCAACAAAATCTGCATAGTTAAAGCAATGGTCTCCCCAGTAGTAATGTATGGCTATGAGAGTTGGACCACAAGGAAGGCTGAATGTAGAAGAATAGATGCCTTTGAACTCTGTGGTGCTGGAGAAGACTTTTGAGAGTTCCCTGGATTGCAAGGAGATCAAATCAGTCAATACTCAAGGAAATCAATCCTGACTGCTCTTGGAAGGACAAATACTGAAGCTGAAGCTCAAGTACTTTGGTCTCCAAATGAGAGGAGAGGATTCATTGCAGAAGGCCCCGATACTGGGAAAGATCGAAGACAAAAGGAGTAAAGGACGGCAGAGGATGAAATTTATTAGATAGTATAATTGACACAGTGGGCGTGGATTTGAGCAGACTCCAGAGCGGAAGTATAACATGCCCCACGCATGCACAGAACACTGCTAAATGCATTCTGCGTATTTACCCACATGTACCCATTATGTATCTGGGTACATAATGGACTGATGACTGCAAGGCAGAAATGAGGAAGGTTCTGGTCTTTTAGTTTTAGGAGCTCCTCAAAGTTCTCTTCTCAACCTTTTCTGTTTTGTTATGCTGAGACACATTAACTCCGTCTACTTGTCTGAAAACAGAAATACCTCCTATAAAGTATTTTAACATAATTTTCTGAAGTTCAAAAGGGACAGTTTAAACCTCTCAACCTGCAAAGGAAGATAAGTAAAGCATGTCAGTTCATAAACATTTTAATGTAATGCTTCTTAGTGAGCATTTTGGTAAAATCTGCCAGCAGGTTTTCCATTCTTGTTCCACAAGTCAAAGTGTCAGAAGTTTGCTTTTCCAAAAGCAGCCAAAAACGTTTGGAAGAGGTCCAGGATACGCCTTAAGAGCCCAGGACCTCACAATACTCCCGGTCTTCTTCTGCTGAATCTAAATATTGGCAATCAGCCATGAAAACTGTCCTGGGAATATAATGCAGTGGCCTTTCATCTGCCTTCTGCATTGCAGCGTGTCCCCCATACCACTGATCCAGCTCCGGGAGTCACTTTCTGGTCCTAAGCCCTTTGGCACACAAAGTTCTCATCAGCCCCAGGCCAAGATTGATGAAGCTGCTGCTGTCCATCAAGATGGATTCAAGTCGGATTTAACCCACTTGAGGACCATCACCCTTCCCTGTGGACTTCGCCACCCAAGACCATTATTCCTCAGGGTTGTGAGGTTAGTTAACCACCATGCACCACCTGACACTTGGCATTGAGTCACTGGCATTATGGTCTACTCTACTGTATTGCCATAGCAAGATAACCTGGCCAGACTTGGGAACCACCTCCCACTGGCCACTATTCTGGCCTTGGTCCACAAAGGTGAGCTGGCAAATACAGTACTTGCTAAAGTATTAGGCCACAAACAGCTAGTTTGGGTAAAATTCAGTGGGTGATTTGGGGTGGGGGTGGGGTGGAATAACTCAGCCCTCAAACGTCCTAGATACACCAAAATTGGAGAGATTCTTCTGCTGACTCTCCTCTCAATCCTTTCCATGTTTGGTGAAGTTTGGAGTTAGGGTGTCTAAATTAGTCCCTTCCCCACTGACTCGTTGAATCTTCCCCAAACTAGCTCGTCGTGGCCTAAGACTTTTGCACAGTCTGTAGCTTCCACAGAAAAGCACCAGTACTGAAATAATTTGGAGTCTCCGATTTCTCCTGTTTCTCTCGCCATATATATTGTACTTACAATCACATCCAGTGGCATAGACATAAAACAAAACCACTATAAATTAATACCACTTATATCCTTATGAGATTGTTCAGTATTTGAGAGTTTTGTGGGGAAAGGGTGACGGAGAATTTGACATTAGAAATTATATCCCAAATCTTGTTATTTTAATCACTTTTAGTCAAGTTCTGGAGGATTCTCACCCCCTTCTCCATCAGAGGGAAATTTATCAAAGCTCCATCTAGAGAAGCTATGATTGCCAATTTACATTCCACAGAAGTACAGGAGAATGTGGTGTTGAATTGACAAGATGAGCAGCACAAGTGATCAAACTACAAATTAAAAAATTCATTGCGCATGAGAAGGGAGCTCAAGAGGAACAGTGTAATGTTGAAAATAAGCTCTCACAACTTTTGTCTATGTGGACTCACACTGCATTTTTTCTTCCCTACTTTGTTTCACTCATAAAAACCCTTTGAGATTCTGCCCACTGACCCCCAGGTCCTCAGTTTACTTGGAATATAATAAGGTGCCTTATCCAATATAGCAGGAGTTCTCAACTTTTTAAAGCTGGGGGCCTGGTCACGCTCCCTCAGACAGCTTAAGGGGCTGGCCCTTCCTCCACCACATGGCACTTCCCGGTGTGGTGGAGGTGGTGGGGGCCACATGAAATGGTGCCATGGGCCACATTTGGGCCGCAAGTTGAGAATCCGTGAATTATAGCAATGTCTGTCCATTATCACTTAGTATTGCCTGCTCTAACTGGTAGCAGCTCCAAAGTTTCTGGCAAAGAAGAGTATTAACCCTCGCAAGTTACCTTGCTAGAGGTTTAATGGTAATCTTTGAAGTTCAGACAATTGTTATGACAGCCCTCATAAATAAAACCGAAAGGTGAACCCAAAAAGTACAACCATTTTCTCAAATGCAACAACAAGCCTCTTCCTGCAGACTTTGATTCCACCAGAAGAGGGTCTTCTGTGGATTGAATGGATCTTAATTGCCGTTCAAGAGCAAGCCATGTGCAGATTACTTTAGGGAAGTGATGGTGAACCTTGGCACTCCAGATGTTATTGAACTTCAATTCCCAGAAGCCCTGACCAGCAGGAGTGCTGACTTGGGCTTCTGGTAATTGCAGTCCAAAAACACCTGGAGTGCCAAGGTTCGCCATCATTGCTTTAGGTATTACCCACAACAGTATATTGCTGGCATTGAAAAACCACTTATCGGCCCAACAAAACCTAAACAAAATACAACTATACAAAATTATCAACATACTCCCACCCCACATATACACATTTAACCCCTAAAAGCTCTAAAACTCTAAGACTCCAAAACTCTAAAAATTATATACCGAAGCTCCCTCATAGACTGCATTGCACTGCATTCAAAGCCAGAACCGCTTTTGGGTAGGAACTATTTCTCAAGCGGCTGGTTCTGGTCTTTATGACCCTATACCTTCTTCTAGAAGGCAGAAGCTGAAAGAGATCATTTCCGGGGTGCGTACTATCCTGCGTAATCTCTACAGCTTTCTTATAACTCCTGGTGGCATAGATTTGATCTAGAGTGGGAAGAGTACGCCCGATTATCCGCTCCGCAGTCTTTACGACTCTGGACGGCATTGTTCTTTCCCTCGCTGTACAATTCCCAAACCATACATACAGACCATAGGTTAACACACTCTCTATGGCACAGTGGTAGAATGCCAACAGCAGGTCCTTTGAAAGATTGTTCTTCCTGAGGATTCTCAAGAAGTCTAACCTCTGCTGTGCTCTCTTTATCATCAGATCTTTGGTGTTTGCTCCCCATATTAGATCATCCCTCAGCTCCATTCCCAGAAATCGAAACACCAAGACCTGTTCCACACAATTCCCTTCAATAATAAGTGGCTGGATGTTCAATTTGCATTTTCTAAAGTCCACAATGATCTCTTTTGTCTTTTTTACATTGAGGAATAAATTGTTTTCCCTACACCACTCCGTCAGCATCTCAACCTCCTTCCTGTAAGCCGACTCTCCCTCCCCAGCAGTAATCAGACCCACCACCGTTGCATCGTCTGCAGACTTGATGATCTTATTGCTGGGGAAACTGGGAACACAATCATATGTGTAAAGTGTGTACAGAAGCGGGCTCAGCACAAACCCCTGCGGCGTCCCAGTACTTATACTGAGATCTGCAGAGACATGAGAGCCCATCCTGACCCGTTGGGAATGATCTGATAGAAAATCTAGTATCCACCTGCATAAGCACAGCGGAAGTCCCAGATCTAATAATTTGGCCACCAGTCTATGCGGAAGAATAGTATTAAATGCAGAATTAATATCTATAAATAACACTCTCACATAATCCCCTTGTTTCTCCAAATGGATCAGAACAGCATGTAGGACCGGGTCTTGAACTGCCAACTTGGTAGCCTTCCAGCTAGCAAGGCATGCCTCTTAACCACTGAGCCACCACAGTCCCTCAACTGGCTGTTGAGAAAGGGGTTTTTAATAGCTTAATTATCTCCTGTTTATTTTGTAAAAATAAATCTGGATCCAAACCAATGTACAGTATTGCTTAGACCCCAGAGCTTAGAAAAGTTACCTTTAAGGACTGCCACCACTCTCTGAACCACTCTGAAAGTTTTCAGGAATCGTAGTCCAAAAGAGTAACTTTTTAAAATGCTGTTCATTCTGAGGAGAAAAGGTCTTCAATCAGGTCATCAAAGCAGAAGGACAAATGACGAGAAGAACTATGTATATAACATGTGAACACAGACGGTCTCAAACAGATTTGACACATCCTTTTAAAAACACTTAAATGGTGTTCTTCTGAAAAGTAAAATTAATTTTAAACCTGACATTTCTCCATTCAGTTCTTTTCAGGTTGGGATACAATATAATGGGGCTTGGCTTAAAGGACACCTTTCTTCTCCTGGCCTTTCCAACCCAACTCTGAGAAACATCTAAACACAGGCAGAAGTCTGAATGCAACATCTGCTCCCAGCTATAGAAAGAGAACCAACCCCAGATAACTTCCGTGTTTCGTTAGGGCAGGGGTTCCCAACCTAAGGCCCATGGGCCGGATGCAGCCCACGGCAGCATTTCATGTGGCCCCCAGCCCTCCAAGAGCATTTGAGAAACAAAATGGCCACCCCATCACGCAGGCAGTGCAAAATGGCCGTCTGGCCCTCGAAGCTGACTGAGAGAGCGCGACCCGGCCCCCAGCTTGAAAAGGTTGGGAACCCCTGCATTAGGGCAATTCACATTGAAGGACCATGAGCCACAAACAAAAATTAAGTTAATTAATTTGAACAGGAGCATGACCATCTGCAAACACATCAACAAGGGGTTGCAAATTATGTTAATGTAATTAATCTATAATTAGTTTCTCAACGAAGTCTAACAATTGATAACAGTTTGAAATCCTGGTCCATGGGATCTAGCTGATGTTAAGCACTTTTAAACCTTCTTGACTTCAACAGAACAGAATTAAGCACCTTTTTTACATCTTCTTTCATGGGTGTTTAAAAGTGGCCCTCCCCTCCTGTTTTTGCTTTTTAAACAACACTTCCCTCCTTGCCCCCCCCCCTTAATTTGGATACATGTTGAGGGTGCTGACATTGGTTGGAAGTGGATTATTCAAGTACAGTACATTCTTGTTTCAGGCTGTAGTCATTCTTCTTATGACACATATTGGGTGATCAATTGTGTCCAACGAGTTTGGCTTGCTGCTACATTCACTGCTTCTTCCCAGGGAATATTGTATACTATTCAAATCTTCTCTAAAAGTCGCTCTCCATGTTTTCTTTGATCTACCTGGTTTCCTTTTACCCCCTTGTGGCACCCAGTTCGTTACTAGTTTTGGGTGCTGGGGCTCAGACAATCTAAAGATATGCTCCCCAAACCACATTCTTCATATTGCTATGATGTGTTCCAGGGTCTATGACCCACTTCAACATAGAACCTTTTCATTTGTAGTCTGAACTAAGTATGTGATCCCAAGACTTTCTCAAGCGTCTCTGTTGGAAAAGGTTTAACTTCTGGGCTAACGTCGTTGTAATGGATGCAAACATGAGATTCACACATTTTTGGTGTTTTCCTTGCTTTAAAATGTCTGGTTTTAGTTTTTTTCATTATACCCTCTGTTCTTTTTTCAGTTGAAGATTTCAGTTACACCAAAAAGTAGTTCTTCTTCTTCCGTGTCTGGGCCAGATGTGAAACTGCCAAAATGAAGGCACCTTTTGGTGAGTTCATTCTGCTGTTCCTTTCACCTGACCTACTGTGAGAAAGATTAGCCAGCAACACAAGGCGGCTGTTGCCCAGGGTACGCCCAATTGTGGTTCAAAAATGCCACAATCTTTGAGGAGGCTCTTTTTGTGTACCAAACAGTACTGCAGTAAACTAGCAGTTAATTGATCCCATTTTCCTTAGCAATATACTGTACTATATTGTCTGAGGTTGTGTTTTGACTGTCAGGTTTGAAATCAGGTTTTTGGAATTAATGTAAGGTCACAAGATGTTTGAATAGGAGTGAGCATCCATTGAGAAACACTGACTCTCCCCCCATCCCCCGTGTATTATGTCTAATCCAATTCAGTATAAAACAATTTCCCATGTCCTTTATGCAAGCAGCAATAGAGTGATCCACACATGTCATGGCTATCTTACAGTAAACATAAAACAATTATAATACAGTAATACCTTAGATAATGTTTTCATCAGATAATGCTAAAACTGCATAACATTAAGCAATTTGGAAAAAAAATTGCATTGCATAATGTTAAAAGCCTATGGGATGCATCAGATAACGTTCGCTAAAGCCTGTGCCAGTTACAATGCTTCTCTATTGAAATTTAATGTTATGCGATTCATCCCATAGGATTTTAATGTTATCCGATGCGTTAAAAATCAGATAATGCTAAGACTTGTGGAACCAAGTTTTAGCGTTATCTGAGGGTTTACTGGACTACATTTCCACAAAGGAATTCTCTCTCCTTTCCCACAGTCATAAGAAAAAGACAATCAAGCAAAAAAAATCATTACTAAATAGACAGCACTCAGTTGCTCTGGTCTTCTGACTACTTTAAAAATCAAGAAATGTAAACTACTGTAGGTGCGGGGCATTATTCAAGAAACTCATATTCAAGGGGGAAATGAGATGTAAACCAATATAAAATAAACTCATCTTTATTTGATAGTCAGGGATAGTAACACTTTCTTGGCTGTATACCACAAGAACATCCTGACAACTCTCAGATATATTGGGGATAATTTCTTCCCTGTTCTTTATGACCAAGCATTAACATATGAATGCTATGATTCCACCATGTAACTCAAGTGATGGATGCTCACTTGACAGTGCTGTACATTAAGAAGGATCCAGAAAAGTTGTAATGTTTTTGGAAGAGGGCAGTGGTATGGAAAATGGGACCAATGAAGGAATCCCTATGGCGTCAGTTTCTTCTTCTTCTTCTTCTTCTGCCATATCTGAATCTGAATACAGGTGATCCTCATGGTGATCAGCCATGGAGACTGCCCTGAGAATATAACGCAGTGGCCTTGGGGTTCCAAGAATTGGGCTTCCAGGAATTGAAGTCCAAGAACACCTGGAGTGCCAAGGTTCACCATCACTCCCTATCTTCTTCTTGTGCTGTATCCAAATCTAAATATTGGTGATCATCATGGTGAACAGCCATGAACACTGGCCTGCGAATATAATGCCATGGTCTTTCATCTGCCTTTCATCGCAGTCTGACACCCATACCACTGATCCAGTTCCGTGAGGCACTTTCTGGTACCTGAGCCCTTTTGGTACGCAAAGTCCTCCTCAGCCCCAGGCCAGTCTTGATGAAGCTAAAAGTCACTCTCATGATGGATTCAAATGGAATTTCATCCACTTGGGGACCATCACCCTTCCCTATGGACTTCAGCACCCAAGGACGTTAGTCCAGGGTTGTCAGGTTAGTTAACCGCCTGACACTCAGCGTCGCATCGCTGGCAGTATGGTCTACTTACTCTATTACTGTAGCAGGATAATCTGGCCAGACTTGAAAAAAGCCCTATGAGCCAACTTAAATCCCACTTGTGAGAGATAATTGGGGTATAAACCCTATAAGAAACAAATAAGGTTGAAGGAGCAGTTTTTGTTGGGCTGGAAGTAGAGAAAGGAAATCAAAATGGGAGAGAAAAAGGGACTAAGATGATAATGCTGGAAGCATTTTTGTCCCAGAGAAAGGACAAACACTTATTGCCGGATGCTCCAGAAAACTGGACTTAGATGTAACAGGCTTAAATGATAGGCTGGAAATTTTGGGGTGAATCTTAGGGAAATAAATCTCAAAGGCAAGCGTACATTTTATGGTTTATTTTAATTTATTTATTGCAGTACACAACTTTTGAATCTAAGAGGATTATAAATACATGTTAATAGCAAAATGGATAAACAATGCTGACAGCTGCTAGTTATTCTGCTAAAATTAGTATAATGCTTTAATAGATTGGCTATAATACTAGTTTCAGTACCATAATATTAGAACTCAAATTTTGAAGTGGCATGAAATAATTCTTCTGTTTTATTTTAGTGCATCGACACATGACTCAGGGATGAAAGAGAAACAAGGGCAAAAAGCAGAGATTTAGAAGAATTCTAAAAGAATTCTAAAAGAATTCTTCTTAAAGCCATCCAAACAATGATATAGAAATGGTAATGTATAATGTGTTTTTATAGCTTAATGCTTAAAGTACCTTTTCTCAACCATTGTGTTTATGACTCACTTTTTTCTCTGGTTTCAACAATATACAAACGATGTTTGTTTCTCTTTTTCCCACAATGTTCACTGGAAAATCTATATAAAGCATTAAACAAGAGATATCTAACTAAAGATCAGGCATTGAGCAAGGGGGGAGCATGAAATATTAATTTCTAACTTGATTTCATGGCAGATAACTCAGAAATATCATTATATTTCAGGAATACTTATGTTTGGAAGCATTTCCCCAATTCTATTGTAGATAGGACTGCACCTGTATATTAAGCAGAATTATCAAAAGGCATTATCATTTTCACTTTAAAACAAATCCAGACTGACCAATAATGATCATACTGCTAATATTACTGAAGCTTTCTACCAGTTTGTAAATCAACCCAGATATTTCTTCTTACCTGGAAGGCAGCTGCTACTACATTTATTTCTTCTGCAGTTCAGGTAGATTAGGGTTCCTCAACCTTGATGCTCCAGATGTTCTTGAACTTCAATTCCCAGAAGCCCTGATCAGCAGGTGTGCTGACTTGGGCTTCTGGTAACTGAAGGCCAAGAACACCTGGAGCACCAAGGCTGAGAAACCCTAAAGTAGATGAAGGGTACCAATGCAGACTTAAGCTCCATTTTATGTGTCATAATTTCCTTCAGGTGAGTTGTTTCCAAAGGTCAGAGTGAGGTAGAAGTATGGGTAAAAGAGTCTAGCATCAGTCCCTAACATCAGCAGGGGCTGCAGGAGCTCAATGGTTAAGAAGCTTGCTTACTTAGCTGGAAGGAAGGCTGGGAAGTCAGCAGTTTGAGACCCAGGTACTGCATTAGCAGTTTGAGCACCCATCATCTGTCCCAGCTCCTGCCAACCTAGCAGTTCTAAAGCAAGAAATTGCAAATAGATAAACAGGGACCATCTCGGTGGGAAAAGATTCTGGAGACATTAAAGAAGCCTCATTCGGGTGTCCCCTGAGCAGAGTTTTTCCAGCAAAAATCCTTTCAACCCAGAATAATTTCTGACATGAAATTATTATTATTATTGGCAGTTTTTAAAAGTCCTTGCTAGAATAGGAAACTTAAATAAACTTAGTAAGTGGCTGGAGTAACTATCCAACCTGAGTGTGCCTTTTCTTGGGTATTGTCACCAGAGGACAAGATTCAATAGGAAAGACAGGAATGCTTGGAAATGCGGAACACAGTAGGAAAAGAGTATGGCCAAAGGAGAGAGTCAATAAAGGAAACCACAGCTTTGAGCCTGCAGGTTCTGGGCTGGCAATCATCCTCTTGGAAGTCATTAATTCAGGGCTGTTAATGGCAAGACCTCTTGGAAGTCATTAATTCATAGGTTCGCCTTGTTAGAAGAACATAGCAGCGATAGAGTAGATAGAATGACAGATCCGAGGAGATAATGCTGAACTTGAGTAACTAATGGTTTGCCTCATTGTAATATAGTATCACTAGCAGAGTTTGCCCGGCGTTGCTGGGCCGTTTTAAATTGTGCTGGGAGTTTTTTGTTTTTTTTGGTAGTGTTTGTAAAAAAAAGAGGTTAGTCTGTAATTGTTCTTTTTTAAATTTTTATTTATGCAAAAATTCCTTATGTTGTCATTTGTTAAATAGATTGTATTGTTTTGATATTGTAAAGTAATAATAACTTGTATTTTGTTATTTTTCTAATGTATTTTTGAATATTTGTTTTAACATATATGTTAATTTTTGATACGATGCCAGGCTGTTATAAACTGTGATTAGTTTTTTGGGGTTTTTTATTTTGTGGATTAAAAAAAGAACAAAGGATGATATAGTTTTTTCATTTTTGTTTATTTAACCAAATAATGTTTTAGTATGTGATCTTTTTTTAATAGTTGTACCGTAGGTAATAATTTTAAAAATTTGAAAGTACATGTTTTTTATATTCAATGTTTTTAAACTGTGTTTAGATGTTTTTGGTTTTTATGTGAGTTAAAACTCAACACAGGATTTTAGAAATGTTTTTATTTTCTTTTTGTGACATATGTTTGTGATTTGTGTAAACTTGTGATTTATTGTTATGTTTTTGACCTGTTTTTACTCTTGTGGCCTCTGGGTGGGGCTGTTGAGTCTTTTGAGTTGTTTTTACTATCGTGCCCTGCAGGTGGGGCTGCTAGTGGTTCTCTTTTACTTTAACTGTTTTTTCTCTCCTGGCCTCTGGGTGGGGCTTCTTCCGGTAAGTAGTCTTTGTTTCTTCATTTCTGTTCCGGTCATTGTGGAGGGAGGACATGCTGTTGAGTTGTCTGGTATTCTTTCTTCTGGGGTTTTTCTTTGTTTTGTTTTTGTGGTGGTGGGCTGGGAGGTGTGTCTGTTTGTTCTTTTTGGTTTTGGTTTAGTTTTAGGTTTGTTTAGTTTTTGGTGTGTACTTTGTGGTTTTGTTTAGTTTTAGGTGTGTACTTGGTGGTTTTTTTCGTGTTTTAGTTAGGTGTTTTGTATGTGGTTTTTTGTCATTGTGGATGTGTTTGTTTGTGTATATGTGGTTTATTTCTTTTTGTTTATTTTTTTAATTATTGATTTATTTTTGTTTGTGTATGTTGGTGGTTAGGGGTAGTTTTGGTGTGCCCAGTAGGTGTGTGTGTGTAGGTGTGTGAGTGTAGTTCAGGTCGGAGGCTGCGCCCGGGTGAGTGCATCCGGGAGGCGAAGGCAGTGACTGGAGGCCCGTTCGCTGCCTTTGCTTCGGTTCGCTTTCAAGGGGGGGGCAAGGCACCAGTACCTTCCCCCCTTGAAAGCGACACACCTCCTTGGGAAGTAAAGGCAGCCAACGGAGGCCCGTTTGCTGCATTGGCTTCCAGGGGAATTGGTTCGCTTTCAAGGAGGGGCGAAGGCACCAGTACCTTCCCCTCTTAAAAGCGACACACCTCCTTGGGAAGTAAAGGCAGCGAATGGAGGCCCGTTCGCTGCCTTGGCTTCCTGGGGAATTGGTTCGCTTTCAAGGGGGGGGGGCGAAGGTACCAGTACCTTCCCCCGCTGAAAGCAAAACACCTCCTTGGGAAATAAAGGCAGCAAATGGAGGCCCGTTCGCTGCCTTGGTGGCTTCCAGGGGAATTGGTTCACTTTCAGGGGGGGGCAAAGGCACCAGTACCTCTCCCCCCCTGAACCCCCTTGATTATGCTTTTTTTTCCTGTGACTTGTTTGTTTTGCGTGGCTGGGAGGTGTTGCGTTTTGTATTTTTGTTTTTCCGCGCCGGCTTTCTCAGTGTTCTGCGCGCTCATGGCGCACAGGACTCTGGGGCTTGTAGTTTTGGATTTGTGGTTTCCATTTGTGCAGCGTTTTTTTCTGCGGCTCAATTGTGATTGGCCGCGGTGTGTTTCCCAACGTTCCTTTTGCTTGCGCCTCTCAGCCTGATTGGCTGTGGCACGGCACGGCAGAAGGAACATTGGGAAGTGAAGTCTTTTCTTTTTCTTTGCGTTCGTGGGTCTCCTGCCCCACTGGCACATTTGTAAACCCGATAGTTACCTGCGAACCCAGTTCGGGCAAGTGTACGAATGCTCGGTATGGGATAGTATGGCCGGGTGCGGGATCCTTTGTCAAATTACAACGGTAACGCTTGGATTTATAGGTATAGATAAGGGCTGCAGTGGTTTAGTGCCAGGGTTCTCAACCTTCTCAAGCTGGGGGCTGGGTCATGCTCCATCAAACAGTTGGTGGGTCGGACTAGTGGTCCAGCTGCCACTGCCAGAATTGGCCATAGACTCATTTACAGCTGTTGCAAATGCATTTACAACAGCTGTAAATAAGTCCGTGGCTGATTGCAGCAGATGGGGCAAGAGCAGGGGCAGGATTATTTGGTGCTGTGGGCCACATCTGGCCCATGGGCCATAGGTTGAGAACCCCGGGTTTAGTGGTTAAGATGCTGAGCTTGACTACAAAAAAGTCAGCAGTTCAAGACCCGAGTGCTGTGTGAAGGAGTGAGCTCCCGTTGTGTGTCCCAGCTCCTGCCAACCCAGCAGGTCGTAAGCAAGAAACTGCAAGTAGATTTTAATTTAATTTAATTTAATTTTCACATTTATATCGCCACCCCCTTGCCAGAGTGACTCCGGGCGGCTTGACGGATTAAAAACCATCCCACATTAAAACCCACCCACCCCATCCATAAAAAAGAAAGAGTGACTTGAATAGCATACAAGCCAGCAGGCGGGGGGCACATTCCCATCAAGGCCCCACACCTGCCCCGCCAGCCAGGTTTTAAGATTTTTCCTGAAGGGCAGCAATTCTGTATGCAGCGGTAGCTCTATTGGCAGGAGGTTCCATAGGGCTGGTGTGGACACAGAGAAGGCCCTCCTTCTTGTGCTAGAGAGACGGGCCCCTCTAGCAGATGGTACAAGCAGAGAGCCCCTATGGTCTGCTCTGGTTGGACGGACAAACTTCCTGGGGAGACGCGGTCTCTTAGGTATCCTGGCCCACTACTATGTAGGGCTTTAAAGGTCATTACCAGCACCTTGAATTGCACCCAGAGGCAAACTGGTAACCAGTGCAGCTCCCAGAGCATTGGCGAGGCACGGGTATAATGCCCGCACCCCATCACCACCCAGGCAGCTGCATTCTGGACCAGCTGCAGCCTCTGAATGCTTGACAAGGGCAGCCCCATGTTGAGCGCATTACAGTAATCTAGTCTGGAGGTGACCAGAGCATGTGTGACCATGATGAAGGAGTCCTGGTCCAGGAGTGGGCGCAACTGGTGAATTACATGAAGTTGTGCAAAAGCCCTCCTGGCCATGACTGCCACCTGCTCTTCGAGCAGTAGTTGTGAGTCCAGGAGGACCCCCAAGTTGTGCACTGGATCTGTCTGGGGCAGAATAGTCCCATCCAGAACCAAAGATGGTAGCTCCTGAGATAACACAGGCCCCCTAATCCATAGCCACTCAGTCTTGCCATGGTTCAGTTGTAGCCCGTTGTCCCCCATCCAGACCCCAATAGCCTCCAGACACCTAGATAGGACATTGACAACATTACTTGGATCACCACAGGCCAAGATATACAACTGCGTATCATCAGCATACTGATGATACCTCATCCCGTGGGAACAGATGATCTCACCCAACGGCTTCATGTAGATGTTAAATAGGAGAGGAGAGAGCACCGAGTCCTGAGGCCCCTCATATTGGAGGGGCCTAGAGATGGACTTCTCGCTCTCCAACCACACCGACTGGGTCCAGCCCTTCAGGAATAAGTGAACCAGGACCTCACTGTGCCCTGAATCCCCAATCAATTGAGCCATCCCAGAAGGATACTGTGGTCGATGGTATCGAAGGCCGCTGAGAAGTCAAGAAGAGAAGGAGGGATGACCACCGTCCCCTTCCTGCCAGACATCTTCCATCAGCACGACCAATGACATCTCTGTAACATATCCGGGCCTCAATCCTGACTGAAAGGGGTCCAAATAATCTGCTTCATCCAGGACCCCCTGCAACTGATGTGCCACTGCCTTCTCCAATACCTTCCCTAAAAAGGGGAGGTTGGAGACCAGTCTATAATTGGTTAGGACTGCTGTGTTGGAGCAATGGTTTTTTTAGGAGGGAGTACACCAAAGCATGTTTTAAAGGTGCAGGAAACACCCCCTCCTGCAGCAATGAGTT
Organism: Bradypodion pumilum; assembly: GCA_035047305.1. Lineage (NCBI taxonomy): Eukaryota > Metazoa > Chordata > Lepidosauria > Squamata > Chamaeleonidae > Bradypodion > Bradypodion pumilum. Next base: position 7,980,098 of record JAWDJD010000011.1, on the reverse strand, counting down.
AATTATTGCCCCAACCCAGCCACCTGTCATCAGGAAAGGAAAGGTAACAGCGTTCTGTCTGCTCTGGTGTCTAGTCATGCCTGCCACATGACCATGCAAGTGGTTACAAATGCAGACATTGTTGGCTCTTTAGTTGTAAATGGAGATGAGCACCACCCACTAGACTTGGTCACAACTGGCTTTCTAGCAAGGGAAACCTTTACCTTTAGTTTTAATATAGTACATGGTGAGAACAGGAGCCTACAACTGTTGCCTTGAGATACACTGACCCAGTTCTTCTCATGAGGAAATTAAAGGCAGCAGTCCTATCCTATGGACACTTACCTGGGAGTAATTCAAATTACCAACCAGGGTCCTACGCAGTGGTTACTCAACCAGCTATTACTGAACCTCCCCTGTCTGTTGTCACTGTTTTCACATTGAAAGCATATGACAAAAAAACGAGAGATTCCAGTTCAATTGTAGACTCTCTCTACATGTGTTGGGACCATACATGATCTGAAACCTCACTTCCATGGGATTATTGCTCTCATGTGGAAGAGGGGAGTATCTGAGCCCCTCTAGCAGTGTTGGAAAGACCCAAGTTAATAATAACTGGATTGGGATTCAGGTCTGTATAAGAAAAAAAAGACCTATGATTAAAGGTTGCCTAGTCAAATTGCCCACTACTATGAAACACCATAAGCAGAGATTTCCTTGTTTGATTTTATATACTACTAGCTGGGTACCCGGCCTTGCCCGGGTTGTTGTCGGGTAGTAAACATCAGGGACCACCTCCTCCTCTTCTGGCCTTGCTTGGGTGCCTGCTTCCTCTCCTGAGCAGCCTCTCTCCTTTCCTCCTTTCCTCTTCTTTCTCCTGGGCTGACCTCTGTCCACTGGACTACTGTCATGCCCTGCCAGCTGGCCAAGAGGCAGGGCCCTCTGATGTCATGAAGGCCCAGACCTGGTCAGCCCTTGTGGTTGGTTGAGGTTTTATTCACTGGCCAAGGGGAGGGGCCTTGTGATGTCAGAAAGGCCCAGACCTGGTCAGCCCTTGTGATTGGTTGGGGATCATGGTGACCTACCTGGGGCTATGGCGTTAGCCCTACTATGACATCACTGGGTCACACACACACAACCTCCAGTCCAATATACTTCCCTTTACGGATAAATTTAGGGGCATACACCCCCCCTGGACCTCCTGACCCCTTGCTGCTCTGATCTCGTGAACCCAAGGTACGTATGTGCCGATTTTCAGCATGATCAGGCCAGGGGTGTGGGAGCCTTTACGGGACCCACCAACAAATACCTTTCTTTTATATACATATAGATGTTTTGAGAAACAGGGTGCCAAACTTCATGAACAATTGGTTTGATCTGAAAGGGGTCTTCTCACACATTCAGCAGAAAATGACTTTTTTTTCTCTTGCTCCAGTATAAATGATCAGATTGTGAAGTATTTTATGGGGTGAGTGGATCCCAACACATGAAAAACAAAAGGCCATTGAACCAAGTTAACATATTATTTCTGGAAACTCAACTTTTACAACAGTCACACTTTTCTTCTGTTCTTATAAGAAAACCACAGTAAATGAATGGTTCATTTCAACTATTTCAGCCCTTCTTCCAGCAATGAGATCGCTGCCAACACCAGATTTTCTGTGGAGCATGACCATAACGATGGCAAATTATTCAGAGGGTCTATGTTGCTTTTAGGAACAGGAAAGGAATCCCAGCTAGTCCTACAAATTATATATATATATATATATATATATATATATATATATATATATATATATATATATATATATATATATATATATATATATATATATATATATATATATATATATATATATATATATATATATATATATATATATATATATATATATATATATTTGGATTTTAAAAGAGAACACTTCATCTGCCAAGGGATGGAGACAGGAAAGGATAAAGTTACTTTCCCCCCACCATCACCTTCCACCCTTCTGCATTAATTCAAAAAGCTAGCTGGCCAGCACTGCATCTGTAAATTGACCCACCTACATGGGTTTAAAAGAATATGGTAAGTCCTCATTCCCCTGGGGATCTTTTTCATGGCTTCAAAGGGTTGTACATGAACAGCTCCTGGTGCTGGGAAAAACCCTCCCTGTTTCTAATGGCAGCTAGTATGATACGCATTCCAAGAACACTCTGAATTGGAAGGCAGTTCCTGAGATCCAAAATTAATTTAGTGGTTAAAAACATAAAACACAGAGTTTAGGAATATTATTTTTACTACAATGGGCAATTCTGGGAGTTACAATATTTTAAAAAACCAGCCATTTTCTTGCTCTAGCTACAATTTATCCTACAGTCTAATTTCACACTGATTAATGCTGACCATGTCAACTATTTGTGGTTTTCCACAATTCCAATTAAAAATGAAAAGAGACAAACCTAGTTCGCTGGCTGACATATCCTTCTAGCTGAGTATCCCAGCTACATTGTAATAGAGACTGTTGGCAAATCAGCTAAGCTGCACGACTTCCCCTTTTAATAATAATAATTACATGCTGTCAAGTTGATGCCAACTTATGGCAACCCTCTCCAGGGTTTTCTAGGTCTAAAGCACTCAGAAGTGGGTTACCATTCTCCCTTTTTCTGGGAACACGCTGGGACTGTGCAGTTTTCCCAAGGAAAAAACAAAGGAATATCAGAAACAAGTATACTTCTGTTTCATTACTACACCAAGACCGTTGACTGTGTGGACCACACAAAATGTGGCAAGTAATTAAAGAAATGGGAATACCAGAACACCTTATATGCTTCATGATAAATCTGTACATGAGTCAAGAAGCAACAGTTAGGACAGAACACGGAATGATGGAGTGGTTTGGAATAGGAAAAGGAGTAAGACAAGGCTGCATTTTGTCACCCTGCTTATTCAACTTATACACAGAGCACATAATGCACAATGCAGGGATGGAGAAATCACAATATGGGATCAAAATTGCTGGGAGAAACATCAACAATTTGAGATATGTAGATGATACCACCCTAATAGCAGAAAGTGAGGAAGACCTAAAGAAGCTGCTGCTTAGGTTGAAAGAAGAGGGTGCAAAAGCTGGCTTGAGACTCAACATCAAGAAAACCAAGATAATGGCAACAGGCCATATCAGTCCCTGGAAAATAGAAGGGGAGGAAGTAGAAGGAGTGACAGACTTTACTTTCTTAGTATCCAAGATCACTGCTGCTGGGGATTAGAGCCATGAAATAAAAAGGCGGCTGATTCTTGGGAGGCAAGCGATGAGAAACCTGGGGAACATAGTGACATCATATTGCAAACAAAAATTCACATAGTCAAAGCAATGGTATTCCCGGTGGTAATGTATGGTTGTGAGAGCTGGACCATTAGGAAAGCTGAGTGCAGAAGAATAGACGCCTTTGAGATGTGGTGTTGGAGGAGAGTTTTGAGAGTCCCCTGGACAGTGAGGAGAACAAACAGGTCAATCTTTGAAGAAATCAACCCTGACTGCTCCTTAGAAGGTCAAATAGTAAAGATGAAGATGAAGTACTTTGGACATCAAATGAGAAGAGAGGATTCACTTGAGAAAGCCTTGATGCTGGGAAAGGTGGAGGGCAAAAAAAGAAGGGGGCAGCCAAAAATGTGATGGCTTGATGGTATTGTAGACACAATGGGCACAGAGCTGGGTGGGTTGAGGAGGATGGTGGAAGACAGAAGTGCCTGGAGGACAATGGTCCATAGGGTCCCAATGGGTCGGAATTGACTGTGCGACTGAACAACAAGTTGTTTTTCCAGGAGACATAGTGGGGAATTGAACACTCAACCTCTGGTTCTGCAGACAGATACCACACTCATTGAGCTATCCAACTGACTGAGCTATCCAGCCAGAATCTTCCCCAATTTGTGTTAAGAACTGTCACATTGGCACACAATTATTGCTATTAAGATATATATATATTTACACAGGGAAGAATGACTTTTAGTAGATATTAGAGAGAGAATGTAGAAGAGTATAATACAAATGTGATAGGTAAAATGCAAGGACTGAAAATCCATCCAGTCCTATACACAGCATGTAACAGTAACCACTGCAATGTTTCTGGAAAATTTAGAAGTCGGGCACAAAGAAATGCACTTATAATGTGGCTATGGCAGATTGGAGATTCTCAGGGTTGGTTTAAAAAAGGAACTTTTCCAGTCTCTGTTGCTAGTTAGAAACCTGGGGTACACAGAAATAGCCTCCTAGAACATGGGTTCCCAAACCTTTCATGCTGTGGGCCTGACCACGAACCCCCCCCCCCCCGATAGCTGAGCGGGCTGATCACATGGTTCCTCCTGCAATAAACGCTGCTGTAAATTGCATCCACACCTGTCATAAATGCATTTACGGCAGTGTTTGCTGCAAGCATGGGCGCCTTTATGCATACATGCGTGCATTTTATGGCTGTCATAAATTCGCCCGCTTCTGCTAACAGTGAGGGCAATGACTAGCCACATGAAATGGTACCGTTCACTGGGTTCGGCCTATGGGCTGTAGTTTGGCCACCCCTGTACTAGAGATTGTGGTATTTTTGCCCAAGACCACACAGGCTGGCTCTGTGTGGAGGCACTCTGCCAGGAGGCACAACGAGGGATCAAACTCTCAACCTCTGCCAAAACCACTGAGCTAACCAGCCAGTTTATAGAGCTGTAAGGTAAAGGTAGGGGACTGCAGTGGCTTAGTGGTTAAGATGCTGAACTTGATGACTAGAAGTACAGCAGATCAGCAGTTCAAAACCCGAGCACTGAACGATGGAGTGAGCTCCTGTCTCTGTCTCAGCTCCTGTCAACCTGCAGTTCGAAAGCAAGAAATTGCAAGTAGATAAATAGGTACCACTTTGGTGAGAAGGTAAACAATGTTCCGTGCACTCTGGTGTCTAATTATGTCTGCCACATGTCCATGGAAACATCTGCAGACGCAGACAGCAATGGCTCTTTTTATTTATTTATATTTATTTATTTATTGTTGGACTTCTATACCGCCCACTCGACCAAGGCCGACTCAGGGCAGTTCACAATCACAACATAAAACATAAAAACCAATAAAAACAGAATTAAAATCCACCCCCTAAAAAGGCTATAAACAGATGAGCACTGAACCCTAGAGTCAAATACGACAGGCTTTCGAGCAAGGGAGACCTTTACCTTAAGTCAGTCATAGCCAACTCTAGGGGGCAGTGCTCATCTCTATTTGCAACCAAAGAACCAGCATTGTCTGCACCACAGTTATATTGCTGTACTCAGTTGTAAACCCTATTGCAAGTATGCATAGGAATATTGCAGCCTAGCTGCAATTCAAAATCTTAGGAGAGATCCAATTAGGTGATTGGTGGGCTTTGATTTTTTTAAATCTATATACTGTATATGCAAGTTTAGAAGGGGGAAAAAGAAATGAAGAAAGAGTGTAAGGAGAGTGCTGTTTATTTAAAATAAATCACAGGAAATTCTGTAACCCTATGGGAAATGACAGGGAGGAAGGAGTGTCATAAAACACTAACTGGAACCATTTTGCAAGTACAGTTAGCTCGTTAAATTCCTAATGGTTTCCAAATTATACTTGGAAATAATATCATTTGCTTTGTATTAAGTAGCATCTTCCAAGAGGCACATGCGGTTGATCTTTTTGTTCAGGGTAACTGAATTTAACAAAGAATTCTGAGTCCTTTACTGGAAACTGCAATGAATGATTGATCACATATCCAGGACATATTTTATAGAAATCCAATTTAGGAATAAGAGTGCCATCTTTCGTAACAGACTCATCTCTTGAGTACAGTATTTGAAAACCACCTTATCTGCAAACAATTGCAGATGTTCATCACTGCACTTTTCTCTCCACACATTGGAAAGTACTAATCTCGGCAGCGCAAGCTGTTCTGGCTGGCACAAAGAGCAGGCTAAACTTTCTTTGTCTGGTCAACCTGAAACTGCTTCATCTGGTGTTTATACATACATAGTGCTTTAGATGACAAACACTTATTGCACTTCAACAGCTACATATCTGGTTTCGTTTGAATGGTTTCATGAGTCCTAGGCTGGAATTACATGTTTTCAATAAACCACAGCAGAAGAATTTACTGTGGGTGACTGCAAAGAGGCAAGAACGTATTGGCAATGCACACCCTCCTATCTATCTATCTATCTATCTAACTATCTATCTATCTATCTATCTATCTATCTATCTATCTATCTATCTATCCATCCATCCATCCATCCATCCATCCATCCTTCCTCTCTCTCTGCCTTCCTTCCTTCCATCCATAAATCTATCTATCTATCTATCTATCTATCTATCTATCTATCTATCTATCTATCTATCTATCTATCTATCTATCTATCTATCTATCTATCTATCTATCTATCTATCTATCTATCTATCTATCTATCTATCCTTTCTCTCTGCCTTCCTTCCTTCCATCCATAAATCTATCTATCTATCTATCCTTCCTCTCTGCCTTCCTTCCTTTCATCCATAAATCCATCCATGCAAGACTATCTATCTATCTATCTATCTATCTATCTATCTATCTATCTATCTATCTATCTATCTATCTATCTATCTGCCTTCCTTCCTTCCATCCATAAATAAATCTATCTATCTATCCTTCCTCTCTCTCTGCCTTCCTTTCATCCATAAATCCATCCATGCAAGACTATCTATCTATCTATCTATCTATCTATCTATCTATCTATCTATCTATCTATCTATCTATCTATCTATCTATCTATCTATCTATCTATCTATCTATCTATCTTCTCTCTCTGCCTTCCTTCCATCCATAAATCTATCTATCTATCTATCTATCCAGATTTCCTGTATGTCTGTCTGTCTGCTTGCCTGCATTTTTATACTGCCCATCAAGTTTAAGTTTCAAACAACGTTGAAAATGATCCACCCCACCCACTCAAAAAACAAAATTACAGCCCACTCACCAATAAAAAAAAACCAAAATGGCTCGGACATATAACAAAAGATGTGATAATTGGGGTAATGGGATAAGCAAACTAAAAAATAACTACAAAAGAACTCAGGCAAGGGTAATACTGTATACAGTATCTTTAAAGGCCTTTTTCAATAATTCAGCTTTAAACTGTTTTTGGAGGACCTGGAGGGAGGGAGGCCTAGCAGGGAAGTCAATAATGATGGAGCCAACAACGAGAACGTCCAGTTTGTTGTTTCAATGCAATTCCTCTCATTAAAGCAAGGTGTAGAGTTCCAGGCAGTGCCTCTGTCTGGCCAGTGCTAGGAGGTTTCCCAACTACTGACCGGGTCAGAGGCAGGGCCAGAGCAGCAACTGAGAGTCCTTACCCACTTAGGGTTGCCATATGTCCCGGAAAACCAGGATTGTCCCGGATTCAAGGTCAGAAAAATTGTCCTGGCCAGTTCAATAAAAATCATGTTAAAGTCCCAGATTTTTAAAACTTACTAATTGTGCATTATAACACACCATTAAAATAAATTCGAACTCTGGCCATCAAATGAGTGATTTCCTGCCACATTCCCTTGCCTCATACCACTGCCCAATCAGTGTGACCAGTGTGTTTCCTGGAACTGAGGACATTAAGAGTTGACCGTGACGTGACTTTTCAGAAGTACAACAGATCATCTGACAGTAAGAATTAACTGTTGTAAATAAGTTCATTTATGTACAATACTGATATATTTAATGTGAAAATGTTTCATAGTGGTCATGATATTAGGCTTCTTTTTTTTAAAAAAAAAGGCTATTTTGTAGATAACCCACCCATTTTTGTCAAGTATACTTCTGTCCTGGTTTTGTGGGAGAGAATTATGGCAACTCTATACCCACTCAACATCTGGCACCACTGGCTGGCCCATGCCAAGGTAGTTGCCTGGTAGCATTGTTCTTGCTTGGGGCTAGGGGCAGGCAGCTCCTCCTCCTCGTTATTGTTGTTAGCTTTGTCATTGACCATAATTAAATCTTTGTCGGTATATTTTTCTGGTAGTGATCAGCAGACCAGTAAAGAGCCAGATTCTGTTATCTTTCCACATTCAAAGCATATGTTGTTGTCCGCCATCAGCCCCCACTTGAGCATGCTGGTCTTTCATTTAGGGACTCTGACCCTCAGCCGATTTGGGGTCCTCCTAGAGGCATGCAGCTGCAGCAGCTCCATTTTGTGGCATGTCAAGAGGGGCGAGGACGATGCTGCTCCAGCCCCACATTTCCAGAAGCCTCCTAGCATGGGCTAGCCAGTGACGCCAGCTGAAATGGGAACCCCAAGGCAATTCAGTGTGGATTGGGCTCCTCCTCCTCTTTTCTGAAGTAGTCTTGAGTCATGCGCAGTTGCCAGCATTATGGTGAATTGCACCAGACTTTTCCCTTGTAGGTCTTAGCCTGTCACTCTGTCCACAACAAAACTTTGAAATTGCTTGTCTGAAGGCCAGCTCCCAAAATATACCAGGCAAAAAAACAGAGGCCTCATTAGTTTGAAGATGGGCGTGGAGCATACCTGTCAAGGGCAGCTCCGGACAATACAGGACCTGCGCAGATCCCTTCTGCGCAGGTCCCTTCTGCGCTTGCATAGAAGCCTACTACACATGAGCAGAAGGTTTCTGCGCATGATCCTTCTATGCATGCGTAGAAGCCTTCTGCGCAGAACCCTTCTGCACATGTGTAGAAGGGTTCTGCGCAGAAGTGGATGTGCAGTAACTACTTTTACCCTGCCGTCAAATTACGGGATGGCTGTGGCTCCGGGCAGGAAAGTAAGAAAAGCGGCCCTGAATTACAGGTAATCCTGGCCAATACAGGATACATGACAGGTATGGTGTGGAGAGTTCTGAGAGTTTTATTCAGGGGGAAAAAATTCCCAGGTTCTGTGGGTTCCAAACACATCCTAACTGTCCCTGTTTTCAAGCCCTGTTTGCCCATCTGAAATAATTCAGATTATAAATTTTTCTCTGTGTGTGTGTGTGTCTGTGTGTGTCTGTGCCTGTGTCTGTGTCTGTGTGTGTGTGTCTGTGTGTGTCTGTGTGTCTGTGTGTGTGTGAGAGAGAGAGGGGGGAGGGAGAGGGAAGAGAGAGATTACTCTGGGTTGAAAAGATTTTTGCAGTGGATGTCCGTATAAGGCTCCCTTTATGTCCCCTATCATGCAGCTCTTGGGGAATCGAACCCTATCCTTTTGGTCTCCATGCACAGTACTTTTACCAACTGAACCACCAGCATTATATTAAGATACTGTATTATTTTTCCTCCATGTTCCCACATTTAGTATATATACTCTGTATGTAGTTTATAATGCAACCTAGAGAAGAAAAGCTTTGAATGGATACTCTTACTTTTAAAAAATAAGTTTCATCTCCTCCCAAGTCTGTTTTTGTTTGTTGAAATCATTCCTCTGGTGCCCACAAGTATTTGGCTGGAACAGCATGTCAGATGGCAAAGAGTCATGTTAAATAGACTTCTTTTGTGACATTCATCCATTACATAAAGCACAAAAGATGGGAAGACAGCCACCCCAAAGCAAATGTTAGCTAGCTAGCTCCTTTTGCTGATCTTTGAACCCAGAGCAACTGTGGTTGTTGCAAGAGACTCCCCCATTGAGTTTTGAGACAGAATTAAATACAGTTGCAAATAATATAAAACTGTATTTTAAAAATTATTTATACATACTGCCTTGGTTGCTATCTAACTGATATTGTTTACAGGTACCCCTGAACATAAAAGGACAGAAAATAATGGTTGAAAGGTAAATGATTCAGTTGTAGATCAATCTTTATTATCATTTCATCACAAGCCATTACAGCTAACCTGTCAACAAACAACAAAAGTGGTTGATTATTGTGCTGCCAAGAGTTGATTTTCCCTAGGACAGTAATGTCCAACCGTGGCACGCCAGGTGTTCTTGGACTTCAATTCCCAGAAACCCAAGTCAACACCTGCTGATCATGGCTTCTGGGAATTGAAATTCAAGAACATCTGGAGTGCCAAAGTTGGCCATCTCTGCCCTAGGTTGTACTGTTCAAAGGGTTGGAAGCAATTAGTTACAAGTAATGTGATAACCTGTAACTAAATATTAATATAAATTTGAACTAATAATAAAATAATTAAAATAATTGCTTTGGGAATGTTGGTAATGAGCTACATAATGAATATTTACAAAGTTGTAGTAAAAGTAAAGTAAAAAGTTGTGGCAATGTGGTAACATTTTCTAGTTCTTTTCAAAATTACTTTTAACAAATATAGCAATTTCAGAACTACTGTATATTGGTAGACTATTCAAATCTTGTGCGATTCACTTTTAAATCTTAATTAGCAAACAAAAGCCCATTGAATCAGCGGGGATCACATGAGTCAACTCTTCTGTAAATTCCATTAATTTAAGGGCCTACTCTAACTGAAATTTATTAAGCTAAGCAACAGGATTTAAGCTATTGTGTCCTCCATCTTTTGATAAATATTTCTTCTTTTTCTTCTTGTGCCATATCCAATTCTGAATATTGGCGATCATCATGGCAATTGGATTCCAAGAACATCTGGAGAGCCAAGTTAGCAGACCCCTGATCTAGAGGATGCCATTATAAAGAAGGTAGACCAAAAGTATTTGGGTCTTTTGTGCCTTACGGAAAAAAATTAAGGGTAAATCATCTGGACATGACCCTGCTTTATATAAAACTAGCAAGGGTTGCCCGGCGTTGCCGGGCTTCCCCCCCCCCCGTGTTTTTTAATTAAAAATGAGCCTTTTTTTTGCAATAGTGTTACATTGTGTTGGAAGGTTAAATTGTGTTGTTTTTTAAAAAAAATTGCTTAGTCTGTAATTTTAATTTTTTAAATGTTTATTTATGTTAAATTTGTTTGGCTTGGCTGTTATTAACTGTGATCTGCTTTTTTGGGTTTTTTTGAGGATTAATAAAAGAAGAAAGTATGATATAATAACTCAGCACAAGATTTTTTAAAGTTTCTATTGTATTTTATTGACATATATTTGTGATTTGTGTGAAAGTGTGTTTAGTGTAAATTTTTTTACTTGTTTTTTTGGTGTGACCTTTTGTGTAAAATTGTGAATTTGTGTTTTGTTTGGGGCTGTTGTGTGTTTTTGAATTGTTTTTACTATTGTGGCCAGCAGGTGGTGCTGGTAGGGGTTATTGTATTTTGACTTTTGTTTCTCTCCTGGCCTCTGGGTGGAGCTTCTTCTGGTAAGTAGGGTCTTTCTGTATTCATTTCTTTTCCAGTCCTGGTGGAGGTAGCACCTGTTTTGGTAAGTTTGCTTGTTTTCTTTCTTTTGTGTGTGTGTGTGGGCGGGGGGGAGGGGGGGTTGGAGTTTGTATTTTTTGTCTGTTTGTTTTGTTTTTGATTGTGTCTTTGTTTACTTCGTATTGTTTTTGGTGTTTTTGTTTTTGTGTATTTTTTGGCTGTGTTTGAGTGTTTTTAGTAATTTTTTAAAAATTATTTATTTGGTGGTGGGGAAGGTACGTGGTCATTGGGGGTTTGGAAGGGTGGGCTAGGTGGTGGGGAGGGGGGGCATGGTCATTGGGGGTTAGGAAGGGTGGGCTAGGTGGTGGGGAGGGGGGCATGGTCGTTGGGGGTTAGGAAGGGTGGGCTAGGTGTTGGGGAGGGGGGCATGGTCGTTGGGGGTTAGTAAGGGTGGGTTAGGTGGTGGGGAGGGGGGCTTTATTGTTTTATGGTGCTTTTTTGTGTGTAGTTGTGAAAGTAGATCGGGGTTTCCCCTTTAATATCAGTGGGTGGGGCTTGCGACCCCCCTCTCCGCTTGCTCCCCTGGGGTTGGGAGGTTTGTGGGGACAAAAGAGGTATGTCCCCCCAACTCTTCTGGACCCAGGAGACCAGGCACAGTGGATTGATTCCCTCCCCCTCCTTAAAACAACTCCGTTTTTAAAGAGTAGAAAAGACTGAGTTTTTTTAAGGAGGGGGTGGGAATCGATCCCCTCTCCCTGGTGTCCTGAGTCCAGAAGGGTTTGGGAAACATTCCCCTTTTGTTCCCACAAACCTCCCAACCCTAGGGTAGCCAGCGGAGAGGGGGATCGCAACCCCCACCCACTGATATTAAAGGGGAAACTCCAGTCGGGTCCTTCAGGCGCCGTGGGTGAGGGATAGAAAGCCGGCTGGTGTGTGTTTGGCTGTGACGCGGTGAGTTGTTTTTCTTTTTAATTTTTCGGGCGCCGTTTTCCTCAGCGTTCTGCGTGCTCATGGCGTGCAGGACGCTGGGGCTTGTAGTAATGGGTTGGTGCTTTCTGTTTGTGCTGCGTTTTTTTTAAATGGTTTTTTTTTTTGATTGGCTGCGGCGCGTTTCCAAACGCTGCCCCGTGCGAGAGCCTCTCAGCCTGATTGGCTCTGGTGCGGCGCGGCGCAAGGAATGTTGGGAAGTGAAGTTGTTTCCCTTTCTTCGCGTTTGTGGGGCTGTTGCCCCACTGCCGGTTTTTTCAATCCTTCGTTGACCTGCGTACCCAGATCGGCCGTGTGCACGAAGGGTGAGTGCAGGCAAGTAGGGCGAGGCATAGCAACCTATAGCCAGTTCCAACGGTTAACCCTTGGATTTATAGGTTAAGAAAATCATGTTCAGTGTGAGGACATCAGGTGGATGTACATTGTTATCTAGCTCTCAAATAACAGGAATGATTTTATTCTGTGACGTTTGTGGGAAGGAAATGGAGGATAAATGGCAAGAAGTCTTCCTTTGTCCAGGAGACTCAGAATGAATGCACAGGATGTGGTAGTATTAGCCACTCACTTTGGTGGCATTGCACAAACAACCAGAACAATTTGGAAAGGTTAGTTTTATCACTGGCTGACGTTCTTAGCCACAGCTCTCCAATAAGGTATGGGGTGGCCAAAGTGGGACCTTCCAGATGTTGCTGAATTACAGCTTCTAGTATTTTTCCCCATTGGCTATGCTGATGAGGGCTGCATCCCCACCAAATCTGGTCAACTGCTCTTTGCCCATTATTGTGTCACATCTGGCCAAAGGGTAAAAGTTATCTAAAGGATTCCCTTGTTCAAAAGCCAGTCATATCTGACTCTAGGTGGCGATTCGCATCTCCGTTTACAGCCAAGAAGCCAGCGCTGTCTGCATCTGCAGATGTTTCCATAGTCATGCGGCAGGCATGACTAGATGCCGAAGTGCACAGAACACTGTTACCTTTTCCATCAAAGTGGTACCTGTATACCCACTTGTAATTTATTGCTTTCAAACTGCTAGGTTGACAGGCGCTGGGACAGAATGAGAGCGCACTCCATCACACAGCACTTGGGTCTTGATCTGCTGATCTACCGACCTTTTGTTTGCCAAGCTCAGCGTCTTAACCGCTAAGCCACCATGGCCCCTGAAAGTTGTCTACCTCAGCATAAACGTACTCAAACCTATGATGTGTTTGCACTTAGTGCAGTCTCTTCCAAAGATGGTTTTTGGCTTGGCTTGCATTCTCTGAAGACTCCTCCTGGGGACACTGTTTTGGGGGAACCCTTGATCAATTGTAGCACCAGATGGTCTTTTGCTTATTTATGACTTATCAAGAAGGGTAGCAGCAGGACGAACCAGCAGAGCAGGCGGGAAGTGATCGGCTTGGCTATCAAAACTTTTCAAGTACCAAGAACTTGTATGGATCTATTGGAGGTTAGAATATACCCACTGATACAGTGCCAAAAGAAAAGGGGGAAAAGGAACTGGGTGTGTGTGTGCTGTGTTCCCTTTGGCATTTGCCTCCCCTTTCTGCTTTATTCAAAATACAGTATGCTTCTTTGCCACAACAGATGCTGATGCAGCTTCTGAGTCAAAGCGGAAAGTGCCAGCCATAACTGTGCTTCATTGCCAAACTCAGGGGAGGGGAACAGATGAAGGCTTCTCCCAGCTTTTCCTCTTGTGTGCTCTAATTCTCTTTCAAAGACGTCAGAGGATCTTTGCAAGCTCAGCTGAAGAAGACGCGTTGTGTGGGAATATATACACACACACACACACACACACACACACACACACACACACACACACACACACACACACACACACACATATACTAGAGAGAGGAAGGGAGATTCTGTTTAGCAAAAAGACGACGGGGGAGGAAAAGAACCAACATGAAAATCATTTGAATGGTCTTCTTCTTTCGTGTCCTGATCAAACCCTGGACTGCCAAAATGAAGCCATTTTCTTAGCTTTGTCGTTGGCCAAACTTAAGTCTTCATCAAAAGCAAAAGGCAAAGCAATCAGTGCAGGTTTCTGTCCGTAATCAGCAGACCAGTAAATTTATTTATTTGTTTATTTATTCAATTTATAGGCCGCCTTCCTCGCCTCAGTGACCCAAGGCGGCTTACATCAAATTAAACAATTTATACAATTAAAAACCCACTGATAAAACTGATTAAAAAATTTAAATTAAAATCCTCGGAGCCACCCCAGAAGGATATCGTGGTCGACAGTATCAAAAGCCGCTGAGAGGTCAAGAAGACCGAGGACAGAGGGATTGCCCCTGTCCTGCTCGCGCCAGAGATCATCCATAAGCATGACCAATGCTGTTTCGGTCCAATAACCAGGCCTGAATCCTTAATCAATGAATCCATAAATGGGCTGTATTCTGCATCTCTCCATATTCACACACCATATTGTTGTCCGCCAGCAGCCCCCACTTAAGTATGTTAAGCATATTAGCTCCGTTTCAGTCTTTGTCTTAGATCCCTTCATGGCGCTTCAGAATGGCAGAATGTTCTCGGATGAAGCGCCACAGAGGAACTTCAGACAAAGACCGAAACAGAGCTAATATGGTATGGTCCCCACAGTCTCCCGCTGCCGGTTGAGACTGTGGAAAAAGAAGCAAAACTGCCACAATTGTTGCTGCCGTCACGTGGGCACCATAGCTGTCAAGTATCCCTTATTGGCCAGGAAAACCCCTTATTTTACCCTCTTTCCCGCCGTCATCCTTTATTAATTAGACTGCAATGTCCTATTGCCACCATTGGAGGGCAGCACAGGATAAGCATAACTGTCAAGTATCCCGTATTTGCTAGGAAATTTCCCTTATTTCCAAATCCAAAACTTGACAGGTATGGTGGGCACCCCTGGCGGCCAGACAAAGTGCTCCCTTCCTCTCTCTAGCATACTGTATATATATTCCCTGGCGGCCGGACAAACATAATTTATTCTATTTTACTGTGTGCTCTGGTTTTTGTAACTTTTTTTTAGGTTGATCGATCTCCCCAGATGGGGGTTGGCTGTGGGAGAAAGGAGGGGGTGTTCTTAGGGGATTCCCCTTTCTCTCCCGCACCTCAAGAACCCCCTCTCTTCTCCACCCCAGCCGCTAACCAACTGGGGAGGTGCAGGATAAAGAAGGGAAATCCCCTAAGAACACTTCCTCTTCTCCACCCCAGCTGCTCACCAGCTGTGGAGATTGATGGAGGTGTGGGAGAGGATCGTGTCTGGTATTATTTTGGATTTTTTTCTGGCCGGGCCCGTTTTTTATTTTTCAATGCATTCCTATGGGAAATTTTGCTTCGGGTTATGGAAAAACCACTTTACGGAAAAGTGCTGGAATGTACTAATTCTGTAACCTAGTGTTTTACTGTACAGTGGAACCTCAGTTAACAAAATAAATGCGTTCTCCGGGATGTTTCTTACAGCAAAAAATTACTTTAACTGAATTTCCCATAGGAATGCATTGAACACAATTTTTCATAGGAATGCATGGAAAACCAATTAATTCATTCCAGAAAAAATTCTGTAAACCGAGCCACTATTTTCTATGGATTTCCTTTTGTTATGCGATTTTTATGTTAACCAAGCTATTTGTTAACCGAGGTTCTACTTTATAAAAATATATATAAACAAAATACAGCACTAACAATACAGCACTAAAATTATGTTAAAAAACAAATTTCCATCTGCCAATGCAGGGGTCAGCAACCTTTTAAAGTCAGGGGCCAGGTCATACTACCTCAGACAATTGAGGGGGCTGGATAGCTGGTCCTCCTGCCATAGATGCTGCCGTGAACGTGTCCACAGCTGTTGTAAACATGTTTACAGCAGCCATGAACACGTCTGCAGGCGCAGTAGTGGTTGGCGCGAGGGCAGGAGCGTGATGATTTGGTGCGTGGGCCGAATTCAGGATGTGGGCCATTGGTTGCCAACCCCTGTACTAATATATGAACCCATCACCATCGGGATATTAATATCTTAACAAGTAATATTAACAAGAGTCTCACTTATTTATCCTTGATAATTAAATGATAATTTTGACATGTGAATTAAAATAAAAGAAAGGTATGATAAAATGATTTTATAGAGATATGGGGAGACTTTATTGATTATGTTTTTGTTTAAAATTAAGGGATAAAACCAATGCATGAATATTTAAGTTTTTGGAAATAGGAGATAAGAATAAGTAGTGACTCAACACCAATTGTCAGGTGGTGGTTAACTAACCTGACAACCCTGAGGACTAACAGCCTTGAGTGCCAAAGTCCACAGGGAAGGGTGATTTATTTACTTATTATTTTATTTATTCAATTTGTATAGACATGCAACTCTGGGCAGCGTACACAAAATCACCAACGTTTAAACTATAGAAACCCTTAACATTCCTAAAAACACTGAAAAACTACCTCCCATCCGCACCAATTAAAAATCTAGTTAAAAACATGAGTTAGTGCTCTAAATGATGGTCCCCAAAAGGATTAAATCCCACTTGAATCCATCTTGATGAAGGACAGCAGCTTCATCCATACTGGCCTGGGGCTGAGGAGGTCTTTCCATGTCAAAAGGGATCAGGACCAGAAAATGACTTGTGAAACCGAATCAGTGGTACGGGTGTCATGCTGCAATGCGGAAAGCAGATGAAAGACCACTGCATTATATGCTCAGGACAGTCTTCATGGCTGATCGCCATGAGGATTGCCAATATTTAGATTCAGATACGACAGAAGAGGAATGACTAACATTTCAGCCAAGGTGAATAGACTGAGGTTCGGAGTGCCTAGATGCAAGACCAACATGCTTGAGTTGGGACTGCTGTCAGAGAACAACATGCTGGGTGAATGTGGAGAGATACAGAATCCGGCTCATTTGTTGGTCTGCTAGATACTATGGGAAACATGTAAGTTTGGCCAACACAAAGCTTCATGTTGGTGGTTCAAAGTCTAACCTGGATGTCATGAAAAAGCCCATTTCTGAGCAGCACTTTTTCATGAGATTTTGCCCACTAATTTACCTTGTGCTTTATCCCATCCAAGATGGAGATTCCAATGTGTGGGAGATGCATTAGGACACATACCGGAGAGCGATTGGAATGTAAACTAATTTCAATTGGATGAGATTCCATACATGGGGAGGTTGATATCAAAAGAACAAAACCAGAGTGTGAGGAATTTTACTTCCTCTTTCACCATGGAAGTCCAGAGAGGGAGCCTCACAGAATGGACCTGTAAGTATAAGATGGGCCAGAAGGGCCAAGACAAGTTAAGTTTTCTTATTTTGTATGTATTCTTTAAATGACTGGTTTGCAAGTCTGATTTCCTATGCTATATTCACAGTGGTGGGCATTAAAAAAAATCTACCGCAATGTGGGCGTGGCCATGTGATTGGGTGGGCATGGCCTGTTGGCCGTGTGGCTGCTCTTCGCTATAGAGCTATGAAAATAGAAGCCTCTATAGCGAACCTCCGAAGCCATTTCCCCTTTTGTCTAAGACTTGTCTGGGGCTCTGTTTCACCCCAAAGCGCCTCCCCAGCCACTCCGGAGTGGCTGGGGATGTGCTTTGGGGTGAAACAAAGCCCAGGAAAAGCCTTGGACGAAGGGGAAAATGCAGCGCTTCACCTCTGAAGCCTCTTCTAGGAGGAGGAGTTGGTGGTGGGCGGACCCAGCCATTTTTACTACCGATATGCACGTACTGGTCCAATCCGGCTGATGCCCATCATTGTATATTCATTTCTTCAATTCACTCAAACAAATTTCATAAAATATAGATCCTTTGTGTCTATTGAATTGGGATAAGGAGCTGACTGGACCATGTTAAAATGGCCACGTTTGTTACCTAATTTGAATAATGTGAACCTTGCACACTCACTAGCCAAGGCCACATGAAGTCATAGGGGAACTCATAAGGGCTGAGTTGCCCCACAAGGTGGTGACAGATACAGCTGGTAAGCAGGCAGAGGGTGAAATGGGGCAGGAAGGAACGAGGAAACCACTAGTTAAAGAGACTTCTATCGTTACACTGGACATGAAAGAAGAAGACTGCCACATCCTTTAAGATCTAAAGGGATCTATGCTATAGTTCAAGTGATTACCAATCTGGCAATTCTCGAACTTTTCACCTTCAGTCTTATAAGAAACAAAAACACTTCTAATTATCCATCAGCTGCATTACTGCTTTCTAGCGGTAGGGGTCAGATTACTTATTCTACATTACAACATTTTGCCATTTCTTTATTAAAGGGGGTGTTTTAGCCTTCTGCACAATGGATTGCTTTGTATTTCCAAGGCTGTTGCGTGTTGCCTCCGTTATAAAAGCCACAATCCAAAACACGCTCAAGTCCCACTGATTTCTGTCTGTGTTACATCTGAGTAAATGCCTGTAACATTGTTCTGCCTCACTTCCAAAATGCTGCTTATGTTTTTATCTCCTTTTCTTTGTTCTTGCTTTAATAACGACCTGTTTCCTCTTATTTATACCTCCTTTGGCACAAATTGTGGAGAGGAGATTGTTGTTGTTTTTAAATGTGTACAGTAAAACCCCTACTTACGAGAAAATAGTCTGTTCCGTAGGCTTTTGCTTAAATTGATTTTTTTTTTTTGTAACTCAAAACAAACCCATAGGAAAAATTATTTTTTGGGGTAACTTGAAGCAAACTCATAGGAAAAATGCAATTTTAATGTAAATTGAAGGAAACCCATAGTAATATTGATATTATTGGTATCACTGAAACCTGGTGGACGGATGATAACCAATGGGATACAGTTATCCCAGGCTACAAACTGTACAGGAAGGATAGGAAGGGGCAAACAGGAGGTGGTGTAGCCTTGTATGTCAAAGAAGTGATAAAATCTTATGAATTGGAATATCTAGGTGATTTAGAATCACCATTAGAAGCTCTGTGGGTAAGAGTACCAGGCCACAAGGATGGTCTAACAGTAGGCATATACTATCGGCCTCCGACCCAAACTCTTGAGGGAGACTGGCAGTTGGAGAATGTTGTAAAGGAGGCATCCAGGAAGGGAAGCCTGGTTATAATGGGGGACTTCAATTACCCTCACATAGACTGGGTGAACTGTTGTTCAGCACATGATAAAGAGATAAAGTTCCTAGATATGCTCAATGATTGTTCCTTGGGACAGATGGTTGAAGACCCAACTAGAGGTACAAGAATCCTTGACTTGATCCTGAGTAATACTCAGGATCTGGTGCAAGATGTTAATGTGACTGATCCAATAGGGAACAGTGACCACAACTCAATTATGTTTAACTTGAACATAGACCGCAAGTCACTGATAAAATCTAACACAGAGACCTTAAATTTTCAAAAAGGAAATTTCCCAAAGTTGAGGAAACTAGTAAAAAAGAAGCTGAAAGGGAAAATTGAGAGAGTCCAAACACTCCAAGAGGCATGGAGGCTGTTTACAAAAACAATAACAGAGGCCCAATTGGAATGCATACCCAAAAGGAAAAAGGGCACTGCCAGGTCCAAGAGGACTCCGATGTGGCTTACAGGAGCTGTTCGGGAAGTGATCAAGAGCAAGAAAAGCTCATTTAGAAGATGGAAGGCTTGTCCAAATGAGGACAGCAGGCAGAAACATAAATTCTGGCAGAACAAATGCAAGGCAACAATCAGGAAAGCAAAGCAAGACTTTGAGGAGCGTATAGCTAAAAATACTCAGAGGAATAACAAAGACTTCTTTAAGTACATTAGAAGTAAGAACCCAACTAGGAAGGCCATTGGACCATTAGATGACAATGGAAGGCAAGGGGTTATTAAAGAGGAAACAGAGATTGCAGAGAGACTCAATGAATTCTTTGCTTCAGTATTCACTGAAGAAGATAGAGACCACATGCCCACAACAGAACCTATCTTCGTAGGGAGGGAAACCGAAGAATTAAGCAAGATAGAAATAACCAGGGAGGAGGTCCTTGCATGTCTTGTTAAACTAAACACTAACAAATCACCAGGACCAGATGGCATCCATCCACGAGTTCTCAGGGAACTTAAAGATGAAATTGCTGATCTCCTAGCCAAAATATATAATATTTCCCTCAAATCAGGGTTTGTGCCTGATGACTGGAAGGTAGCGAATGTAACACCAATTTTCAAAAAAGGATCCAGGGGTGATCCAGGAAATTACCGGCCTGTCAGTTTGACATGTGTCCCAGGTAAAGTGATGGAAACCATCCTAAAAGATAGAATTAATAGGTACATAGAAGAGGAGGCGCTGCTAAAGGAGAGCCAACATGGCTTTTGCAAGGGCAAATCATGCCTCACTAATCTGTTGGAATTTTTTGAGAGTGTCAACAAGCATGTGGATAAGGGGGATCCAGTTGACATTGTTTATCTGGACTTTCAGAAGGCTTTTGACAAGGTCCCACACCAAAGGCTCTTGAATAAACTTACCAGTCATGGAATAAAGGGACAGGTCTTGTCCTGGATCAGCAACTGGCTAAGGGACAGAAAACAGAGGGTAGCACTAAATGGACACTTCTCCAAGTGGAGGGAAGTAAAGAGTGGGGTCCCCCAAGGTTCAGTACTGGGACCCCTGCTTTTCAACCTCTTCATAAATGATCTAGAGGTAGGAGTAAAAAGCAAGGTAGCCAAATTTGCTGACGATACTAAATTATACAGGGTAGTGAAAACTGTGAGAGATTGTGAAGAGCTCCAGAGGGATCTCTTGACACTGGGGGAGTGGGCAAAACAGTGGCAAATGAGCTTCAACATCAGTAAGTGCAGAGTGATGCATGTTGGGGCAAAAAACCCCAATTACATTTATAAACTGATGGGGTCTGAACTCTCTGCGACAAACCAGGAAAGGGACCTTGGTGTCCTGGTGGACAGCTCAATGAAGGTGTCAACCCAGTGTGCCTCAGCAGTGAAAAAAGCAAACTCAATGTTAGGGATCATTAGGAAGGGTATAGAAAATAAGTCAGCAAGTGTCATTTTGCCTCTTTATAAATCTATGGTGAGGCCCCATCTGGAATACTGTGTACAGTTCTGGTCGCCATACCTCCAGAAGGATATTATGGAGTTGGAGAAAGTACAGAGGAGGGCAACCAGAATGATTAGGGGACTGGAACACCTTCCTTACCATCTGAGGCTGCAACGGTTGGGCCTTTTCACTCTTGAACGACGGCGTCTAAGAGGTGACCTGATTGAAGTTTATAAAATCATGCACGGTGTGGACAAAGTGGATAAGGAAAAACTGTTTTCCCTATCGCACAACACTAGAACTAGGGGACACTCCATGAAACTTTTGGGTACTAGTTCTCAAACAAATAAGAGAAAGTACTTTTTCACCCAGAGGATTACTGGTCTATGGAACTCCCTGCCAGAAGAAGTGGTGACAGCTGTCAGTCTTGACAGCTTTAAGAAAGGATTAGACAAGTTCATGGAGGACAAGGGTATCAATGGCTATAATTATGGCTACCTAAGGACAACCTCCGGGTTGGAGAGATAGGCAGGATATCTCTCAATATCATTTCCAGGGAATCCTAAGCAGGTGAAGGCATCTGCTTGGGAATAATACCCTGAAGGAAATGGTGAGCCACTGTGTGAGACAGAATGCTGGACTGGATGGGCTGTGGCCTGTTCCAGCAAGGCTGTTCTTATGTTCTTATGTTCTTATGTTCATAGGGAAATGAATTTTTACATAACTCGAAGCAAACCCATAGGAAAAAGAATCTTTATGTAATTCGAAGTAGACCCATAGGAAATCATGCAAATCGGGACATGGTTTTAACATAAACTCATTATGTAAGTCAAATTTTATGTAACTCGAGTCATTTGTAAGTCGGGTTTTACTGTACTTTAAATAATATGAGGGCAGACACATTTTTCAGGAACACCACTTGGGGATTCAATCAAAGTGTTGTGCTTTTGATCCATTTGCCCACGAGAGATGAACGTTTTTTTTTTTTAAAGCAACATGAGAAGAATACTGTTAAATGATGGACAAAGTGATGGGTAGAAGGATTACTCGTTTTAGGATGTGATGTTGTGAGGCCTGTGTGAATACTGTGTACTGCCAAAAAATTAAATAAGTGGGTTCTAGATCAAAATAAACCTGGACGTTTACTAGGAGCAGAAATAATTAAATAAAGGCTATTGTTCTCTGGATGTACTATAAGAAGTCAGGACTGATTGGAGAAGACAATAATTCTCAGAAAAATGAAAGGTGGTTGGAAAAGAGGAAAATTCAGCATGGGATGGGTTTACTCTATAAGAAAAGCCATGACCTTAGAGCTGTAAGACATGAACAAGTATATTGATGATAAAATAATCCTCCTCCTCCTCCTCCTTCTCCTCCTCCTTCTAGTGCCATATCCGATTCTGAATATTCTCTATGTTCATGGCAGTTAGCCATGAAGATTGTCCTGGGCACAATATAATGCAGTGGCTTTCCATTTGCCTTCTGCATCGCAGCATGACACCCACACCACTGATCCAGTTCCATGACTCGCTTTCTGGTCCTGAGCCCTTTTGGCATGCAAAGTCTTCATCAGCCCCAGGCCAGGATTGACGAAGCTGCTCCCCTCCATCAAGATGGATTCAAGTGGGAGTTAATCCACTTGGGGATCATCACCCTTCCCTGTGGATTTTGCCACGCAAGGCCGTTAGTTGTCAGGACTGTCAGGTTAGTTAACCGCCACTGATGATCGGTGTTGAGTCACTGGCAGCAGAGTCTACTCTATTACCATAGAAGGATAACTTGGCCAGACTTTGATCAGGGATGCTGAAGTTGCCCACCCACAATTAAAATCTGTAACCATACAGAACCACCTGGGCATAATCTCCCTGCCGCCTGTGATGTATTTCAACTTTGCTTAAATTATAAAAAATAATTTATATTTTTGCATAGGATTTAGTATACGGCATTTTATAAAAACTGTTGCCCTCTTTTGTCTTCTCTTGTGGCACTGTGTTAACAGCAACCCCAATGTTGAGTTAGAGCAAACAGCTCTTTGTACATCAGCAACTTTTCCGCAAAGTTGCCAACAAAGTTTTGTCTGGGATGCCTACAAGGATATCATGATGGCAAAAATTATTCTACCCAATAGTGCCACATTTGGTGTTCAGTGGTATACTGCCTTTACCTGTGGAGGCTCTGCTCAGCACTTGTAAAGGTTGCTTCTTTGATTCTAATTCCCATTCTGTTTGTGGGGTCATGAGATGCATAGTCCAAAGCTGTAGTTCCACTGAGCCATCATGGCTAAATGCCATTAATAAATCTTTCTTCTCTCAGATGTTTGTTGAATTCCTTTGTAATTTATTTATTTACATTTATACCCCAGGGTTCCCCAACCTTTGAGTTTTGGACTTCAATTCCCAGAAGCCTAAGTCAATACATTGACTGATCAGTGCTTTGGGGAATTGACTTAAGCTTCTGGGAATTGAAGTCCAAAACCCAAAGGTTGGGGACCACTGCCTTAAACCACCCAAATGATGTGCCAACAACCTATCTGGGGCCAGTGATCTTGTTCATTGTGGTGTGTATAGTAGTTTAAAAAATTACAAGGTATTACAGCCAAGTTGATACATCTGAAAGGCAACAATACCAATCTGCTCAGGTGCCCAGCTGTTCATCTGAGATCTTCTTCATGTAGTATCATAGAATCTGAGTGGTGGACCATGGGCCATCTAGTCCAGCCCCTTCCCAAGAAAGGAATCCACAGCAAAGCATCTCTGTCGGACATCCTTTCAACCTTTGTTTGAAAACCTCCAATGAAGCCAAGGTCTTCCAAGGTAGTCTGTTCTATAGTCAAACATCTCTAACTATCATGTGCCTTCAAGCCATTTTTGACATAGTGGAGAATCAAACTCTCTGACTCTGGCTTTGCAGCCAGATACCTAAACCACTAAGTGGACTTGTCAGGGCTGGGGTGGGGAGACCATGGTAGCACTGTGGGGTAACACTGTTTTTTTATTGATATGCTGCTCTGAATTTGAATTTTGTATATTGTAGTTTGGGAGATTTTACTGTTTTGTTGTTTGTAATTGATATTGATTGTATCAATTCTTCTGTACTGATATTTTGTATTATTTTGTTGTTTTCATTAATTATGCAGTATTTATATTCTTGTACTACTTTGTTTGTTCTTGTGAACCTCTTTGAGTCAACCATTGGGGGTTGAAAAAAGCGTATATAAATTAAACATCAAATCAAATGAAAGTGATACAGCCAACTAAACATTAGTAAATTCTTCCTAATGCAGACACCATCTGAGGTGAGCTGCGTAATGGCTGGAAGCAAGCATGGTTGGTGTGGATGGAGCCCTGATAGACTTCTGTCTATCTATCAAGGGACTGTGGTTGGGCTTATTAGTTAAGATGCTGAACTTGATGACTGGAAGGCCAGCAGTTTGAGACTGGAGTGCTGTACAACAGAGTGAGCTCCCGTTTCTGTCCCGTCCAGCTCTTGCCCACCTAGCAGTTCGAAAACAAGAAATTGCAAGTAGATAAATAGATATCACTTCGGTGGAAAGGTAAACAGTGTTCCATGCGCTCCGGTGTCTAGTCGTGCCTGCCACATGTCCACAGAAACGTCTGCAGATACAGACAGCGCTGGCTCTTTGGCGATAAACAGAGATGAGCACTAAACCTTAGAGTTGGATGCGACTGGCTTTCGAGCAAGGACAACCTTTACATAGCTAGCTAGTTAACTAGCAAGTAAATTCAAGTAAAGCCCATCTGGAAAATAAATTCCTACTCTGAGTGGTTTACAGCACTAAATTAACCTAAAACAATAAAAAGTATATTCAACCCACTCTAAATGCAGCCTTATGATAGAAATAAAAATAATTCTAAAAGCTGTCAACCAACGGAACTTTGGGTCCAGAAATAAACCATGCTCAAAAGTAATTGACCAAATGGGAGATATCTTTAAATGCTTCTCTAGGCAACAAATTAGGCCTGTCAATCCTCCATAGGATTCAGTTGCTTCTGAATTTAAAGGGAATCCTGACAAGTAGCAGCCATTTCCTATTTCAGGGATTCTCAACCTGCAGCCCATGGGATAGATGTGGCCCATGGCACCATTTCATGTGGCCCACCACCACCTGCATCACACCAGGAAGTGCCATGTGGTGGAGGAAGGGCAAGATGGTTGTCCGGCCCCCAAAGCTGTCTGAGGGTGCATGGCCCTGACCCTGGCTTATTAAAGAGGTTGAGAAATTTCAATCAATCACTTTATTTTGATCTACAACCAGCACAGTAAAATGAGAGGTGATTATTTTAAAAAATTAAATGCTTAAAATGTAGTTAAAATATGTTATTTAAAAAGCATGTTTCCTGTATGAATTTGTTCAGTCCTCTTTTAAAGCTGTTGAGTTGAGCAGGCATCATCACACCTTGTGGCAGTCAATTCTGGAACTTAATGGTGTGTTTTGTTAAATTAGTGCTTCCTTTTATCTGTTTTGATATCCACAGCTCCATGGTTCTAACCCTAAATCACAGCAAGCACATTATTTGAAGAAGAAATTCCTTTAATGCTGTAAGCATCTGATTACTGCAATAAGAACTTCTCACGTTTCTTATGGTTTGCAGTGTTTTTTTAGTGTGATTGGTCTTCTAGATATAAATTTAGTCCTCACTTGGGAATCTTATGGATCAGGCATGAAGATCTGGCAGAGTTACATCTCTGAAAGATTAATATGATTTTAGTAAGAAAAATGTATTAAAATAATAAAATGTTAAAATACCTATTTGATGGGAGGAATTTGGGGACACATATAATTGGATTTTTACACTGCTTATTTTTAGCTTGATCCAGGCTGCATTGACCTACAGTACTATAATATGAACTTTATTTTAGGTTTCTAGGGTTACCCTCCCTCCCAACTCTAAGAGGGCACAAGGAGCCTTGTGAGGAGAATATTTGTTCAGAAAGCATTTAAATTTTGGGAAGTAGAGGATAAATGACCCAGAAGCAACAAAAATTGTTTGGAAAGGCTGCAAGTTATCTATCCCAATATAAAGGGATACCTGTGTTGTTGTTGTTTTTTTGTAGAACATGGTTATTGTTAAAATCACTGTATGCTTTGCAGGTTTTATCAGCAGTTTGAGACACAAGTGCTGAATGACAGAGTGAGCTCCCATCATCTGTCCCAGATCCTGCAAATCTAGCAGTTTGACATGCATAGGGTTTTTCTTTCAGGTACAGGTTGTCCTCCACATCCATGGTTTAAGGATCCATTATTTCAATTATCAGCCGGTCTAAAGATATTCAATAAAAAAACCTGACATAGTACAGTATAGTACTGTATACTGTATGTGTATTTCTATGGCATATTCTCACAGCTGACCACTAGAGGTCACCATCTGCAATGTAAAAAATAGGGTTTGCTATTATCCATGGTTTCAGGTATCCATGGTAGGTCTTGGAAATGTATTCCCTGCAGATATGGTGAATGATCAGTAACTAGCTACCCTTTTGCCAAGTGTCCAGTCACCCTTCATTGGTGAACTAACATTTCTGCTCAGTAGCACAACACCAATAGCTATGTGGGGACTAGTAGTGGTTGTTAGGTACAAGACCTTTCCTATAGCTATTATGTACTTGCTATTGCTTGATAGAGGTTCACTTCCCTCTCTGTCTTTCATAAAGTCTGTTGTTGTGGATACTGCAACAGTGTGGAGATCCTGGAGGCCTACTTGTTTACACAAGCCCCCCAGGGCTCCTAGAGGAGCAATTCTCAGATGTTCTTCTTTTCCAACTGGGAGATCTGAGAGGTATCCAGAGACAATACATATGGTCTTCGTAAGTCACATGTAATTGGGTTGTGAGTGTGTCACACAATTCCAACCTGCCCCCATTAGAGTGTTTGAGCCGGATCAGAGAAGTCTGGGCTTGCTTTGAAGCTCACCAGGTGACCTTGTACTATTATCTAACCTACCTCAAAGGTGGCTTAGTGGTTAAAATGCTGAATTTGATGATTGGTCAACAGGTCAGCAGTTCAAGACCCAAATGGTACATGATGGAGTGAGCTCCCGTCTCTGGCCCAGCTCTTGCCCACCTAGCAGTTTGAAAGCATGAAATTGCAAGTAGATCAATAGGTAACACTTTGGGGGGAAGGTAAACAGCATTCTGTGTTTAGTTATGCCTGCCACATGACTATCAAAACATCTGTGGATGCAGACAGCGCTGGCTCTTTGGCTATACATGGATATGACAGTCTTGACAGCTTTAAGAAAGGATTAGACAAGTTCATGGAGGACAAGGGTGTCAATGGCTATAATTATGGATACCTAAGGACAACCTCCGGGTTGGAGAGATAGGCATGATATCTCCCAATGCCATTTCCAGGGAATCCTAAGCAGTTGAAGGCATCAGCTTGGGAATACCCTGAAGCAAAGGGTGAGCCACTGTGTGAGACAGAATGCTGGACTCGATGGGCTGTGGCCTGTTCCAGCAAGGCTGTTCTTATGTTCTTATGAGCACCAAACTCTATTGTTTGATACGACTGGCTTTTGAGCAAAGGCGATCTTTACCTTTACCTAAACTACCTCAAAGGGTTGTTATGAGCAAAAAGTGTTTTTGCATATGTGTATGTGCATATGAATATATTTGTGCATGTATGAGACCAGGACTCATGTACATAATGTAAGAGATGTATAACCATAATGAATACAATTTCTTGGTAGATATTTGTTCAACTAAGAGTTCACCCTAGCCTCGTGTCAACAGATCTAACCCAGCTTCAGAGGCCACACCATTGTGCATCCACGGTTGCTCTTCTGTTTGGTTAGACCCGTTCGTTTTTAGCCATGATCAAATTCCATTGTTGGCTAACAATGGTGGCCAACATCTCAGGTCGTGGTAGAGA
This sequence comes from Bradypodion pumilum, assembly GCA_035047305.1. Taxonomy (NCBI): domain Eukaryota; kingdom Metazoa; phylum Chordata; class Lepidosauria; order Squamata; family Chamaeleonidae; genus Bradypodion; species Bradypodion pumilum. The sequence continues at coordinate 7,952,090 of JAWDJD010000011.1, read as the reverse complement.
ACACTGAGCAATCTGCCTTTGTGAATCATGACAGCTGTTCTCGGGGACGGCACTCTTGTTTGCCCAGACGTGGGAGAGCTGGTCTGGCTCTGGTTTAATGGCCATTCAGATTTGCTCCACAATTCTTGATAGCATGAAAAAAATAGCCCATTGACATGCAAATTGGATGCACGGAGGTTACAGATGGGAAACAGACAGAAGCAATACAAATGTCACCCTGCTAGTTTCGGTTAGGCTGAACTGAGATGGGATTGTTCTTATCTTGACCTTCCCCCTTCGGGTTTTTTTCCCCATAAAGAGAGAGAGAAGGATGGAGAGAAAAGGAGAAAGATGAAAGGAAGACAGCCGGAGTTGTACACCCCAGACAGACCCACGTGGCTACACTTTCCTTTAGACTGCCTGATCTGTATTCCAGGGAGTTTCCCTCGCTGCATCCCCACTGCTAACATCAGCATCTTTGAAGCAACATGCAGCCCGGATTGCTGCAAAAACAAATGAAACATTTTGCTGGCCAACACCCCAGCTACATGCGGTGCAATTCCCCACCAACACCAACACACAGAGAGACACAAAGACACACACATACACATGCTGGATGTAATGCAATGCAAGCAATATGGATGCACACAATGAGTTCTTTTCTTGGTTAATAAGGGAGCAACTGTGTTTTTAAGTTACATTTCAAAAGTAGTGCAAGGAGTGGAAGCAAAAATGCTCTACTGGCATAATTAATGAGCAAAGGATTGTTCTTACTGTAAGGTAAAGGTCACCCTTGCTTGAAAGCCTGTCATATCCAAATCTAGGGCTCAGTGCTTATCTCAGAGCCAGCACTGTCTGTGTTTGCAGACATTTCCGTGGACATGTGGCAAGCATGACTAGACACCAGAGTACATGAAATGCTGTTTACCTTCCCTCCAAAGTGGTACCTATTTATCTACTTGCAATTTCTTGGTTTTGAAATGCTAGGTTGGCAGGAGCTGCGACAGAGGGTGGGAGCTCATTCCATCCTGTAGTACTCGGCTCTCGAACTGCTGACTTGCTGACCTTCCAGTCATCAAGTTCAGTGTCTTTAGTGTAAGGGACCAAAGACAATGAAACAGCCGAAGGGTTGGCTTAACACAGGTTTATTGCATGATGATCCGGAGGAACATGTGGTAATGGCGGATGGGTAGCTCAATATATACAGCTGGCTATACATTTGTTAAAGGCACAGCTTTACAGAACACAACATCCCTCCCCCCTAGGATGAGACGAAGTCTCTCAGCCAAGATGGCTTATTGCATGTGCGTTTGGGCCGTGATGAGGGCTGACACCCCCCCGGGGGGCGCTACTGCTTCTTGAATTTAACCTGAAATTCTCCAACCCCCAACACTGGAATGCTGTTCCCTTGCACGTCCCGTAGTGTGGACCTCAACGCTTTGAGCTTGGGTCGCCTGTGGGGGGCAATTCTCAAGAACTCCCTCTGGGAAATGATTGAATATGAGGACCCCGAGTCAATTTCCATTCTAATGGGAACCCCTTGAACTAGTACCTCAACAAAGTAGCGGGGGTGTCCTACGGACACGCTGAATACTGGGGCGTCGTCCTCGCTGCCGTCGGAGATGCGGCCCATGCCGTCCTGCTTCCGCGTGGCCTGAGCGCCGTCCTTGGGTCTCGTTGAGCGGTCTTGTCCCGCGGAACGGTCTGCCGAGCTTCTCCGGGTCTCGCGCCTCTTTCTGCACACCTTGGCGATGTGCCCGCGGCGGCCGCAATTGTGACACTCGGCCTTCCGAAACGGGCATTTTACGCGGTCGTGGGCCGCTCCACAGCCGTCGCACCGCCGGCTCTCTTTCCGGACCCTCCGGACGTCCTCGTCGTCGCTGCTCTCCGCGGATGACCTCGAAGCTCGCCGGGCTGCATGCACCGGAGTCTCTGCCTTGCTCGACCTCGGCCGCCAGTCCTGGAGTTCTTGTACCCCAGCCTTTGTAGCTTCCGCGGCCTGTGCCGCTCTGATGACCTCCTGCAACGTGGGAGGCGGCTCTTGGTTCATTAATGTGCGCTGGGTTTCGGCGTCGTTCAGGCCGCACAGCACACAGTCCCGGAGGGTGATTTCGACATTCTCCCATTTGCACGGGCCGGCCGCCAGCCGCAGGGCCGCCACGAATGCGGCAACCGTCTCCCCGGGCGCTTGGACTCGCCTCCAGAATGCACTCCGAGCGGGAAACATCGCCGTGGCGGGCCGGACGTGCTCACGCAGCATCTGCATGAGTTCCTTGGCCTTGAATTCGCTCACCCTCCTCGGTGCGATCAGGTCCACCAAGGTCCTTTTGGTTTCTTGTCCGAGCATCCTGGTGAAGATGGCCCTTTTCTTTGCCTCTTCCGTGACTTCGGACTCAATCAGCGCTGCCTGGAAGTCCATTTCGAAGATCTCCCAGTTGCCCGGTTTCCTGATTTCGAAACCGGCGCATGTCTTGGTCCCGTGGGCTGCCATAATCCCACCTTCGTCGCCAATTTAGTGTAAGGGACCAAAGACAATGAAACAGCCGAAGGGTTGGATTAACACAGGTTTATTGCATGATGATCCGGAGGAACATGTGGTAATGGCGGATGGGTAGCTCAATATATACAGCTGGCTATACATTTGTTAAAGGCACAGCTTTACAGAACACAACAGTGTCTTAACCACTAAGCCACCGCACTCCTGTTCTTACTTAACAAAGTTGTTTATTTCATTAGTTCATTCTTATATATTTATTTAATAGTTTGCAATGAAAGTTTGTGACATCACCGACTTTTGAGTTGCTGAATGGGCAGCAATGGAAGGATAGACCATGCTGTGAACAACTAGCCACCCATTTTAGAACCAAGATTGAGGCCATATGATGGGACCTGGACTCCTATACTGTATTAGTAAAGGTAAAGGTCTTCCTTGCTTGGAAGCCAGTTGTGTCCAACTCTAGGGGATGGTGTTCATCTCAATTTCAAGCCAAAGCCTTTCTGCATGTGTAAATGTTTCCATGGTCATGTAACAAGCATGACTAGATACAGAGTACTGCTACCTTTCACACCAAAGTGGCACCTATTTATCTACTTGCAATTTCTTGCTTTCAAGCTGCTAGGTTGCCAAGAGCTGGGGCAGACGACAGGAGTTCATTCCATCATGCAACACTCAGGTCTCGAACTGCTGATCTGCCAACCTTCCAGTCCTCAAACTCAGCATCTTAACCACTAGGTTAAGTACAGTGGATCAAAATGAGATGCCCAGTGTTCCGCCTTCTTCTGTACTATTGGGTCACTTTTAGTCTGTGTCACTAGAAGAGGTTAACATGCTGCAAAGCCAACTTTTCCCTTCTTGACCCATGCCTAGCTTGGCTCCTGAAATCTGCCAGGTAGTTAACTCTGCACTGGCCAAGAATGTCATAAAATTTTCTCCACAGGAAGGTGTCCTAACTTCCAGTCTGAAAGAAACTATAATAAGGCTATGAACTATAATGTAAATAACAACAGGCCCATCACCAATATATTGTTCACGAGAAAGCGGATTGAAAGGGTAGTGGCTGACTAACTATAAGTGTTCTTGGATAAGACTGATGGTCTCGATCCTTTCCAGTCTGCTTTTAGGCCACCATGTGTCATAGAGACAGCATTGGTCATACTGCATGATGACCTGTTGAAAGAGGTTGATATGAGGGATATGACCCTATTGGTCCTCCGTAACCTCTCAGCTGGCTTTAATACCATCAACCACAGAAACCTCCTGGGCTGGCTATCAAGGGAGCTGGTCCCAGTCCTTCCTCAAGGGTCAATTCCAGATGGTTCAGTTTGTGAAGAATGTTTCAGAGCTATAGACTTCAATTGTGAGTCATCAGGAATCATCATTTCCACAGTGCTGTTCAAGGTCTATGTGAGGCCAGTGGGAGAGGTTATCTGGAAATTAGGAGTGCTGTGCCATTAACATGCTGATAATTTTTCCGTTGGGCCCAATATGATGGTTTCCAGTGGCATTTCCTCCACGGAGGGGACCATCACTCCACCTAAAGGGGCTCATCCACCTGTAGCCATTGGCCCCTTTAGGGAGTCAGGTTATTTACAGTACCACCACCCAACACTCGACATTGAGGCGCTGGTTGTACGGTCTACTCCATTAGTGTAGCAAGATGTCCGGCCAGACATGTAATTATGGTAACAACATGCAATGAAAGGAATTATTTGTGGGCTCAGAGCAAAGTGAACAATAACAATAATCTAGCTGCAATGAACAGAATGACTTCCTTTAAAATGTAAGGTTCTGAACACCAGGTCACAGGCAACATCTGGATGAATCCTTCTGTTTTCACAGTACAACCAACTTAATATAAATTGTCACAAACAGGCAGGTGTTATCAACGGGTTCTCCGTGTGACCTCGATTTGGCCTCGGGTTGCGGAACTGGCTTATGTGGCATTGGAGGTTTGCAGGGTGCACCAGGTGGCTGGCTGGCTGCACTGACCTCTGTGCCCAGTTCTAAACTGTTACACCCTGGGTTGTAACAGGTATCGGGTAGCACTTCAAAATTGGCAAATTAGAAATTGTCCTGTTAGGTGCCACCACCCCTTCAAGATAAAGACATGGAGAAGGGTTGGCCCTTGGAGATCTTAAGGGTGTGGTGCAGGTTACCTTCAAAGAGAAACCGGACAAGACTGGTCTTCAGCTCCCTCCTTGGAGAAACAAAAGTCTTCTTCTCCTGGCTTTGATGCACCCCATAGGATAAGGCCTTCTAAGAATAAAACCTTTCTTCTCACTCTTATCTCCTTTCTGCTATTTCACTCCCTTGTGCTAATCACAAATTCAAGCTAGCAACATATTTTATTGTAGCAGAATAAAATGGCATAACAAACGAAACACTTCGTCAAATAAAGTTTCTAGGCTACTCTGGATACATAAGTAATAGATACAAGAAAAAAAGCTTGCCAATCAATCAATCAATCAATAAAGTTTCCAAGGACAAATACTTGGATGTTAATCACATGTCCGCCCCCATATAAAATGACATGGATGGATCAAGGCATGATCTAAAATCAAATGAACAGAACTTCCCCTTAGCATTGGAAAAGCTCGTTTTCGGACCTAGACTCGGGGTCTGGTTTAAATAGGCTTTTTGAGGTGTTCCCCCTCTCATCAGAATCCCAAGGATTCATTTGATGTGCCTTACTTTGGCATGAGATCTAGCTAGTTAAGAACTGCAGGTGTCTTATCTGATTTTTCCCATCTTCACTATCTCCTGAGATGTCTCGAAGATGGCATTCTCATGTGATTAATATCCAGGTATTTGTCCTTGGATACTTGATTGATTGATTGATTGATTGGCTACTTGATTGATTGATTGATTGATTGATTGATTGATTGATTGATTGATTGATTGATTGGCAAGCTTTTTTCTTGCTAATGACCTGCCCATCTGTGGAGTGTGCCTGCGTCATTGGTATGAAAATGGCTTCACCACGGCTCTGGCTGGAGTTAGGCTACTCAGGCCCAGAGTGGTTTAAATCAAACTACAATGTTACCTAAGCTAATACAATGTAACTTAAGTGAAAAAGTAACTTCCTTTGAGGATCCCCCTGACACAAATTACTGTACTTTAAAGCTTGAGATTGAACACAGGTACATCATCTTCCCTATAGCCATGCAGGATGGGAGACTCTGGCAGATTTACTCTAAGGAAGTAACATCTCCAAGTTCTGTTTGAACTCAGTGACTAACCTAATGAAAGTACATTACCCCCAGATAAGTTTTTGTTTCTCTGCAATAATTAACCATGTTCTTTTGATTATACCTGAACAATTAGGTAAAGGTAAATGTTGCCCTTCTTTGAAAGTCAGTCATATCCAACTCTAGGGTGCGGTGCTCATCTGCAGATGTTTCCGTGGTCATGTGGCTGCCATGACAAGACACCAAAGCACACAGAACCCTGTTACCTTCCCTGCCAAAGAGGTACCTACTGGTATTTATCTACTTTCAAGTTCTTGCTTTCAAACTGCTAGGTTAGCAGGAGCTGGTACAGACGGGAGCTCACTCCATCGTGCAACATTCAGATCTCAAAACGGCTGACCTGCCAGTTGTCCAGTCATCACGTTCAGCATCTTAACCAGTAAGCCACCACAGTCCCATACCTGAACAATCACCCTTGCAATTACAAGTACAAATACAATATTACCTGCCAATGCCAGCTGTTTGTTCTTCCTGGATCTGAGCCTGTGGGCTTGAGGCTCATATCTGTTCAGAGGGTGTCAAGGGTCCTTCTCTTGCTTAGTTCTCTCAGCATCTGCTGCTATTTCTCTCCTGATATTAGGTGGAGCAATACCAACAAGAGGGTATATTTTCTCAACTAGTGTAGGTTTAAGGCATCCTGTCACTACCCACATGGCTTCATTAATAGCAATGTCAACTTTTTCTGCATGTGTGGATGCATTCCATACTGGAGCAGCATACTCTGCTGCAGAGGCCAAAGCTGATGTGCGCAGTGTGGATGGTCGAGTTCACCATTTATAGTTTGTGAGTTTCCTGTTGATGTTGTTTCTTGTACTAACTTTGGCTTTAGTATTCAGGCAGCACTGCTTAAGAGAGAGCGTCCGTTCAAGCGTCAAACCAAAGTATTTTGGTGTTGAACAACAGTGCTGTAGTCAATTCTCTTCAAAGATAGGAAATCCGTTTGAGGCTTGAATATGTAGTAATATAATATAATGTTTTATTCTGGTAGTTAATATATTCAGAATCTTCCAGTAGAGCAATACAACAAGTCCAATACATTGTGAAAGTCAACCGGTATGCAGACTCTTTCAGGAGAATTTCCCTTCATCAGACAACTTGACTTGCTAACTTTCCAATATCTGGATATATAACATTTAGTTTTCAAAGGGTATCTTGTAACTACCAGAATAAAACATTATATTATATTACTACATATTCAAGCCTCAAACGGATTTCCTATCTTTGAACATTGCCACACCGTTTGGCCACTTCTGTGTACCTGTAGTCAATTCTCTTGCCATGTAACATTCAACTTAACCCTTGCCTCTTGGTTTTGATGGTGGAAAGCACATAGTTGAGTCTTCTGGAACCTTATAGACTAATATTATACAGTATTAATGTGCGCATTCATGGATCCAGTCTACTTTCTCATAAGAGTGATAGTATACAGCTGGTGCACAAAAAACACACACAAAAATTGTATTAGTTTGCAGCCTTCTAAATCAGGGGTGCCCAAACTATGCCCTGGGGGCTGGATCCGACCCCCAATTCCAAATCATCAAGCCCTAGTCGCTCCTGGACTGAAGTTTGGGCACCCCTGATTTAGAAGGCTGCAAACTAATATATATTGATTTTTTTATTATTGGGATTTCAGGGCCTTTGCATTGTCCTAAAACAGTGGTGGCGAACCTTTTAGAGACCGAGTCTCTAAAAGGGAGCGATGGGGGCTTCGCAGGCCGGATGAATTGGCATGGGGATACCAGGGCATGAAACGCGAGGCTGGAGTCGCTGGACCTGACCTACCCAACCCAACCCAACCCGCCCCCCCTCTCAAAAATATGGTTCGGTCCGGAAAAGCAGGCAAGGGGAGCGACGCCGTCGGCTACCGGCAAAGCCCATTCCCCCACCTGGGGGGGCGGGGCAGGTGGTCCGCCCACCCAGAATCCTCCACCAAGCTTATGAGGGATGGGGGAAAGGAAAGAGAGTCAGAGGGGGGGGAGGCGGGAGGATCCAAATATTTACGTATCCCCCCTATTGCCCCCCCCTTTTAAAGCTTTTTAAAGGGGAAGTGGAAGGGTGGGTGGATAATGGGTGGTTGGCGTTTTAACTTGTTTTATATGTATTTTTTTTACGGTTGTACGCCGCCCTGTCTCGGGTTTTTACCTGAGTGGGCGGCATAAAAATTGAGATAAATAATAATAAATAAATAATGAAGCTGAGGTGAGGGCGAGGGGGGAGGGGTCTGTCGGAGCCTCCCAGGTGGGCTCGCGCGCACTCAGGCTCCTCCTCCTTTCCCTCGCCCGGCGACGTCCACCCCCCCCACCCCCACCCCCCTTCTTCCCCTCGCCCGCCTCGCCCGGCGCAAAAGGCCGGCCTTTCTGCGCCTCCTCGCCCCCCACCGTGACCGCCCCCTTCGCTCGCCCAGGCTGCCCCTTCTCTCCTCAGTCCTCACTCACACTCACACTCACACTCTCACACACACCCTCAGCGGCGGCTCCGCACGACGACGCTGCCTCACACACAAACCCCCACCTCCTCCTCCTCCTCCTCCTCCTCACCGGCGCGTCTCCCTCTCCCTCTGCTCCCTCCCTCCTTCCCTCGCCGCCATGGCCGCAGAAGAAGCCCGGCGCCTCCGCCCTCTGGTCTTTCTCCTCCTCGCCCTGGCCGGGGCCCTCCTGAGCGGCCGAGGTAAGCCGGGTGGGGGGTGGGGCGAGGCGGGGTGGGGTGGTGGTGGTGGGTCCCGGCTCCCCCCATTGTCTCTCCCTGCTCCGGCCCTTTTTGCGCGCCTCTTCTTCTTCTCATTTTGGGGGGGTGGCGGAGAAGCGGGTCTCCTCCTCGCTCCAGCCGTGCTTGTGGCTGGGGTGGCTGGGCATGGGCAACCCCCCGGCCCCGCCGGCCCCCTGCATCGGTGGCGCTGCAGGATCTGCTGCCTGGCGCAGTGGGCGCACCATCCTCGGCTGGAATTGGCCCGGTGGGTGGGTGGGTGTAACAGAGCCAGCCCTCCTCTCTGTAGTAGGCTTTTGTGTGTCGAAAGATCGGGGTTGGTGGGGGGGAATCGTGTCTCCCCAGGGCCATAGCCAGGATTCTAGATGGGGGTGGTGGGCGAAGATCCCCCCCCCCAGGATGGGCAACAAAGCCTCTTTTCAATGCATTTCCTATTGGGACCCCGCGCTTTGCCAGGGTGGGCATATACTGCTAACAGGGCAAGTTGGGGGGGGGGCTGGCTACGGCCCTGGGTCTCCCCCAAAGCTTTTTTGGCATCAGGCAGGGGCTGCGGCGGCCCAGCTGCAAAGCAGAGCCGACCCCCACCCCCAGGGCTGTAGCCAGGATTCTAGATGGGGTGGGCGAATATATCCCCCCCCCCTCCCAGGATGGGCAAACAAAGCCTCTTTTCAAAGCATTTTTTGTAAAATTTATTGTGACTTGTATTACTTATGGTATTTTACACTGTTGTTTCTGTATGTTGTTGTATTTCCTCCTCCCCCCATCCCCGTACTTATGATTTGCTTTGTATTTATTTGATAGTTTTGTAAACCGCTTTGAGTGGTCAATAGACTAGTAAAGTGATATATAAGCATACTACATAAAATAAATATAAATAAATAAATTTCCTATGGGGACACCGCGCTTTGCAAGGGTGGGCATACTGCTAACAGGGCAAGTTAGCCCCCCTGGCTATGGCCCTGGGTCTCCCCCAAAGCCTTTTGGGCATCAGGCATGGGCTGTGGCGGGCCCAGCTGCAAAGCAAAGCCGCCCCACCCCCAGGGCCATAGCCAGGATTCTAGATGGGGTGGGCGAATATATCCCCCTCCCCCCAGGATGGGCAATAAAGCCTCTTTTCAATGCACTCCTATGGGGAAACCACGCTTTGCCAGGGTGGGCAAACTGCTAACAGGGCAAGTTAGCTCCCCTTGGCTATGGCCCTGCCCCCCTCTTCTCTCTCATTGTTGCTCCTTGCCCCATAGCATAAAGAGGGGGCGACTTGGGGGTGGTGTGTGTGTGTGTGTGTGTATGTGTGAGATCAGTTCTCCCCAGCCTCCCTGCAAAAGGTGGGAAGGGGTTGCTTGCTCCTGAAAAAGGGGATGGGCAGTCAAGCCTAGGTGGGGGTGACCCATGAGGTGGGAGAAGTGTGTGTGTGTGTTTCTAAATGCAGAAATCGCAGCAGAATCGGGCTTTGTCTTTTTGACTCTCGTTCCAGTGGGTTTCCTGCGGGATTTCTCTCTGATATTGTAGGGCTGCAGTTCTTTTCCTTTTTCTTGCTGGTGACAGAACTGTGCTTAGGAAGCAGGTAGATTGCCTTTGCCAGCATTTTGGAGAAAGATTAAAAAGAAACGAGTCTCCAATTTGAAACCCTCACACTCCTGGAGAACAATAGGAAATCCACCGTGAAGCTCCCGATGTCCCCCCAGGCTAAGTGGATATGGGGTTTTTTTCCCCAGTGAGAAAGCCCCAGGGTTTTATGCTTCCCTGATGCTAAAAGATGTGGAATACCCATATTTTCAGCTCCCACGTCCCTACTGACCTCCTTTTCTCTTCTTTCCAAGGAGAGCATCCTTCATTCTGGAGGCTCATGTTGCATATTTTGTGTAAATTGGGAGAGGCTGAAGCCCATAGACCGGCATTCATTTTAAATAATGGAGGGTGAGGCGTACGAAAACTACCTTGAAGATAGTATTATGCTTCTGCAATGTGCCTCTCCTAGTATCAGTGCACTCAAAGAACTACAGTATAAGGCATTTAAGATCTCTAGGTTCCCTGATCTGGCCCTGCATTAGTCTTGCCACTTGTACCAAATACATTTCTCTATGAATTGCCCATGCTGAGATTGTAGTTCCTATGCACACTTAACTAAGCATGAGTAGAGCTCAGTTGGAACTGCTTCTTGGCCAAAGAGCACATAGAGTTGTACTCTCTTAATCAAGATCAGAAGTAGCAAATTCCTTATGCACTGTTGAGGGGGCATGCACCAGTCAAAGAGTGAGGCTCTTTGTGTCAGGAGAAGCACTTTTTGCAATAGTAAAGAAAGAATTCACCAATTCTGGTACTAAAATGGAATTTGCTTGCTTAAAGTCAGAAAGCGGTTTTAAAAGGAGTTCATTATAAACAGAAGATGCTGAGTCCATGTAAAATGGTACAAAGTGCTTTGCAGATTGAATGCCATGTTTTACCTAGTGGTGGGCCTGTGGGTGTTTTTGATGTCGTATGCAAACACAGTCCTCGGAGTTTTCCTAGTACTACTCTCTTTGAAGATAATGATCATTGTAGGGTTACTTGAATTGTGCCCAGTATGCCAAATGAGTGTAAGAAGTTCATTTGGAGGATTAAAGTCAAGAACCCTTTAGCCTTGTTGTTTCCAACAATATATGGCTAGCCCTACAATTGGGCAGGCAAGAGAAACCTTAGGGGGCAAATTCTGGGACATTTGGGTACAAGCCTGTATCTGAGCAGGCAAGATGTCCCTGCCTCCCACTCCTCCCAACAATCCATTATTGTCAGGTTTAAGTAAAATTCAAGAACCAGTATGGCAAGATTCTGACTATAGGATGGCAGAGATGGCTATTTCTTATCTACAGCAGCAAACTACCTTGGGTCTGTTGTGAACAGGAAGTCACATGAATTCACAGGAAACACTTTTAAGGTGATCATGCTTCCTGAACCATTTGGTATTAAAAGGTATAGTGCCCCTGAATATGGAAGTTCCATCAAGCTATAATAGCTGATAGCCAGTGGAAATCATCTGGCCCTAGACAGAGCCTAATCTAGCCATCTAGGAAACTAAGTTTGGCTCACTAGATTTTCCTGGATGTACACTTTGCTTTGATGTCTTCCTAACTTCTGTGCATTTCCCCAAATTCTGAAAGAATAAGATTCCTCCCACTTCCACTCTAGGTATTGAAAATACAAACTTTAAGCAAAAACAGCCTTTGGCCCTAACCGACAATGGAATACATACCTCTCATCCATATCCCCCAAATTACCTGAAATTGGATTTGGTCCTTCAGCTGGAAAGGGTTTTTTGTCCTTGATCTGAGCCATCTAAAATGGTAATCATCACCAACTCCGATGTAGTGAATGGCATCTCACAGAACCTGAGTCGGGTTCTGCCTGAGTGGGCGGCATATATAAATATGACTATTAAAGTAAATTAAAAATTAGGACTGTCCTGAAATCTCTCCCAGATTGCCCCTTGTCATCTTCTGTCACTAGAAAAATTAGTAACATTTTCTCACTGTTGTCCTATGGTGCAACAACTTTTGCCAACTTCATTGCCTCCAGCTGTATTGGATACAGCTTACCTCAGCTAGCCTCATAAGAATTTCTACAGCAGTGGTACTATATCACACTTCTACACCAGTGATTGGTTTGCCTTCCAGATGTTTTGCTTTCACCAATCTCTGACATTTAGCTTCTTCTTCCATGTCTAGGCCAGACATGAAACTGCCAAAATGAAGGCACGTTTTGGTGAACTCATTCTGCAGTCCTTTTCGCTTTGGGGAACTGAATTCCTGGACATCTGGAGAGCCAAAGGTTGACTACCATTGGCTTGTGCCACTCATGTTTTATAAAACTTTATCACATCCTTTAGGTAATGATATCTCCACCCCGTGAACTATCCCCCTTGACCCATAAAATATAAGGCAGTGATGACCAACCTTGGCATTCCAGGTGTTCTTGGACTTCAGTTACCAAAAGCCCAAGTCAGCACTCCTGCTGATCAGGGATTCTGGGAATTGAAGTTTAAGAACAGCTGGAGGGCCAAGGTTGGCTATCACTGATGTATAGGGGGTTGGGGACAGAAGACTAATTCTGCAGTTTTGGATGTTTTCTTAGTAGCAAAGACTTTGAAACCCAGATTGAGGAACACAGGAATCTGGTGATCCAACCTGGTAGACTATAACTCCCATCATCCTAAACTGTGGAATTCTGGGATTTGTAGTTGAACACATCTCAACCTTGGGTCCCCAGGTGTTCTTGGACTTCACTTCCCAGAATCCCAGGTCACTACACCTGCTGACCAAGTCTTCTATGAACTGAAGTCCAAGAACATCTGAGGACCCAAGGTTGAGAAACCCTAGAGCCACTCCAGCTGTTCTTGAACTTCAGTTATCAGAAGCCCAAGTCAGTACACCTGCTGATCAGGGCTTCTGGGAATTGAAGTCCAAGAACAGCTGGAGTGCCAAGGTTCACCGCCATGGCCCTAAAGCATGTGGTTGGCATAAACTGATTACAACTTTGATCTAGGCTAGGGGTGGGGAGCCAGCTGCCTTGAGTGGAGCCCAGGCTTCTGGGAATTGAAGTCCAAGAACACCTGGAGGACAAACCTTTTTTGTCTAGACCAGGGTTTCCTAACCTTGGACCTCCAGGTGTACCTGGACTTCAATTTCCAGAAGCCCAGCTCCCATCAAAGCCACAGGTTCCCCACCCCATTCTACCATGAAGGCCACATCCTTGCATACAAACTTGCCTCGACTAAGATCTTTAGGAAGGGTCCTTCTTTCCTGCCATGCTTAGAATTGTGTTTGGTGGGGGTGCCAAAGAAGCCTTCATGGCAGTTGTTGCCAAGCTTGGAATTCTCAATTACCTTAGAGACCGCATCGCCCTAAGGACGTCTGTCCGTCCAACCAGAGCGGACCGGAGGAGCTCTCTAATTGTGCCATCAGCCAGGGGGGCTCGCCTCTCTGGCACCAGGAGGAGGGCCTTCTCCGTGTCCGCACCAGCCTTTGGAACCTCCTGCCAGTAGAACTGCACCTCCAGATGGAGTTGCTGCCCTTTAGGCAAAAACTAAAAACCTGGCTGGCGGGCCAAGTTTGGGGTGCAGGTAGAGGGGTGGCTTCCGTTGGGTGGTTGATATAGAGGAGTATGCCTCCCCCCACGGTTCCATCAGTACCTGCACCCCTTTTTAGGGGGTGGGTTCTTAATTCTGTTTTTATCTGTTTTATCTATGATTGTGAACCACCCTGAGTCGGTCTTGGTCGAGTGGGCAGAATAGAAATTAAACAATTAAATTAAATTAAATTCCTTGTCCAAGAGTGTCCAGTTCTCACTGCCAAACAAAGATCTCCATTCTGGCAGGCGTTTAGCAACCAGCATTGGTTCAAAGAACGTATAATGAGCTAGGTTAGCTTTTCATTTGCTTTCCACTGAATAATGTTTGAGTGTTATGATTCCATTGAATGTGTGTTTCAATGTTACATCTTTTCTGTTTTATTTGTATTATTTTGCAAATAGTTACAGGGGAGCTGCTTGGAGTCCCAGTTACATGGGATACAAATCAGATCAATCAGTGAATGATAAATAAATAAACTGCTTCAAAGTTTCAGACTGGTTTCCCAACACCGCTTGGAGATACAGAGAGCCAGCCGGAAACCTTTTAACCATTTAGACACAGTGTATGTTTGTTGCAGTTTAGTCACACAGTCGAGTCTGACCCTTTGCGACCCATGGACCACAGCACACCAGGCTCCTTTGTCATCTGCCATACTACGTAGCCCGACCAGATCAATGCCCATTGCATCAGCGATGCCATCTAGCCACCTCATCCTCTGCTGCCTCTTCTCCTTTTGCCTTCAATCTTTCCCAGCATCAGGGCCTTCTCCAGTGAGTCATCTCTTCTCATTTGGTGGCCAAAGCACTTGAGCTTCAGCTTCATTATTTGTCCTTCCAAGGAGCAGTCAGGGTTGATTTCCTTTAGCATTGATTGATTTGATCTTGCAATCCAGGGGACTCTCAAGAGTCTTTTCCATCACCACAGTCTAAAGGCATCTATTCTTCTGCGCTCAGCCTTCCTTATGGTCCAGCTCTCACACCTATACTTTAGAGCAGGGGTGCCCAAACTACGGCTCACAGGCCAGATTGTTGCCAACACCAGAAGTGACCTGCCGCCACCGGAAGTCATGATGTTGCGCTAAAAAGGTACCGAAGCACTGCAAAACATTCCAAAACATGGCGGAAACGTGCCGCCCTCACTCCTACTGCCATGGGAAGCAACGGAGGTGGCAAAAATGTCTGAAAATGTGCAGTGAATTCATGTGCCAGCGATGTTGGGAGGAACCACATGACCAGCCCGCTCAACTTTCTGAGGGGGTGTGGCCAGGCTCCTGGCAGGAAAGGTTTGGGCACCCCTGCATTAGAGCGTATATACTGATGTGTATAAATTGATGCCATGAGGTCTCACTCTTATGTCTGACAAAATGGACTTGATCCACGAAAGCTCACATTTAAATACAGGAGTTAGTCTTTAAGTCATTTTGATAGACTTCACAGCTGCTGCTGCTGCTGCTGCTGCGGCCCTTTCTTCTGAGCTTCTGGGTCCAAACTCACTTAAATGTAGACCCTCCTTAAGTTCTCTCAAACCTTTGAAGCATGTGGAAGTTTTTGGCAAATTGTTCTGTCCAGCTCTTTCCTTGTGAGCATCTGCATGGGGTGTAAGAAGGCAGCTCAACCTCTCTCCTCCTGAAAAACAAAAGGCTAAATAACTGTTGAGGGAGCAAATTTGAACAGTTGGCATCTGACATCTCAATAATTAGCCATAATTCTCCTTCTCAATTAATGCATTGCTGCATTGTGTCTGGATGCTTAGGAGTTTCTAGAAATAAGTGTCCAACTTTCTGCCAATCATTTAAAAAATGAACACACACACACCCTTTTTTTGGTCTTTCTGTCATTTTCTTGTTTCTTGCAACACATGAGCTAGTTCTTCCAAAAAAGAAAGGGGTGAAAACCTTAGTCTTTTTAATATTGAAATTTATTTTGGAAGGTACAGAAAGCAACCCGAAGCAGGTGCTATAATAAACAAAATTAATTAAACTAATGGCAGTAGGAGAGCTCTTCAAAAAGAAGTTTACTTTATTAAATTTCTGTCCTGCATTCCACACAAGAAACAGTGTTCCATGTTCATCCAGATAAAATTGGGTGGGACCATCCAGAGAGTATTATAAGCACTTATATTGGGGCAGAGGTAAAAGTAAAGGTCGCCTTTGCTCAAAAATCAGTCGTATCTGACTCTAGGATTCAGTGCTCATCTCTCTGTTTACAACCAAGGAGCCAGCACTGTCTGCATCTACAGATGTTTTCATGGACATGTGGCAGGCATGCCTAGACACCAGAGTGTATAGAATGCTGCTTACCTTCCCACCAAAGTGTTACCTATCTTTTTTGTTGTTCAGTCGCATAGTCGAGTCCAACTCTTTGCGACCCCATGGACTTCTGCATGCCAGGCTCCTCTGTCATTCTCCGCAGCCCAGACAGATCTATGCCCATTGCATCAACGATGCCATCTAGCCTATTTATCTCCTTGCAATTTCTTGCTTTTGACCTGCTAGGTTGGCAGGAGCTGAGGCAGAAACAGGAACTCACTCTGTCATGTAGCCCTCGGGTATCCAACTCAGACCTTCCAGTCTCCAAGTTCAGACACTTGAGCCACCGCAGTCCCTTATTGGGGCACAACATAAGTGTAATTTATGTTCCTTACCATCTGAGGCTGCAACGGTTGGGCCTCTTCACTCTTAAATGACGGCGTCTAAGAGGTGACCTGATTGAAGTTTATAAAATCATGCACGGTGTGGACAAAATAGATAAGGAAAAGCTGTTTTCCCTATCGCACAACACTAGAACTAGGGGGCACTCCATGAAACATTTGGGTACTAGTTCTCAAACAAATAAGAGAAAGTACTTTTTCACCCAGAGTATTACTGGTCTATGGAACTCCCTGCCAGAAGAAGTGGTGACAGTCTTGACAGCTTTAAGAAAGGATTAGACAAGTTCATGGAGGACAAGGGTATCCATGGCTATAATTATGGATACCTAAGGACAACCTCCGGGGTGGAGAGAAAGGCAGGATATCTCTCAATGCCATTTCCAGGGAATCCTAAGCAGGTGAAGGCATCTGCTTAGGAATAATACCCTGAAGCAAAGGGTGAGCCACTGTGTGAGACAGAATGCTGGACTGGATGTGCTCCTGTGGCATCTTCTAGCAAGGCTGTTCTTATGTTCTTATGTAATTGCTAAGTGTAATTTCATTTTTGCCCCTCCAAATTCTGTCTGGAAAAATGTGCAAATACATCATGGGAAGTTGTAAATCTACAAACCACATAACCAATGATAAGAGCTTCATGCATCACACCTGGCTTGCATAGCTGTGTGGCAAGAGGCATCTTGAAATTTTGTGACGTGAATGGGTAAGGGAAGCCAAGGTACTGTATTATTCAAACAGGAGGGGGCATACTCTAAATCACTGCCTCCCCTTCTCTCTGTACCCCCTCCTTCCATCAGTGTGCTGGCCTACCCCAGAGGGCGGGGTCACCGTGCAGAGTGAGTTCTGGTAACAATCTTTTCAAGGAGGAGCTGAAGTACAAGGTCTAAAGAGAAAGCCAAGGCCTGGTTACAGGTTTAGTTCAGAGCGAATGTCTAGTCCAGGGGTTCTCAGCCTTTTTAAGCCAGGGACTGGGTCATGCTCCCTCAGACAGCTTTGGGGGCCGGATGGCCATTTTGTCCTTCCTCCACCACATGGCACTTCCTGGTGTGGTGGAGGCTGTGGGGGGCCCACATGAAATGGTGCAGTGGGCCACATTCACTCCACAGGCTGCAGGTTGAGAATCCTTGATCTAGTCGGATGTATCCAGGGGTGTCATCAGGGTTAGCAGAGTCAGGTCATGGCAGTCAATCACAAGAGGTATCAGGAACACATGGAAGTCAGGCAGGGTGTCAGCCTTTGCACAGAGAAATTGTACCCACACCTGGCCAGTGCAGCAGACATGCTTAAGAGGCTTCCCAGCTAAGGACTGTCAGCTGGGAGCGAGCCCTGGCAAATTTACGATGCAGCTGCAAGTCCTTTTGGCACTGTTCTCTGGCTGAGGGACGGTCACTGTCAGAATCAAGCTCCAAATTTTTGGCTGAGGGACGATCGCTGTCAGAATCAGGCTCCTGATCTGACAGGTCCTGCTTCTGGGGATGCGGAACTGGGCTAGGAGCAGGCTGTGTTCTCAGATCCAGGTCATCCTTGGAGTCCGACGAGGGCTGAATCATGACAGTCGTCGTCTTGATGTGCATCAATAAGGATTACAAAATACAGTACCTGCCCTAGCATTAGGAAAACCTGTATTATTCCAGATGGTGATGAGCTTTTTTAAAAAATTAAAATACAAAACCTCCCACAAAAATAAAAAATATTGCAACTACAAAAAAAACCAGACAAAAATCTTAACAAAATTTCATTTAACTGCCACATGCACCCACCATCATTACTCTTTTCCATTTCACTAATACATAATCGAAGAATAGATGCCTTTGAACTGTGTTGCTGGAGGAGACTCTTGAGAGTCCTCTGGACTGCAAGGAGATCAAATCAGTCCATCCTGAAGGAAATCAACCCTGACTGCTCCTTGGAAGGACAAATACTGAAGCTGAAGCTCAAGTCCTTTGGCCACCAAATGAGAAGAGAGGACTGACTGGAGAAGGCCTTGATGCTGGGAAAGATTGAAGACAAAAGGAGAAGGGGATGGCAGTGGATGAGATGGCTAGATGGCATTGCTGATGCAGTGGGTGTAAACCTGGGTGAACTACAGAGGATGGCAGATGACAGAGGAGCCTGCAGTGCCGGATTAGCCATATAGCAAGAATAGCAAATGCTACAGGCCCCGTGTTCCTGGGACACCACACAGTCAACCCACCCACCCACCCTTCCCTGTGGCCAGGGGGTGGGCAGGGTGGGCTTTGCCCACCCTGAGCTAGCAGTTTGCCCACCCACAAACTTCCTGCTGCTTTCCAGGAGGAGGCTATTTAGAGTTGCCCTTGACCCCCATCCCCCCCACCCTGTGTGGGCAGGCTCTATTGCAAGCAAGGGCGCGTTTGGGGGCCGAGTGGAAACAGGCATGAGAAGGAGGTGTGGGAGCAGCAGGTAGCATGGCCCAGCCCAGCCTAGCTCAGCCACAGTGCCCTCCACACCCTCCCTCCCTCCATGCCATGGTCTAGAACAGCTTAGCTCATGCCATCAACGTCCAGCTGCCGTCATCCTCAAGCTTCTGCCGCTGCCCAAGAGTGTCGGTGGCTTTCTCAGGCTAACAGGAGTAGTATTGGGGGGGGAGAGATTCATGTGGGGAGGAAGGGACTTGATGGGGGGGGAAAGGGCAGAGGGGGTTTGGTTTTCATCCCCTCTTTATTTTTTCGGGGGGGGGGGAGAGAAAGAAAGGGTAGGAGTGGAACCCAGTGTCCCTTGAAGAGCCTCCCTTTAGCCTTACTAAAGAGGACGTGGGAAGAGATGGTGTCCTATGAGATTGTGCAGCCTAAATCTAAGCAAGGGCCCCTTGGCATGATTTGCTATGGGCCCCGCACTGGCTTAATCTGGCACTGGGAGCCTGCCGTTCTGTGATCCATGGGATCGCAAAGGGTCGGACTCAATTGTGTGACTGAACAACACCAATACATAATCTAAAAATTCTTCCCATATTTCTCTAAAATTGGTTTTTTACTCTCTCTCTCTCTCTCTACCATTTTTAACAATATTCAATCTCAAAGAAAGGCAGGTGGTGATGAACTCACTATTGGACTGGGGTTGTTGGTAAACTGGAGTCCCAACAATATCTAAATATGATCTGGATAAAGAGGAACATGTATTCAGAATGAAACTTTTGCCTTTGCGTTCTGGTAATGCAAGAACCATGGAGAACGTTGACATTACAAAACAGTGGATACTGTTTTTATTTTACCGTGAATCAGCAGCTCATGCTAAGTCTTCTGTCATCTGCTTTGAAAACAGAAGTTAGATTAATTTAGTTTTGCAGTACAGAACTACATGATGTACTAGAGGATGCAATAATAATAGGAGCATGCAGACAACAGGGCCCTCTCCATTGCATCTTCCTTCCTGGTGCTTATTTGCACATTTTTATTGCTAGGATGGCTTACATCCCACTCTTCCACTTATTTATACAGCAGTCAGGTTGGCTAAAATCCCATGGATAACTGTTGCTTCCCTCCCAGCAATGGGGAGAAATTATAGTATGTGAGTCTGTATTCTATTGATGGGTTGGACCATGGGCAAAAATATTCTTATTCAGGTGTCGTATCCACTCATGGCAATAGTCTTCCGGTTCTTAACTTCTCAGAATCGTTCATCTGAGGACATGCCACATCAGTTTCTCAGGTTCTTCAGCCATGAAGCCCATCTATGTCCAGGGCCTCTTTTTCCCAGGGATCTTTCCTTGCAGAGTGAGTTGGAGGATTCTGTATTTCATGTTGTTCCTCATGATATCACGATGGTATTGGAGCTTTCTTTGCTTATTTCAAACAGTTCTTGCTCTTTATCCATCCGGCACAACACTTCTACGTTTGTCACATGATCAGACAACCCATGATATCCATAGCAGCCATCTGTAGATCCACATTTCAAAACCTTCCATTTTCTTTAGTCAATATCCAAGCTTGGACTCCATATAGCAAAACACTGGGAATACATCACGTCTCACTATTCGGATATTTGTAGTGAAAGTTAGATCTCTACTGCATAACAAATAGCAAAAAGATTTTTTTTTTAGGGAGGGGGGAGATATCAGAATGACAAAAACACTTACTGCTAGTAAATTAAGACTTAAGGGATACAGTTCAATTCTTTAGTTGGAAGAAACCAAGATAAATGGAAAATATTATATATTCTTCCATTCCTATGGTTCAAGTTCAAGAATCTTCTTCCTCTTGTATTCTTATTGCAGTCCTATCAGGTGGGACAGATTGAGAGATAAAGAGAGAGACTGGCTGTATGTCACCAGAATTCTTTAGGTCCATTGGCATTTCCATGTTTCAAACCAACATTCTATTCACTAGACCTGTGATGGCGAACCTTGGCACTCCAGATGATCTTGGACTTCAGTTCCCAGAAGCCCAAGCCCCATGAATCCGCACGAATGGGTTTACTGTGATTCATCCAGCCCACGCCACCCTCGTCGCTCTTGGAAGCGGAAGTAAAACCTACTTTACTCCAAGAACATCTAGAGTGCCAAGGTTCTCCATCACAGGTCTAGACACTGTGCCTCTGCCCCAGGAGTTCTCAACCTTTTAAATCCAGGGGTGGGTCACGCTCCCTCAGACAGCTTCATGGGCCAGATGGTCATTTTGCCCTTCCTCCACTACATGGCACTCCCAGGGTGTGGTGGAGACGGGGGGGGGGCACATGAAATGGCGCCACAGGTTTAGGATCCCTGCTCTAACCATACAATTCTGTTATGGGGACTGGGACTTCAGGAAAGAAAGATTGAGCACCTGAGCCTGAAGTTCACTGCCTTACGGAGCTCTGTAGTGTGATTCTCTGAGTAAACAGCCACTATCATTCTTGTTGCTCCTTTCTGAATCAGCAGCAGAGTCTGAAAAACACAGAGTATCTGTTCTAGATGCAATCAAAGAATGTGTCACTGTGTTTCAGTCTGGCAATGGAAGAGATACAGTTGCTGCACTGGTTTAAATGGGAGAAAGTCAATGGTGGTTTCACCTACTCTCTGAGCATCCTTTAGCAAAGCCAAATCCAGAACCATCCCTGAATTGGAAACTTAATGGATGACATAGACATGATTTCAGAGAGGGTTTTTTTTGGGAGGGGGGTGGTCCTTCCAGTATGGAGTGGAACCAAAGACAGTAAGGGGTGCCAAAATGTACTTCAGCTCAAAGCTCCTACTACCAGTAACTTAGCCTTAGGAGAGACATTACATCATTCTGGAGTAGAGAAAAGCCCATCCAAGACCTGGGAAACCTCTCACGTGGAAGGGGACATGATTATCTAGAACAGGGGTGCCCAAACATTTTGGGCTAGGGCCCGGTCATGTGGTTCAGTGTGCCAGTCACATGGTTCAGCGAGCTGGTCACGTGGTTCCTCCCACCGGAAGCGGAAGTAAAATGCAATCTTTTTTGCAACAGAATTTTAAAGTTGCCATTTTCTATGCTTAAACCAGGGGTGCCCAAACTATGGCCCGTGGGCCAGATCCAGCCTCCAATGCCAATTCATCTGGCCCACACCTCCCTCGTCGCTCCCGGAAGCGGAAGTAAAATGCTTCTGTACAGGAATGTTTTACTTCTGCTTCCGGGAGCAACTAGGGTGGGGTGGGCTGGATGAATTTTCGTTGGGGACTGGATCTGGCCTATGGGCCATAGTTTGGGCACCCCTGATCTAGAAAGATATAGAGGAGTGCATTGGGATCATAGGAAGGCTGGATTTTATCCCAAGCCTTGAGATTTCTCACCCCTGCCTAAAATTTTGGCATGCACCCTCCAACATCTCTTTTTTAACTGCAGCAATAGCACTTGCTCTTTATGCTGCTTATATTCTTAAGTCAACAAGGGTGCGTTTTTTGTATCCTGTAATTAAGGCTTAAGGCAGCCAAGTCCTTACCATTTAAGTATGGAGCCAATCTGTTTCCAACCACATAGCGGAGCCATTGAATCAACACACTTCACTCAGACATCCCTCTGCCGTATTTATAGCAGTGCAGTGTGTGACCGTAGCTTCTAAGGGCAGTGTTGTGATAAAACAAAAACAAATAGGGAGTTATATATTTTGCTTTGGGATGTCTCAGACAGAGCAGTTAGCTTGTTGAAGGTCAAGACCCAAAGTGAAGAAATGTAACAGTCCAGTAAACCTGGTTTGCAAATAAGTATGCAAAAGATACCAGAGTACAAATTTATTTCACAATGCCTACTCATACATGCTTTTAGGAATCATTTGTGATTAGTACAGGTGAGAAACAGTGTAGTGTAGCACTGCATTTCCCAAACTATGTTCTGTGGTGGACCTCAATTCCCAGAAGCCTAAGCCACTACATTGGCTGACCAGTGCTTTGGGGAATTGACTTAGGCTTCTGGGAATTGAAGTCCAAAAACCAAAGTTTGGGAAACACTGGCTGTAGCGAATGGGGTGTTGAACTAGGGTGCAGGCAACCTGGGTTCAAATCCCTGCTCAGCCATGGAAATTCACTCCATGGACATCTCACATACTTCACATCCTATGAGGATTCTCTTATCCAAGGAGGCTTAATATTCATGACACCAGTAGTTTGCCATCAGGAACACAAGAGGCTGGACTGCCTCCTACAGCCTTGGGGGGGGGCAGTTTGGACACAACCCAACCTTGCCACATCCTCTTGAGTGGCTATGATGATGGTCAGCCATTGGTAGCAGAGGGTCAGGAAGAAAAGAATGACAACATTATAATAAAACCAGCATGCAGTGGCAAATGACTTGGCCTCTCATTTTAGGCAGTGCAATTCCATACTGTCAACCCCAAACTGCTTTCCTTGCTGTAACAGCCCACAGAAAGCAAGGATTTAAGATCTAACACACCCTCTTCTTCAACCCTTTCCCATCTGCCAGAGGAAGATAGTTCTTTCTCAAGAGCTGGCATAATTAATTGTCTTTTTGCACACTTTTAGTGCCTTTTGGGTTACTCTTGTAATCCCAGAATTGGTTTTGTGCTGTATACCTTGTCTTGCTTGACATCTGTGCAATGTGTCCTAGGCTTGTCTGAATGTTTTGCAGACTGGGATGAACAATGAGAATTCCATATCTTGGTCGAAAATCAGGTCTCTAGCCTTATGAGAGAGTCAATTGAGAGATCTAGTGTCTAAGACTTCACCATGAAGTTCACCGGGTGCTCTTGAGTCAATCACCATCAGCCTAACTTGAGGATAACGTTGAGTGGAGAAAAACTGTGTATGCAGCCTTCATCTCACTGAAGTAATTCTTCTTCTTCTTGTTCTGCCGTATCCGAATATTGGTGATCGTCATGGCTATCAGCCATGAAGACGGTTCTGGGAATATAATGCAGTGGCCTTTCATCTGCCTTCTGCATCACACCATGACTCCTGTACTACTGATCCAGTTCCGCGAGTCATTTTTTGGTCCTGAGCCCTTAAAATACCCTGGGAAAATGGAGTGCATCTTGTACTTTATATAGTGGGCTATTTTGATAATAATGTAGTGTGTCTTATACCCCAGTGCATTTTATATGCCAGCAAATATGGTGTTTATCAGTTTCCAATGAGTGATCAGCATCTTCCGTAACAATTTCCATTTCAGAAGCAGATTAAGTCTACGTGGAAAAGATTGGTGATTTTAAGTAATGGGCAAAAACCAGTTGCACAGTTAAGCCTGTGAAAGGCAAACAAAGTAACTTGAAATGCTGTTAATTAATAAGTCCTTGCTTGGATATGCATACCTGAAAAATCCAAGCAAGTGTTCTTTAATTACTGGCTAGAAATTGCTGCAAGAAACCCATCAGAAATCGGGAGATACTAATAAGCTTTTTTTTAGGATGGACTCAAATTTATGAAAAATCTTATGGCACTTCAAAGGCGGTCTTGATATCGAGCAGGTTGGGTTTTGAGATGACAAAGAGTATTTCCGATCCAGAAGGCAGATATTTAATAATAAAGGGAAAGATAGATGATGAAGAAGTAACTTTAGTAAACATTTATGCACCAAATGATCATCAGGATAAATTCTTAAATAAAATATATCATATATTGGAAAAAGAAAAAACGAGACAAATTATAATAGCTGGAGATTTTAATTTAATTAGGGCAAATATAGATAGTACAAACATAGCCAGGAGTAGAGGAGGGAGTAAAATGTATATCCTTGATAAATGGATGAAATCTTTGGGATTGAAGGATACTTGGAGGGAGGTCAAAGGATCGGAAAGGGCTTACACATTCTTTTCACAGGCATATAACTCATACTCCAGAATAGATTATATATTTGATACAGACAATATGATTGGGAATTTAGATGAAACAGAAGTGGGAATTTTTAAAGAATCAGATCATGCAAAAGTGTTACTGGAATTAAAGATAGAAGGTGAGAAAGCTAGAAGGAATTGAAGATACAGTAGACCCTCGATTAACGACAAAGCTTGGTTCCCCAAGTCGTGTCATTACCCTGATTTTGATGTTGTGCGGGCGGAATTTTTTCCGCCCATTTTCGGGTCCCCGCCACCCCTGGGAGGCTCGGGGGAGGCGATCCAAGCTGTTTCCGACCCCACCGGACCTTTACCGACACTGCTGCAAGCAAAAACCCTGGGGTAAACCCCTTCATCTGCTGCAGGTTATTGCTTAGAGCAACATCAGAAAAGGTCCGTGGGGGTCGGAAATAGCTTGGTTCACCTCCCCTGAGCCTCCCAGGGGTGGCAGACCCAAAAATGGGTGAAAAAAAATTCTGTCCCGACGGGAATTTTTTTTGCCCATTTTCGGGTCCCTGCCACCCCTGCCACCTCTGGGAGGCTTGGGGGAGGCCATCTGCGCCTCTGCCCACCCCTATGATGCGATCTCCTACCTTTTGAAGCTGGAAAATTGCTGTCGGGGGATCCCTATTTCTGGCTCTCTGCCTCTCCAGCAGTGTGTAGGAGGTTTGGAGGACCTATTCTGCACTATTCCCGCCTTCCTAGGTGCTCTCTGTGCCACACAACATCTGATAATAGTTGCTGCCACCATTTTTAGAAACAAAAAAAACCCAAACAAAATGGTGGCTGCAACTATTATCAGCTGTTGCGCGGCACAGAGAGCACCTAGGAAGGCGGGAATAGTGCAGAATAGGTCCTCACAGCCTCCCACACACTGCTGGGAAGAAAGAGAACTGGAAACAGGGACACATACACGCGCACTCGCACACACACACAGTGATTTTCCAGCTTGGAAGGTAGGGGATGAAACACGGCCCCTTGAATAACGACGCTACGTCATTAACCAAGAGATGACTTTGACGCAAAAAACACATCGTTAGTCGAAAACAACGTTATTTGGGGGTCCACTGTACGATGCTAAATTATTCAAGGATATTAAATGTAAAGAACAAATAACAGAAAAATGGGAGGAGAGCTGGAACTAGAATGATACAGAAGATGTAAGTTATATTATGGTGTGGGATGCCATGAAGTCTGTATTTAGAGGGGAAAGTATTAAATTGGCTAGTATTAAATATAGGGAACTGAAAAATAAACAAGAGGAAATGGAAAAAGATCAAAGATAGGAGGATCTTTGACAGGATGCAAAGATTAAGAACGGAATTAGTAGGAAAGGATATTGAAAAGGTGAAAAGAGACTTGATTTATTTAAAAAAGAGAATACTTTGAATATAGTAATTAAAAACTCAAAGTTATTAGCGAGAGCTGCTAAAGAAAAGAAAAGAAAAAGAGAAATCGGAATTTTGATTGACAAAAATGGAATAAGATTAGAGATGTAAAATTTCCGGAAATTTTGAAGCTTGGAAAAAAACCTGGTTTTTTTCCTGGGGGGGGGGGGACGGGATGGGACGGAAACCTTTGGGAAAATTGAAAATAATCTGATACCATACATTTTTTTTTTAGAAATGATTTATAAAATATTTAAACCCGGCCTTATCTTAAAATATTTTATTCATCATGTTAAAATAAAACATTCCATAATATATTTTTATTTTTTCTATTTTTTCTATTTTTTGGAAAAAAACAAAAAAGGCTTCAGAAAAAACTTTTTTTCTCGGATTTTTCTGGTTTTTTTTCCTGAGCCTTCACATTTCTAAATAAGATGTAATAAGACTAAAGGTAAATGTAGAATTGTTAAAGATTTCTATCAGGATCTATATTCTTAAAAAAGGATAAATGTGGGGAAATTGAAAGATCAACTGGGGAAACAAATTGAGAATAAGATAAGTTTGGAACATAGAAACAGAATGTAAGAATTAATAACTGAAAAAGAAATAAAAGATGTGATAGCCAATTTGAAGACAGATAAATCTCCAGGGGAAGATGGGTTACCAGCTGAATTTTATAAAGAGTTTAAAGATATTATAGTCCCAAAATTACTGAAGCTATATAATTATATAATGGATGGAGGGGAGAAAACAACTTTGTGGTACAGGACTATAATTGTATTATTGCCAAAACCTGAAAAAGATTTAGAACGAGTGGAAGCATACAGACCTATCTCTCTGATAAATTAAGACGCCAAGATTTTTATGGCAATATTGTCAAATAGATTGAACAGCTTTATGGACAACTATATAAATAAAGATCAAGTGGGATTTTTGAAAGGCAGACACATGGCCAATTTGATAAGGAGAGTTTTGGATTTAATAGATACGGTGGGGCACACTAAAGAGAAAGTAGGATTATTATTATTAGACATTTTTAAAGCATTTGATTCATTGCAATGGGTAACAATTAATGAGATAATTAAGAGTTATATATTTGGGGATAGGTTTAGAAAAAGGATTGAGCAATTATATCAGCAAGGTTTTGCTAATGTTAAAGTAAATGAGGTCTTTACGGAAGAAGTAAAATTAGAAGCTAGTACAAGGCAGGGTTGTCCGTTATCACCAATACTGTTTATTATGGCAATGGAAGTGCTAGCGAATAAGTTTGTATGCAGACGACGCCTTGTTGATTATGAAACATCCTGGGAAGGTATGGGAAAAAATACAAGGGCATTCAAAGGAATTTGAGCAGATGACAGGGTTAAGAATAAATTGGGATAAATCGGAGATTGATAATGTGTAATTTTGATAAGGAATAGCATGAGAAATTAAAAAGTAAATTTAAATTACAGGTGAGGGATAGTCTGAAGTATTTGGAATAAACATTTCAAATAGATTTAATGACCTTAAATTATTGAACTATGAAAAACAGAAGAAAGAAATTAAGGACAAAATACAACAATATAAAAATTGAAGCTGTCCTGGTTTGGCATTGTGTAAAATGACGTTATTGCCGAGAATTAATTTTTTGTTTGATGCCCTGCCAATTAGACTCGCGGATAAGGAAATTAAGGAATATCAAAGATCAATAAATAATTATTGTAATGGTGGAAGTAAACCCAGAATAGCAAAGAATCTTTGGTACCTATCACAGAAAGAGGGGGGAATAGGGTTGCCAAATGTGAAGAACTATTATAGAGCTTTCGAAGTTAAAAATATTGTGAAGGTTCTAATGGGGGAAACAGTGATTTAGAAAGAAATTGAAATAAAGGAATTAGCACAAGTAGGTAAAATAGTTTTTTAGGTAGGGATATAGGAAAAATAGGTATTAAGAACAATATGATGAAAATAATGTTGAGAATATGGAAGAAGATGAAGAAGGAATTAGTGCCAGATATATCTCCGATAATAGAAAGAGAAATAATAGAAATAAAAATTTCCAATAAAAATAGATAAAAGGATGAAGGAAGTGTTTCTTAGAAATGAGGTTCTTTTGCTGAGAGACTGGATCCAAGTTTGCAGAAATAGGGAGAAGAAATTAGAATTATACAGTCAGATGAGGTTGAACTGGTTCCAGATAGCAATGGTAAATAAATGGAATAGTAGATATTTGATAGAAGCCAGTTTGGAAAGAGGTAGGACTGAATTTGAGGAATTGATATGGAAATTAAGAAAGGGAGAAATTGGAATTAAGGGCATGGTTAGTAAAATATATAAGATATTAAATAAAGAGGGTAATCCACAAGAAATATTGTGGGAAAATTGGGAACATGATTTGAATATAAAAATTACAGAAAAAGTTTGGAAAAACAAATGGAAGAAAAGGATCATGAGAACTATGTCTGTCAGGGTAAAATAACATAATTTTAAAATGTTATGGAAATGGTACTTGACCCCAGTGAGGTTGCATCAGATAGATAACAGTAAAAGTAAAATGTGTTGGAGATGTAAGAATACACTGGGAACGTATGAACATATGTGGTGGAGTTGTAGCGTGGTAAAAGATATTTTTTTTGGGGGGGGGAATTGAGAAAGAGATTTGTGGTAGCATGGGGGTGCAGCTCAAGCTGGGGTCAAGTAATACTTTATTGACAGATGTATATAATAAGAATTTGAATGAGAATAAAAACGAGTTGTTGTCTATAATATTGACAACGGGAAGACAATGTATTGCAAGAAATTGGAAAAATGAAGCAATTTTAAAAATAGTGGAATGGTATAAAGAGATGTGGGATCTTGCATTGAATGATGAATTAACATGTCAATTGAACGTGAAAAAGAAAATAGATTTTGGAAAATATGGCAACCATTTGTGGATCACTCACTGACAGAAGTTGGAGGGAACAGACCAGTAGCAGATCAAATGAGGTTTTGGAATTAGTGGATAACTGCCGGGATAAATCGCATTCTCCAGGGCATTGTATAATACACTGGGGGTGTAATGTGAATATTAGTTATTATAATTTTATTATTGTATTTTTGCTGAGATTTGGTAGTAAAAAAGCAATGTAATAGATTAAAAAGTTTTTATTAAGATCGGTTAAGGAATAAAAGAGCACAGAATATGAACATGATGATATTTTGAAAGATAATGAAAAATAGCTATTGGGGGGCTGTATTGCCAATGCATTAAGTTGATGTATTTTTGCTTTATTATACTTAATTTTTTTAGTCCTGTTTTGTTGTTTTATATGTATCGTACTGAAATTTATATTGGATTTTGTTACTTTTTTTACTGTTATTATTCAAAAATTTAATAAAAATTAAGAAAAAAGAAACTGCTGCAAGTTATTCTGTTTCCCTTCTGCGTGTGTATTGCAACTGGATTTTGCTCATTATTTTCAATCTCTGATCCTTTGCTATTGGCAAAATTACCAAACAGAATGTTTGGCTTCCAACAGAAGGAATACATGCAATCTTGAAGAAGAAAGATGTTCTTATTGTAATGGTTGAACATAAAAATGTTGCTTTTAAAATGTTTTTTTCTTTATCCAATTAAGCCACTTGTTCTTCTGCTTGTTCATGCAAAAGTAACGACTTTAACATTAACATGTTAAATTAATATATTTCCAAGATTAGCAAAAGATATTCTTTTACAAATGCCATAGAAATCTCAGAATTCGCTAATGTTATAAACAAGGCTTGTAGTTCAGTGGCTGGTAAATCATATATTTTGCAGGTAGAAGGTTGCTAAATTTAATCCCAAACTCCTCTTTTACCCTCAAGTAGGTCAGTAAAAAAACCTTTGCTCCAGGCCCAGTCTGGGCTAGGCTAGAAGGACCCAAAATCTCATTCTGTCTATGGGAATTTCATCTAGGCTACATCTAACTCAACCTTGGTGCAAAGGGTGGGATTCCTTAATGCATAATTTAAGAATGCGAAGAAGTAGCCTTGGTTACTATACCCATGAGAGTTTATCAGCATGTAGAGGAGCAGAGGATATCTTGCATGAAAAGGATAACCTTGTGGAACAGAAAAAAATCAGTCTCTTGGAAATGTTCCCATAGTTACTGAATGCTTGGCCTTTGTGGAGGTGGGTATTTTCAGGAGTTACTAATGCAATTACATTTTGAAACTGTTGGCTATGTGGAGCCTTAAGTATGTTTCATTCCTGTGAAATATGGATGAGAGTTGCAACTGACTGGAACTGGAAAACTCTGGGTGTGAGAGAGACCTCAGAGCCCATATCTCACTCCCAGTCACTTGCACTCCTCATTATGATTCCCGTGAGAATTAACCAGCGCGTGGCAAGATGGACTGTATCGCGCATGATTAAGAACACATTTCTGGTTTTCATATTTATCTGCGGGTGACAAGACAGTCTTATTAGGTAAAGGTAAGGTAAAGTTCACCCTTGCTCGAAAGCCAGTTGTATCTGACTCTAGGGTTCAGTGTTCATCTCTGTTTATAGCCGAGAGCCAGCACTGTCTGTATCTGCAGACCTTTCCGTGGACATGTGGCAGGCATGACTAGACACTGGAGTGCACGGAACACTGTTTACCTTCCCACAGAAGTGGTCCCTATTTATCTTCTTGCAATTTCTGGCTTTCAAACTGCTAGGTTGGCAGGAGCTGGGACAAAAACGGGAGCTCACTCCGTCATGCGATACCCAGGAATCGAATTCCAGCCTTCCAGTCAGTGAGTTCAGCATCTTAACCACTTGAGCCACTGCAGCCCCACAATCTTATTAGTGTCTCCTTAATAATACCAGTTAAAAGTGTATCTCTTTGTAAATGCTTTTGAAGAATAAGAATAAGAGCTGTTTTTGTGGGACCAGAATCCTGTTGCTCTTTTTCATTGCTCACTCAAGGAGCTATTCAGTACCTACTTGTGTGAGCAAAAGGCCCATTGAAAACAATGGAAAGATCTCCAATTTATGCAGCAGTAAATCCATGACTTGCCTGTTCTGAACAGAATACAGTCTTTCAACATTGTTATTGCTGTTAGGTCCCTTTTGACTTACATCAGCCATAATAGAACTCTTGAGATATACAGTATGACCTTTGTAAGGAGTAATTGACTATCGCCAATTCCTGGTAAATTTTATTAGCTGAGTGGGGATTTGAACCCAGGTCTCCTGATTCTTAAACTCAGATCCGTTACACCACACTGGCTCTCCAAATGGTTTGCATTTAGCAGTTTAAACAATGGCTACTAAAATTGTTAACATTTTAAGGAACTGAGGACAACCAGCCAGCCAATTTTTAATGGTTTATTTCCAATCTCTTAGCATCCCTGTCAGTCTCAAGGAGACAGAAAAGTGGGTCCTTTTTTCACACTTGGAAAAAACCAACGTGGTGATTGGAATTGTCAATGCCTGCTCATCTTATCAGACTTAATACTAGTTTCTGAGTGCGAGTAGAATGTAATCAGAACAGGGAAACCGAGAAAGAAGAAGGTATTAGCATGTTCAGAGAAGATGGGGTTTTGCAGAAATGCGTCTTTGAAGATTAGATGTCCAAAGATCCCAGGGTGGGCAGACAATGCCCTCTAGTCACGGAGTATGAAAAAGAAAAGCTAAAGCTGGGTGGAAGTGGGAAATGAAAATAGGGTGTGACTGTCTGTCTGGAATCCTGAATAGAAATGATCCAAGATAAGGCTTAAGCACATGAAAATCTCTCCACCTCACTTTTGTTTCATGTATCCTCACCTCATCAGACTGGAGTAGCTCAAGTGGTTAAGACGCTGAACTTGACAACTGGAAGGTCTACAGGTCAGCAGTTTGAGACCAGAGTACTGCACAACAGAATGAGCTACTATCTATCCCAGTCCCTGCTAACATAGCAGTTTGTAAGCAATAAATTGCAAGTACAGGTGAAACTCGGAAAATTAGAATATCGTGCAAATGTGCATTCAGTTCAGTAATGCAACTTAAAAGGTGAAACAATTATATGAGATAGTCTCATTACATGCAAAGCCTTATTTTGTTATAATATTGATGCTTATGGCTTACAGTTTATGAAAACCCCAACCCCCCAATCTAATATATTCCATAATCATCACGTAATCTCATGTACGCTGTATGCCATGATCATCAAAATTATAACAAATTAAGGCATGACATCTCTTGCTTTGCATGTAGTGAGTCTTTCTCATATATTTGTTTCACCTTTTAAGTGAAATGAATGAACATTTGTACGATATTCTAATTTTCCGAGTTTCACCTGTAGATAAATAGGTACCACTTTGGAGGGAAGTTAAACAGTGTTCTGCGCACTCCGGTGTCTAGGCATGCCTGCCCCATGTCCACGGAAACATCTGCAAACGCAGACAGTGCTGACTCTGGCTGTAATAATAAATGAGCACTGAACCCTTGAGTCGGATATGACTGGCTTTCGAGCAAGGAGGACATTTACCTATCCGAATCTCACCTGTGTTATCTTCCTGTCTTTTGTCTCATACTGGATTGTGAAACTTTGGTTTCCTTCTTTTATGGAAATTACTATACTTTTTTGCAAGTTTCCCTCATGCATACACTTATTTGCTTGATTTAACTCATGTGCATTTATTTATACATTGCATCTAATGTAAATATTTTCTTCTTTGCCTGAAGTGTGTTTGAGTGAATTGGTTTCAGCTTGTATACACTACAGTCCTCTAAATGTGAATATCATTATTAGGGAGTTTATCTGTATACATATGAAATGTCCAGTAAGGCTTGCAAATGTGTCAGATCCTCATGGTTAGGTGTGCAATTTCTCACCTGTGTGAGACTGTTGCTTTTGAAGAAGTGATTAAAGATGTACAGTACTGCAAAGTTGTAGTTCAAGTCCCTAATTGTCGGACTTGATTTTAGTAATCATTTTTTTAATACTCCACTTTTCTCTCAATGAATGGATTGAAGACAGCTTACAAAGATTAGAATCCTCCCCAGTACAGTAGACCCTCGCATAATGACGTTACTTTGTTCCCCAAGTAGCATTGCTAAGCAATTTTCGTTGTTATGCGGGTTTCTATAGAGTTTCCCACATAACGTTTTTAGCGTCGTTGTACGGATGATGGTTATTTTAGCGTCGTTGTACGGACAACAACACTGAAAACGTTGTTATGCGGGGGAACACGTGGTGCATAACAATGCGTTGTTAAGCGAAAATGATGCTATCTGAATGCGTTGTTATGTGAGGGTTGACTGTAATTTAAAAATGCAAATACCTTAGAAACAAAGGTATTCGCCGCGTCTCTCCTGGGCTCATTCCACCGGCCCAGGATGCGAGACGAGCGACAGCTGAGGCCGCCGGCAGTCCGTTCCCTCCTGGCCCCACCCGCCAGGAGGGCTTCAAAAGAGCACCAGACCTGCCGTTCCGGAGGGTCTTCGCCGCGTCTCTCCTGGGCTCATTCCACCGGCCCAGGATGGGAGACGAGCGACAGCTGAGGCCGCCGGCAGTCCGTTCCCTCCTGGCCCCACCCGCCAGGAGGGCTTCAAAAGAGCACCAGACCTGCCGTTCCGGAGGGTCTTCGCCGCGTCTCTCCTGGGCTCATTCCACCGGCCCAGGATGGGAGACGAGCGACAGCTGAGGCCGCCGGCAGTCCGTTCCCTCCTGGCCCCACCCGCCAGGAGGGCTTCAAAAGAGCACCAGACCTGCCGTTCCGGAGGGTCTTCGCCGCGTCTCTCCTGGGCTCATTCCACCGGCCCAGGATGGGAGACGAGCGACAGCTGAGGCCGCCGGCAGTCCGTTCCCTCCTGGCCCCACCCGCCAGGAGGGCTTCAAAAGAGCACCAGACCTGCCGTTCCGGAGGGTCTTCGCCGCGTCTCTCCTGGGCTCATTCCACCGGCCCAGGATGGGAGACGAGCGACAGCTGAGGCCGCCGGCAGTCCGTTCCCTCCTGGCCCCACCCGCCAGGAGGGCTTCAAAAGAGCACCAGACCTGCCGTTCCGGAGGGTCTTCGCCGCGTCTCTCCTGGGCTCATTCCACCGGCCCAGGATGGGAGCCACGCTTCATCTTCGGCTCCCTTCCCTGGCCCGCCCGGTCAGGGAAGGTGGGAGCCCAGCTGGAACAGTTTGCCGGGCGCGGGGCTATGAATAGCCGCCGCCACCGAGCCCCGAGAGCCACGCTTCATCTTCGGCTCCCTTCCCTGGCCCGCCCAGCTGGAACAGTTTTTCCCAGTAGTGGGGACTTTAGGGCTTCGGTGAGAATGTTTCGAAGCCAGGGGTTTTTCATGGACGGGAGGGAACTGAGGGTTTGGGCTATGGTTCTGGGGATTCAGTACTGTATTTAATGATATTTTGTATAATTTATATTTGTATTTGCTTTGCACTTTGCATTGGTGTAACTGTTTAATGAACTGTATTGAATATATTGTAATGTATTGTGATATATTGTATTTTTTGTGGGATTGTTATGCTGTATTACTGTGTTGTATTCCTATCTTGTAAACCGCACTGAGTCGGTCCTTGGGCTGAGAATTGCGGTATATAAATTTAAAAAAATAAATAAATAAATAATAAATATAGCAATATTTAAAAACAAAAGTAACCCCCAGATTTTCTCCCAAGAAATTCAATACATTACATGGCCTCCTCTTTCTCCTTGTTTTATTCTTTCACAAACAGCCCTATTGAATAAGTTTGCCTGAGAGTTTGTGACTGACCCAAGATCAGCCAGTGAACTTCAAAGCCAAGTAGAGGTTTTAATCTTGTTTTCCTGAGTTATACTTATTATATCTGCCTGGCTGAGCTAGAGATGGAGATCTTTAGGCATGTATGGTTCCCAGAGAAGCCTGCACGAAAGAGCTAAAGCAAAGCAACCACACTTATATACCACACCCATGGTGCACACTCTGGGCAGTTTACAAATTAATTACCTTTTTGCCCCCAACATGGTGGGTACTCATCTTATTGACTTCAGAAAGATGAAAGGCTGAGTCAACCTTGAGTCCTGATCAGAATTGAACACACAACCTTTTGTTTGCAGTGCAGCAGTTTAACCACTGCGCCACCAGAGCTCCTGCAAGTAACAACCCTACTTCTTCTTTCATGTCCCAATCAAACCCTGGACTGCCAAAATGAACCCACTTTCTTCGCTTTGTCGTTGCCCGAACCCAAGTCTTTATCGGTGCATGTCTCTGGCAGCAATTGGCAGACCAGCAAATGGGCCGAACGCTCTGTCTCTCCACATTCACACCGCATGTTGTTGTCCACCAGCAGCCCCCACTTGAGCATGTTGGTCTTGTATTTAGGGACTCCAACCCTCAGCCTATTCAGGGACCTCCAAGTGATGTAGGGGAGAATGAAATCTTCAGCTATATCCTCCTTGCACAATGAGCTCCTTCCTCCATCTTCTAATTTAGTTTTGCTCTTGTGTACCCTCAAGAGTGGGTTGTTGTGGCAGAGGTAGCAAAGTTAGGAGCATGTTCTCTTGAAGGGCTGTTTGCTATTTGGAATGGATAATTAAAACCGGCTAGTTTTAATTCTCTTCCTCATCTTCCATAATTTGGCAGCCCTACTGCTGCGGCACCTCTGAAACACAGGTGTACCAAATTGCAATTTACAAATGCTGCCTGTTTATCCTACTGTTGCCAAGAAAATAGGACAATCATACAAAGGCTAATACTGTACTGAAAAAGGGTTGCCAACTGACTACACAACAATCAATCTAGTTTGCTCCTGTGCTTTCAACAACATCTTGATTAGCAGAAACCCTCAAGTCATTAAGTTTTTTAAAAAAAAGTTAGCTACCTACCTAGTGTGGAGATAAATTTTCCCTATCCTGCTAATAATGTTCTACACATTGAGCCACTATTAAAAGGTTGGAAAAGCTGGCATTTAGTTCCAAAGAGCTGTGTAATATGCTGCTATAAGTAGAGGTGTCCTGTTCATTTAGTGCAGGGGTTCTCAATGTTTTTCAGCTTCAGGCTGGACCCACACCCCTCAGACAACTGAGTGGGCCTGACTGATGGTTCCCCCTGCCATAAACGCTGCAGGAAAACACATCCGTGACTGTCGTAAACGTGTTTACAATGGCCGTGGATTCTTTACAGCTGTAGTAAATGCGTTTACGATAGCCGTGGACTCATTTATAGCTGTTGTAAATGTGTTTACACAGTCATAAATGAGTCCGTAGACAATTGTGGTGGTCATGGCGAGGTTGGGGGACGGATTATTTGGCGCCATGGGCCGTAGTTTGTGAAGCCCTGATTTAGTGTGAGAAACCTTGATAACTGAATTGGAATCAGTGCGAGTGGCGGTTGTCGCCCCAGAAGCTTTGCGAGTCCAGCACTGTAAGTTGTGCTTTTGGTACACATTTTCTCAAATGCCGTTGTGCTGCATTTCATAGAATCATATAATTTGTCAGACAAGGAACAAAACAAAAGTAAAAGCAGAAGACCAAGGAAGTGGACTTGATCCACAAAAGGTCAGATTAAAATATAGCAGGTAGTCTTTCAAGTGCCTGAACTCAACAGCTGCCATCCATGCTGCAGAGGGGCGGGACGAACTCTGTGCTGGAGTAATGGTATACATGCCCAAAGAGCGGGCTCTGAATGCCCCCTTTGGCATGTGTGCCATAGGTTCGCCACTATTGGTCTATAGTTTGCAAGAGCTATCCAAGGTGCTGAAGCCTGTTTCCAAACTAAATTCAGCAGTTGTGTTCTTTTGAACTTCAGGCTGAAACCAGGAGCAGGTCTGCTGTCCCCTAAAATCAGAGTCCCCTGCATGAACCCCAGGGGCTGACCGACTTTGTCTGTTTCTGACCCCCATTGTCTTGTATTAGACACTTCTGAGAGTCAATAAGGTTTCCTATCCTTTGTCAGGCTCAATATATCTGAAGAGGCATCCTTTGCCAGTCTTAATATAGCCAGAGAGTTTGCAATTGAATCCAGAGGTCCAACTGAGTAGCTGTGATTAGTTCTCTAGATTCTTATACACATGCAGCTCTCATGTTCACATTCTCCAGAGGGCTTCTGAAAAGAGTGAAGCATATAGTTAATCCCTTCCTCCATACTAGAAATGAAACAGTTATCTTTTGCATGTTCCCAGTGAATTTGCTTCTTTGCCAATTTCTCACATTTAACCCACAGACGTGGTTCTAATTTTTAAAGAAGGGCTTTAAAGCTGAAATCCAGTTCTGTTCCTTTGGAGATAGGAGATTTGGAAGTCCGGGTCGGGGGCTGGATGTGGAATTTTTGCTTATAGGTAATAACTGGAAATATTAATCTTCAGAAGTTACTAAACTTCTCTAGTGTGGCCACATTATGTAGGAAATTACTATGGCTTCTAATCAGCTAAGAATTGTTGATTTATTGATCATTTTCCTTTTGAATTAAAAGTATTTTAAAACTAAACTACACACACACACACACACACACACACACACACGCGCGCCAGTGTTGATAGATGCTTTTCTGATACACCTTGAAGGAAGGCAAAGATAATTCTACAATTTAGTAAGCAAGATATTCCCTTGTTAGAATGAACGGTCATTTTTAATCATTTTCTATGGTGTATCTTCTTTTAGACACGGAGTTCAAATGAAGGAATAGTCTTTCATTCCCTGTCCCATTAATTTGTTTCCATGTTCAGTTAATTAATTCATTATGTCTGGAACAACAAAATCTAGTTAACATTAGATACTATTTACTGAAAGAAGAGAGCTTCATAAATCATATTTTGAAGGTGATTTGTCTTAGTAAACCATAGATAAGGCTAACTACAGTTTGCAAAAGCTCAAGCAAAAATGCTAAACTAGAAGGGGTAATGGAATGTAAGGCTTCCAGCCTTCTCTGAAGACCACAAAACTATACCAATGCCCCAAAATTTAGTGTTGCATTTGAATGGAGCCTATATTGTTCAATTTGAAAAAAGCTTACTTCTTATGAAGCCCAGCTCCCCTTATCCCCTCGTCCAGTGATGGCAAACCTTGATACTCCAGCTGTTCTTGAACTTCACTTCCCCGAAGCCCTGATCAGCAGGAGTGCTGACTTGGGCTTCTGGTAATTGAAGTCCGAGAACACCTGGAGTGCCAAGGTTCACCATCATGGCCCTAGTGAACTGCCATGAGCTTATTAGCAAAGAGGTGGGGTCATAAAGGTAATTAATAAATAAAAGTCAATAAATTTGGACACAGTAGAAAAAAGTTCTTAGCAGTAAAATGCTACAACCCAAAAATCTTTTGTTTTTCCTCTTCTCACATCAGATTTCCTCAGTAATGTCAGCAGTTGGAAAGATTTGTATGGAGAAGCAAGTTGTCTTTCTGGTTTCCTTCCCTAACCAAAGCCACCAAAAATGTGCTTGGAAACAGTTTTTGATTTGAACTTGGAACTTACAGGACACAGCGTATGTTCTACTATTGAGCTCCATTGAAACTCTAATAATCCAATCTTCTCCCAGAAAGGAAATTACTCCTGTGGTGCTGGAGATGGTTTGGGAAAGGTTTTGTGGCTGTCTCACATGCTTTCATTGTGCTATAGCAAGCTGAGTTTAAGCCTGACAAATTTGGGGAGCCACATTCTGATGGCAATTGGAGCAAAAAGCTACGTACGTGTGTGTGTGTGTGTGTGTGTGTGTGTGTGTGTGTGTGTAGATAGATAAGGTAAAGGTAAAGGTTTCCCTTGCTCGAAAGCCAGTCGTATCCGACTCTAGGGTGCAGTGTTCATCTCTGTTTCTAAGCCGAAGAGCCAGCGCTGTCTGCTTCTGCAGACATTTCCGTGGTCATGTGGCAGGCATGACTAGACACCAGAGCGCACGGAACGCTGTTACCTTCCCACCGAAGTGGTCCCTATTTATCTACTTGCAATTTCTTGCTTTCGAACGGCTAGGTTGGCAGGAGCTGGGATGAAGACGGGAGCTCATTTCCGTCCTGCAGTACTCGGGAATCAAACTGCTGACCTTCCGCTTCCCAGTCAGCGTCTTAGCGACTTGAGCCACTGATAGATATACACACACATAGATAGATAGATAGATAGATAGATAGATAGATAGATAGATAGAAGTAGATCTAAACTCATACTTCTGCTAAGCTTCTGGGGGAGACATTTCAGATTTCTGAAATGGGAAAGAAGCGGTATAGAACTGGCTACCCCCCCCCCTTGAAATGATAGTTATAGGGAAATCCAGTAGCCTGAATTGGTTATGAAAAGGGCAGATTCAGTCCACTTCTGAGTCCAACTCTATCCCTGGTTCAACCTCTGTTTCCTGCCTTGTAGCCTTGAGCATGAAAAGATGCAGAACTTAGGTTCTCCTGTGAAATAAAGGGAATATAGCGACCCATATCATGCATTCCCCTGGTAAATTTGCTACCTCTCTGTACCCCCAAAAGAGGATGTGAAATCTCTGCTAAATGTGTGCCCTGCCTGGTGAAAACCTGCCCTGCCTCTGCCCACATGCCTCTATGCAAAACATGAGGAACTGTTTCTGGCAACATGACTTACTGAACCACAGCTGGGCCTTCAGCCACTGCAAAGGGAAATGCAAGACAGACTAGGTGGAGAAAAGGCTCTGAAAAAGCCTTCCTTCTTGAAGTGGAAAATGAAAGAGAGCAGGCTATACTTCCTTTGGAACAGTCTGCTCTGTCTGTATCCTTCTTGAGCATGCCAGAGTGCTGGCTGCCTTTCACAAAGGAGGGATGCTCAACTGAGACACTCTGAAGATGTCATCCCCCGTCCCCTTGTCTACTGCCACTGCGTAGAGAATAGTAGCAGAAGGAGACAGGAAAGTGCAATTAGGTCAACCATTCCTTTCTACAGACCACTCTTTATTTTGACAGGGATAGTGGTCAGCCCATTATCTGATGTCACATATTTAATGGGAGTTTAAAGTCCAAAGAAAATGACAGATCTTGTATTTTTCTGCAGCTCTGAGCAGCGAAGATTTCAGGTAGTAAAAATACAGAGCTACCCATATCCATTATAGGTTGGAGATGGTGTCCATCCTGGTCTTAGGGAGGAGATTCAGCTTCTGGAAATATGTGCTGGACAGCTCCGTAGCTTAGGATCCGAAGGTTGGAAGTTCAATTCCCCATTTTGAAAAGAGCCAGTGTTTCCCAAACTATGTTCCGCGGAACACTAGTAGACTTCAATTCTCAGAAGCCAAAGTCAGTACATTGGCTGATCGGTGCTTTGGGGGATTGACTTAGGCTTCTGGGAATTGAAGTCCAAAAACCAAAGGTTGGGAAACACTTGGATAGAGGCATGGAAGTTGTACCTTTTGGATATGGGTGAGTAATTTTATGAAGCATTGCCCCTTCAGGGCATGGTTTCAGTTGATTGAAAAATGTTTGATCCATTAATTGAACATAATTGATTTAAACAAGTGATGAA
The DNA here is from genome assembly GCA_035047305.1 of Bradypodion pumilum. Taxonomy (NCBI): domain Eukaryota; kingdom Metazoa; phylum Chordata; class Lepidosauria; order Squamata; family Chamaeleonidae; genus Bradypodion; species Bradypodion pumilum. The sequence continues at coordinate 7,911,926 of JAWDJD010000011.1, read as the reverse complement.
ATTGTCCTAGACAGTTGACATCCTTCATTTTTCTCTCAGCTGATGCAAGAGATGAGAGATAGCAAAGTCTAGATTACTCTGGGGCAAAGTCTAACAGATTGGGGTGGAGTAATAGTGGAGAGTTTGCTCAAGAAAGTAGAGTCAGAAGTGGTTTGTTGGGACGTGCAGTTGGTCTGCCTGCCAAAACGCCAGGTGGGAGATAATGGGTATTGGACGGAGCAACTCAGTAGTAAGACCAGTCATCCTCAGCAACAGAGGTAAGGGTTGAAAGGAGGTGGTGGGTGGGGAACAGCATGGCTGGAAGAGAAGCTAATGTGATAACACAAGGCTGAATGGAAGTCTGTCTGTTCTTTGAGTTTTTCCATTGCTGTGTATGTGGTGTTTACACTGAACGTACAGGTATAGGAAGCTCTAATATTGAGTCACTTTTGGTTCATCTAGCCCAGTATTGCTGCTTTTGATCAGCAGCAGTAGTTTTGCAAAACTGCAAGAAATCTGTGGCAATCTTTTACATTCAAAGCATTTACTACAATGCCATAGCTCTTCTTCTTCTTCTGTAGAGTACAGTAAAACCCCGGGTTACAACCACCTCAGTTTAAGTTTGCTACGGTTTCCTATGGAAATGCCATCCAAATTTACAAATTTTAATGTATTTGTTTCAGTTTACAACGATCAATTCAGGACCATTAAAAAAAATTCAATGCATTCCTATGGATGTTTCGGGTTACAATTTTTTCAGGTTACAACGGATTACAGTTGTAACGGTTACAATGTTGGAATGGGCCTCTGTCGTAACCCGGGGTTTTACTGGTATATGTAGGCAAAACGACTCAAATCAAATCAAATTCTTTATTACGGCCAATGGCCAGATACAGACTCAAAAAAAAAAAATCTGATTAGCAAAAATTCTGATTAGTATGAGCAACCACGTTTATAACTAAAATGAAGTTTGTGGTTTTAGTGCTGCTGGCTGATTGCATAGGAGGACAGCTGTTTCACCCTGTCTCAAAGGAGGGCCGGCCCTTTCATTTTACAGTAAAGATTGCCATTTACGTTTTCTGTTGTTTGTTTCTTTATTTTTTGCATGTTTCTTTTTTTTATTAATTCCCCCCATAAAATACAAATTAAAAAATGAACACAATATATCAACTTAATATTACAATAACACAATAACGTACATCATATCAAAACACAAATAAAATTAATGTGCACCCTAAACCCAGAGACTAATTTTTTTCTCTAATGTTGGTAATTTGCTTTTCTCCTTTGTCTCTATTTCCAGAAATCAGCTGATTCTTGATCAGGTTTTATCCCCTTTCCCTTAACTATTACATAATCTATAAAATTTCCCCAAATGATTATAGATTTGTCTTTGTTTGGTAATCTTTTAAAATTTAATCCACATGTTAATGTATCATTCAAAGCTATGTCCCATTTGTGCTCTATACCAATCCTCTATCCTAAAGCTCATATTTGCTTTCCAATTTTTAGCCATTAGTAATCTTGCAACTGTGACCATAGATTCTTTATATGCTTATCTGTTGTTACATTGTCACAGTCCATTAATAAACTTATTTTGGGGCATAACTTAAGTTTTAAGTTCAATATTTGATTAATTTCTTCAAAGATATAATTCTGATGTATGAGAGCCTCCTTTGCCTAGAGCCATGATGGCTAACCTTGGCACTTCAGGTGTTCTTGAACTTTTATTCTCAGAAGCCCTGATCAGCAGGAGTGCTGACTTGGGCTTCTGGTATTTGAAGTTCAAGAACATCTGGAGTGTCAAGGTTAGTCATCACTGGCCTAGAATATTTTCCTCACTTTTAAAATGGTGTCACCCTGCTTATTTCCTTGCATTACTACCATGCATAGGAATGTTATCCTACCCTAAATGTCCCTTCTTAGAGTATTGCCATGAGTCTGGGGTATGGGAAGGATGTCCAAGGCTACTGACTTGCTAAGTTGTTGAAAGACTGAGAAATAAAGAAGAGACCACTGAGTCCCACTAAATATTTTGATATATTTGAGATCCTGTGGCTTAGTTTAGCAGATTGCCTTAGGGTAGGCCCACTGAATCAGTAGGGAATTGATGCATCAACTCATCCAATTGATGCAAATGGACCTGCTCCAGTTGTGACTTATCTTAGTGTAAGGTAAAGGTAAAGATCTTCCCTGCACAAAAGCCAGTTGTGTCTGGCAGGGGTTGGCAACCCTTTTTTTTAAAATTTATTGAATTTATTACTAACAACATATAATATACAAATTAACATTAAACAAACATACATACATATCTATGCATAGAATTGTGTTTATCCTACTCTTACTATCCGCCTCAGTTTTAACAATCATGTTACTTCATTATCTGTAACATCTGAGCTTATTTTATCTAATTCATTTACTATTATAATATAATAATGATGTATACTATATAATTATGGCAGAATAAGCTATTGTAAATTACTACAAAACAAGGCAACAAAAAACACGAAATAAATCCCTGTAATATTTACAATTGTCATGGAGACTGCTACCATCCATATACAACATGCTATTTCCAAAATACTGCAGGACGGAAATGAGCTCCCATCTTCGTCCCAGCTCCTGCCAACCTAGCAGTTCGAAAGCAAGAAATTGCAAGTAGATAAATAGGGACCACTTCGGTGGGAAGGTAACAGCATTCCGTGTGCTCCGGTGTCTAGTCATGCCTGCCACATGACCATGGAAACATCTGCAGAAGCAGACAGCGCTGCCTCTTCGGCTTAGAAACAGAGATGAGCACTGCACCCTAGAGTTGGATACGACTGGCTTTTGAGCAAGGGAAACCTTTACCTTTACCTATTTCCAAAATAGCAATTGGTCAGCTACTGGTTGGCATCCCTTCCCTTTAACTAGAGTATGCTCTATGAAGGATTTCCAAATTTCGTAAAATTTACTTTCTCTTATTACTCCTTTTCTCATATTTAACTCCCATGTTAATTTGTCATTTAAAGCAATCATCCACTTTTTTTATACCAATCTTCAATACTTGAGGCAATTCCACTTTTCCAATTACATGCAATACATTGTCTTGCATAAATGCTGCTCTAAATGCAACCATGGCTTCCATAAACATGTTTACAGCTGCAGTAAACATGTCTGCAGCCGCCGTAAAGGCTGCTGCAGTTGCAGCTGCTGTCGCCGGCAGTTAGAGCGAGGGTTGGGGGGGGGGGGGGAGAGATGATGTGGTGCTGTGGGCCAAAGGTTTTCAACACCTATTCTAGGGGGTGATGCTCAGCTCTGTTTACAGCCAAAGAGCCGGTGCTGTCTGAGGATGTTTCCATGGTCATGGGACAAGCATGACTTGATGCGTCAGAGTGCACAGAACACTGTTACCTTTCCCACCAATTTATCTACTTGAAATTTCTTGCTTTCAAACGGCTAGGTTGGCAGGAGCTAGGACAGACAACAGGCATTTACTGTCACAGAGCACTTGGGTCTCAAACAGTTGACCTGCCAACCTTCCAGTTGTCAAGCTCAGATAAGTCACTGTGGCCCCTTACTTTATTGTAGTAAGCTGCAAATAGAGTAGCCCTATTTGAATCAAGGGGACTTGCAGAGGAGCTGGGGCACCAGCACCACTGGACCTACTCTAGTGTGGTTGATTTTTTGTGTGTGTTTTATTTTTATTTTTGATGTATTTATTATGTTGTTGTGTTTTATTTTGTTGTTTGTTTTATTATGTTATTTATATGTGCACCGCCCACAGTGGGAAATATCCCAGATAGGCAGTATAAAGAAATCAAATCAAATCAAATCAAATTATTATGCTAAACAACAGGATTTCAGTTGTATCCAATGTAACAGCATCATCCCAAGTATGTTTACTTGAAAATTAGCCCCTCCTAGCAGTTTGAAAGCAAGACATTGCAAATAAATAAATAGCTACCACTTTGGTGGGAAGGTAAACAGCATTCTGTGCACTCCAGTGTCATGCCTGCCACATGTCCATGGAAATGTCTGCAGACGCAGACAGCGCTGGCTCTTTGGATATAAACCGAGATGAGCACTGAATTCTAGAGTCAGATACGACTGGCTTTCAAGCAAGGATGACCTAGCTTGTCTCACCAAGACCTCAAATTGAATAGAGGGGATTTTGGGGCACCTTTCTTTGTTTTTACTACATGGAAGTGGAAGCTCGTGCTTACCAAAGGAAAAACAGCCATCCTTAGAAATGATGGGGGAATTCCTGTCCAAATTCCCATTCAATTGGTTGGAATCCCACCAGCTTGAGCAAAGCAGCCACAGTCTCTGTGGGTCCACAAAGCAGAGGGTCAGCGGCTCCTGCTCTGCAGCAAATGACTCTGATTTGTGTAGAATTTTAATTGCTAAGACCACAGTAGGTTGGCTTGAAAGGAGCTGTTGTGCTTTGCTTCCTATGTACAGCTGTCAAAAGTGCCTGTCATCTCCTCTGGGGATGATTTGCTTGTCTTGCCAACCCAAAATAAGCTGGGAGGGAGTGATAAGCAAAGCAAGGAGGTTATGGGTCACTAGCCAGACAAATGAAAAGATTTCTCCTGTTGGCCCATTTTAAATACGGAAATGTGAATTTTCGACCCCCCCTCCCCCCCCAGGAATTAGCCCAGGCTTGAGAAAGTTGCTTTGGAAAGGAATCTGCCACTTCCGAAATGCAGCGTCCAACCAAGTCGGAGAAGCAGATGAGCTACACTAAGAGGTTGCTGTGTTTGACATGGAAAACGCCGCCGGAGCCGCAGCCGCGCTCTCCCCGCCCCCACCACCGGCGGGGAGATAAAGGGAGCCTCCCGTGGCCCGGGAGGCTCCGAAAACGCCGCCGGAGCCGCAGCCGCGCTCTCCCCGCCCCCACCACCGGCGGGGAGATAAAGGGAGCCTCCCGTGGCCCGGGAGGCTCCGAAAACGCCGCCGGAGCCGGAGCCGCGCTCTCCCCGCCCCCACCACCGGCGGGGAGATAAAGGGAGCCTCCTGTTGGCCCATTTTAAATACGGAAATGTGAATTTTCGACCCCCCCTCCCCCCCCAGGAATTAGCCCAGGCTTGAGAAAGTTGCTTTGGAAAGGAATCTGCCACTTCCGAAATGCAGCGTCCAACCAAGTCGGAGAAGCAGATGAGCTACACTAAGAGGTTGCTGTGTTTGACATGGAAAACGCCGCCGGAGCCGCAGCCGCGCTCTCCCCGCCCCCACCACCGGCGGGGAGATAAAGGGAGCCTCCCGTGGCCCGGGAGGCTCCGAAAACGCCGCCGGAGCCGCAGCCGCGCTCTCCCCGCCCCCACCACCGGTGGGGAGATAAAGGGAGCCTCCCGTGGCCCGGGAGGCTCCGAAAACGCCGCCGGAGCCGCAGCCGCGCTCTCCCCGCCCCCACCACCGGCGGGGGGATAAAGGGAGCCTCCCGTGGCCCGGGAGGCTCCGAAAACGCCGCCGGAGCCGCAGCCGCGCTCTCCCCGCCCCCACCACCGGCGGGGGGATAAAGGGAGCCTCCCGTGGCCCGGGAGGCTCCGAAAACGCCGCCGGAGCCGGAGCCGCGCTCTCCCCGCCCCCACCACCGGCGGGGAGATAAAGGGAGCCTCCCGTGGCCCGGGAGGCTCCGAAAACGCCGCCGGAGCCGCAGCTGCGCTCTCCCCGCCGGTGGAGATGACGGTGCGAGGAGGGATTCCTGCCTACCCTGGAACTCTTACACTGTTCTGGGGTTCTTAGGCTACTTGCAACTGTTGTGCAGTTGGAATTGAGGACTTTCCTTTCGTGCCCTCTGGCCTATGTATGTATTTTTGTATTGATCGTTTTAACTGTATTTTTTGATTAATTATTGTATTACTATTGCTGCTTATGTCTTTATTGCATTTCTGTATTTTTTGGTATTTTTGAAATTATATCCTTTGATTATATTGATCACATTGTTGCTATTGCTGTTATACTGTGTTTTATGGATCTTGTATTTCTAATATTTATTGTTAATTTGCTGTATTGTAACACTGTACCATTTGTAATTTTTGTATACTGTATTTGATTTACTTGTTGTAAGCCGCCCAGAGTCGGCCCTGGTCGAGTAGGGCGGGGTATAAATCGAATAAATGAATGAATGAATGAATGAATGAGCAGGGTGTGAATCTGGAGGCTCCGTCTGTCGGTGGATTCAGGGTGTATTGTGCAAAAATCAGGTTTCTTAAAAGTGAATAACCGACCACATTTTGTAGCATTTTTAGTGTAGTTATTACTATTGTTTTTGCAAGTCATATTAACTGCAACAATATATTGTTTTGAGATGCCTTAAACACATTTCAGGTTGTTTTAGTGCACTTGGAATGGATCCTTTTAACAGAATTTAATTCATTGTCTCTCATCTGGGGATCTGCCAAAATAGATCAGAAATAATTTTATTGAATAAATAAAAATAATACTGTTGACAATGTTTACCTATCAACTGTTATTTTGTTTAAACCTTCTCAGTCCTTTATTGGTAGGTATGAATGGTGGGGAGAGTAAAACAAAATGTGAGAGATAGTTATTTTGAAATGAACAAAGCAATCACCCCATAGTGCACTCTCTGGGCAGTTCACAAGTTAATTAGCATTTGGCCCCCAACATGCTGGGTACTCATTTTATCGACATTGGAAGGATGGAAGGCTGAGTCAAGCATGAACTCACAACCTTTTGATTGCAGTACAGCAGTTCAACCACTGCGCCACCAGGACTCATCTGAGTAGAATCTATAATTTGCATTAAAGACATGTCTCCTGTCTTTACAACACAGTGGTGCATGGATCAGAGAATGGGATGTATTGTTGGTGCTAGGATTTACAATTCTATCCCACCTTTCCACTGCTAGGTAGAACTCAAGGTGTCTGCCAAGCATAAAACACAATAAAAAAATTAAATTCAACAGAATCTTATTGGTGTTTGTGTTGGCTAATTGATGAGGTGTTCTGGAATATCTCAGTTGTGTATTCCAGCGCATGATAACCAAACAACCAAGACATGACTCGGCATCTTGTTAATTGGCTACAATTAGCTGCAGCAGTTTATGGAAACGTGAATTCATTGAAACAAAACAAGGCCTTAAAAGTACAGTAAAACCTTGCATAAAGAGCGCCTCGCTTAGAGACTAACTCGCTTAGAGAGCAGAATTTTCTCTGAATGGTTGCCTCGCTTAACTAAAACCAACCAAAAACTCACTCAACAACTAAATCGGGGTTTGCGATCCCTCCTCTAGAAGTCACAATTGGTCACTTACAATGGTGTTTCGCTTAAAGAGCAAACTCGCTTAAAGAGCAATCCTGTGGAACGCATTATGCTCTTTAAGCAAGGTACCACTGTATTCTGAACAGTTTTGAGCTACTTGTTCTACTGCCCATTCTACCTGGTCCTCTGACCTGGTGTCTCTTGGTACCAAGGAAGGCAAAAAAGATGATAACAAGGAATAGGGCCTTCTCAGCCGTGGCCCCATTTTTGTGGAGCTCTCTCCCACAGGTGGTACAGATAGCTTTCTCCCTCCAGACTTTCAAGAACCTCTTAAAAACTGAGCTATTCAGAGAGGTTTAGGGAGATAGTTCATTGTTGTTGTTGTTCAATCGCACAGTTGATTCCGACCCTTGGCGACCCCATGGACCATTGCCCACCAGGCACCTCTGTCCTCCACCATCCTCCTCAACCCGCCCAGCTCTGTGCCCATTGCATCTACAATGCCATCTAGCCATCTCATTTTTGGCCACCCCCTTCTTCTTTTGCCTTCCACCTTTCCCAGCATCAAGGCTTTCTCAAGTGAACCCTCTCTTCTCTCCTCCTCCTCTAATAAATCCTCCTCCTCTAATAAAACCTGTGACCCTTTGTTTTCTTGATGTTTACAAACCATCCTCATTCTGCTGTTTAGTTTCTATTATGTTCTCTAGTCTGTTATTTTGTTTTCACTAGTTATATGTTGTTTGACTTTGTTTGCCTGTCCTTTCCTTGGTCGTAAACCGTCCAGAGTGGTACATTTACTAGATAGGTGGTATATCAATCAGTCCATCCATCCATCAGTCAGTATTATGGGATATGGAGGTGAATGTCTGGGCCTTGTGGAGATGTGTCAACAAGTGCCCTGCAGTGCCCAGTGACAATGTCTCTGTGAAAAAATATGGGTAGAACGGTAATAGCAGTAAGAAATATATCCAAAGGATCCGTTCCAAAAAGAAACGGATCCTTTGGATATATTTCTTACAGTGACAATGTCTCAACTTCGTTCGATGATAGTTATACCCAGTGTGTTGGCAGCAAATCTGCCTTGTCTCTGGAAATCACCCAGCGTCATAATGCTGGATTTAGCCATCAGCTTGGTGAGTAAATCCATGCCAGGGTCAGATGAAGTAAGCTTTTCGGATAAAAATCACTTCAACAGACCCGGTAGCTTTGGTTTCCAGCAGGAGATAACATGCTCACATAGACTAGATGTGGCTCACAGAACAAACAGGGCAGACCACAAACCAGTACTAAAAAGTAATTTTAATCTCTTTATGAGTTGTTACTCCTTTATTATATCCTTTGTTAGTTGTTACTAATCACAACAATGGTTCCTTTCCCCCGTCCCTTAAAATCTTTCAAAGTGTTTGTCACTCCTGGAAGAATTTTGTTGTAGTCAGATCAGAGAATAGACAATACAAAAACGCAGGAGCACTTTAAAGACTAACTGTTATATTTCAATGTGATCAAGTCCACTTCATCAGACATGGGAGTGAGGCTTCATGGCATCAATAGTATACACATCAGGTACAGAATGATTGGTTAGCATACAAATCATAGTGGCTTCATACAATGGGTAATGGCAAATGATCTCTGGTTTTTATTCGGATTAGCTGTAACTCCCCCTACTTTTCAATTGCAAATGTGGGGAGAGTGGCAAGATGCTGTTTCAATTGCAAAATTGGGGAGATACAAAACAATCACCTGGCATTGAACATTTACTAATGAGTTTAACCTTTGTTTTACTCTGTGAGCACACTGTGGGACAGCCTATGTTGTGAAAGAGAATTTTACTGTCAGGTGCTCCTACCACACCCAACACCATTGCACCAAAGAGTGTCCTCCCTCCAGAGTTTCCAAAATCACGGAGATTGGCCTGGAGATGAGAGTACTGTATTTAGAAGACGCAAGTTGACTCTTTCCTCCAAAATAGGATGTGATATTTATTTTTTAACGAGTATGCAGATTGGACATGGCTAGCCTCAGAACTATATGCTTTTTCCGATAACATATTTATGGGAAGGTAAGCTGTTCAGAGAATAATTATTATTTAGTTTTGGAATATTGCATTAGCATGTGACGGGGAATTGTGAGGCCCTTTTGCTCTGTATAAAAAACCAGATAGCTTAAAATGGACTGTAAAGGTCAAGGTCCTTGAAATCCTGTTGTATCTGACTCTAAGGGGTGGTGCTCACCTCTGTTTACAGCCAAAGAGCCTGCACTGTCTGCCTCTGCAGACATTTCCATGGTCATATGCCAGGCACACAATGCTGTTACCTTTCACATCTAAGTGGCACCTATTTATCTACTTGAAGTTTCTTCTTGCCTTCAGAATGCTAGGTTGGCAGGAGCTGGGACAGAGACAGAAGCTCACTCCCATCATGTAGCATTTGGGTCTTGAATGGTTGATCTGCTGACCATCTAGTCGTCGAGCTCAGCATCTTAACCACTAAGCTACCACGGGCCTCTAAATAGGCTGTAGCACATCTGTGAACCTCAAGAGGGTGTGATTGTGCATTTAAAGGCTATTTTAAGAGACCTGGAGCTGTATGGGCTTAAAATAACCTTTAACCAAAACTCTGGCGATTTCGTCCGGTCCTTTCTAGCTTTTTTTGGAGTGGGGGGGAGGAGGAGGCATGCTTGCAGCCCCTTGGCATCTGCCTACCTTTGCTTAATTGGAAGAAGGTCCAAGGCAATGTATTCTTGTCCTGATTCAGCTTTGCAAATTAAACAGTCATATGGAGACAATATTTGTCTACCATTAACATAATCTGAATCCAATAAGGATCTTTAGAGAGGATCACGCATAACATCAAACACTTCATTCTTCAAAAATCACTGGTGGTTAATTTAAAAACAGATCAATGTGAACGGGAAAGATGAATTGGTAGTGTATGATACACAGGCAGGGTGCCTTTCTGAAGTGAATCACACCAAACAGTGCTCAAAGGGCACTGAGTCTTGTTGTTCAGGCCAGAGTGGTTGCTGGATATGATGGGAGGCATGGATTGGATCAAGTTTCAGGCGCCCAGCAGGGCAAATGCAACCCTATTCCACACTGACTTTGCTGTGGAATAGTTGTAACCTCTCTAGGAGGGCTGCAGCGGCTTAGTGTTTAAGATGCTAAACTTAATGACTGGAAGGTTGGCAGGTCAGTAGTTTGAGACATGAGTGCAACATGACAAAGTGAATTCCCGTCACCTGCCCTAATTCCTGCCAACCTAGCAGTTCAAAAGCAAGAAATTGCAAGTAGATAAATAGGTACTGCTTCAGTGGGAAACGTAACAGCGTTCCGTGTACTCCCAACATCTAGTCATGCCTGCCACATGACCACAGAAACATCTGCAGATGCAGACAGCACTGGTTATTTGGCTGTAAATTGAGAGGAGCATCACATCCCAGAGTCAGACGCGACTGGCTTTTGAGCAAGGGAGTCATTTACCTTCCAGTGTTTCCCAACCTTTGGGCCAGTCAGCAGGAGTTGCAGCAGCTGGCCTCGCGGCTCCGGGGTTACAAGACACCGCCACCATCATCACCACGAAGGCTCCGCGCCTGGGCCGGCCGGTCAGTGGGAAGTTGGAGCAGCTGGCCTCACGGCTCTCCCTTTGGCCAGGCTGACCATGGGAGGTGGAGGCACAGCTGGCGGTTGTTCCCGTGGCTGGGGCAATGTGAGCCGCCACCAATGCTTCTCCAGTTGATATTGTGACCGCCACCCGGAGTCAATGGCAGTCATGTGGAGCACATCAGGACTATCTCCACGTTCAACCTCCTGACCCCTGCCGCCTTGCTGAGACTTAAAAGGCGGCTGGCCACAGCTGGACCCTCGTTGTCATTCGGGGGCCACCTGTGGTGGGACAGAATGTGTTGGGACTACTTTTTCCTCCGGCGTCCTGAGCCCCACCTCCCTGTAGGGACTTAAAGGACCATGGTGGTGGTGGGCTTGTTGCGGTTGGGGTAGGGAGGCTACAGTAGCGATGTGATATGATATTGTTTTGTATTGACATATTGTTATTGATTTCATTACTGTATCCTATTGCATTGTTATTTTATTGTATTGCTGTTTTGTATGTATTATTTCACACTGTATTATATTGTGTTTAAAATGGCCCCCCTGTCATTTCTAATGAGCGTCTTCTTCACTGCGAGATCTCTTGAGACTTGGTTCGCGCCAGTTTCCAGTGAGAAGCGCAAAAGTATATCTGTTCTGAATCACCCCATTTCTCTCCAGCCTATCAGCATGTTCCTCGCCAAAATGTATCTAGGGTATTTAAGGCGCCGTTGCGCCCCTGTTATGCATGTTCGGAACCCTGAAATAAAGTTGTGTTAGTCCTTAATGCTGGCTGCTACCTCGTCCTTCCTGAACATCAAACTGGCGACGGGAATGGGATGGCGTCCCAACGGAAGAACATCGGTCCCTTCGACGTCTCCCAACCTGAAAAATGGAACCTCTATGAGCACCAGTTCCGCCACTTAATGCTGGTGGAGAAAATAGAGGAAGAAGACCAGAAGCACTCCTGTTTTCTGTCCCAGTGAGGATTTGCTATGTTGGATCTGGCGATCCACCTCGTCCTGCCGAGAGATGTGGACGAGGTTCCTCTTGCTGAGATCCTGGCAGCCTTCCGGAGCCACTTTCAACTGAAAGTGTTCATATTCCCGGCCCGGGTGGCATTCCACAGACAAGAGCAATGCCCTAGAGAGTCTGTTGCGGACTACGCTGTTGCCCTATGGCTCGCTGCAATGCCATGCCAGTGACCCAACCTGGAGGATGCCCTCCGAGACCATCTGCTGGCCGGTCTGAGGGATGAGGATGCCCAACGTCGCCTCATGACCAGAGACACACTGACGTTCAAGGCCGTCCTGAGAGAGGCGTTGGCATCTGAGGTGGCCCGGTCCGGAGTCAAGACATTCAAGCAATGGCCTGCAGCATTCGGAGGACAAGATTCTGCCATGCAGGCTCACCGCTGCTCATCGCATTCATGGTCGTCTGCGTCGCTGGCATCCACTTCATCGTCCGGGTCCAGCGATGAGGACTGAGAAGTCCGAAAGGTGCAGAGGAAAAAAGAAAGAGCGGCACACCGAGAAGACCACCCGGAGATGCGACGGCTGCGGGAGCCTACATGATGTCCATTTAGGAACACTGACTGCCACAAATGCGGGAGAAAGGGCCACATCGCGAAGGTCTGCCGCCAGCAATGAAAGCCGTCACCAGAGAATTGAAGTCTACTAGTGATCCACGGAACATAGTTTGGGGGATGCTAAACCAGGATGTTCTTTATAATCCCCAATGTTCCTATAGCCCCATTTTGGAACTTAAAAATTCCCATTTGTTTTCATCTTTGAGGAATGCAACGTAATTTTCCTCAAGCAGGAGGGGAGGGGAATGCTTTCCAATTAAATAAGAGAAAAATTGATTGGGCTCAAGGGTCTGAGCATCTACCACCAGCTTCTAAAAAATGCTGCAGAACAAAAGAATACTCTCTCACTGCTAAAATTCCCCACCTGGAAAACAAAGTGAAAGAAACCCTCTGGGATTCATAAGATTTCTCAACCAGATCCTATTACAGTCATGCGGTTTAGAAACCTCAGATCATGTTGATGCACAATATGTTGTAAGTGATTGCAAATTTCTCTGTACAAACATTCCTTTGTTGTTGAAATCACTGGTTAACAGTGGAATGAGAGACCTGCAACTAAACAATTAGATTCAGGGTGCCAGACAGCCAACTAGCTAGACACACCCTCTGCCAGGATATTCCATTCCATTCCATTGTCTCTCTATATCAGTGATGGTGAACCTTGGCACTCCAGGTGTTCTTGAACTTCAATTCCCAGAAGCCCAAGTTTCTGTGAATCCACACGAATGGGTTTACTACATGTATGTGTGGATTCACAGAGACTTGGGTTTCTGGGAATTGAAGTCCAAGAACACCTGGCACGCCAAGGTTCAACATCACTGGGTTAGAACCTTGAATTGGGCATGGAAGCCTACAAGTAACCAATGCAGGTACGGCACCATTGTTGAAACATGATCAACTATATGCAACCAGGACACCAATCTTGCAGTAGCATTGTGCAGTTGCTACATCATCTGTACCAAAGTGCATTACAGTTATTGAGCCTTGAGATTATCAATTCAAGGACCAGTGTCAAGAACATGGAGGTATAAAAACCAGGAGATGACATGACGTCACAAACTTGAAGCTGATTAATCTGACAGTCTGCCATATTAGTTGGCCCAAAACATTGCCTTATGGTGCTTTGATTGTGTGGAGTCGTGAAAGTAGATCGGGGTTTCCCCTTTAATATCAGTGGGTGGGGGGTTGTGATACCCCTCTCTGCTGGCTCCCCTGGTTCCAGAAGGGTTAGGGGGCCACACCCCTTTTGTCCCCCCAACCCTCACGGACCCATGGGACCCAGGAGAGGGGATTGAATCCACCCCATCCCCTGATATTAAAAGGGAAAACCCGATCGGAGTTTCCTCTTTAATATCAGTGGTTGGGGGTTGTGATCCCCCTCTTTGCTGGCTCCCCTGGGGTTGGGAGGTTTTGGGGGGACAAAAGGGGTCTGTCCCCCCAACCCTTCTGGACCCAGGGGAGCCAGTGGAGAGGGGGATCGGAACCCTCCAAACACTCGGTTTTTAAAGAGAAAAAACCAAGCGGTTTCTTCTCGTTAAAAATGGAGTGTTGGAGGTGGTGGTGGTGGAATTGATCCTCTCTCCCTGGTTCCCTGGGTTTGGGAGGTTTGGGGGGACAAAAGGGGTCTGTCTCCCCAACCCTTCTGAACCCAGGGGACCCAGCGGAGAGGGGGAATCCCCCCGACACCCCCCATATTAAAGAGAAGAAAGCAAGCGGTTTCTTCTCTTTAACAACGGAGTGTTGGGGGGGTGGGGTTGGTGGAATTGATCCCCTTTCCCTGGTCCCCTGGGTTTGGGGGGACAAAAGGGGTATGTCCCCCAACCCATCCAGAGCCAGGGGACCCGGCAGAGAGGGAATCCCCCCACAGGACACCCCGTTATTAAAGAGAAGAAACCAAACGGTTTCTTCTCTTTAAAAAGTGTTTGGGAGGGGGGTGGAATCAATCCCTGGTCCCCTGGATATGGGAGGCTTGGGGGGACAAAAGGGGTCTGTCTCCCCAACCCTCCTGAACCCATGGGACCCAGCAGAGAGGGGGAATCCCCCCAACACCCCCCATATTAAAGAGAAGAAAGCAAACGGTTTCTTCTCTTTAACAACGGAGTGTTGGGGGTGGGGGTGGATTCATTCCCCTCTCCCTGGTCCCCTGGGTTTGGAAGGGTTGGGGGGACAAAAGGGGTCTGTCCTCCCCTCTGGAAGGGGTCTGTCCCCCCAACCCTTCTGGACCCAGGAGACCCAGGAGAGGTGATCGATTCCACCCCCCTCCAACACTCCAAGCTGTTTCTTCTCTTTAATAATGGGGTGTCCTGCGAGGTGATCCCCTCTCCTGGTTCCCCTGGCTCTGGAAGGGTTGGGGGGACAGACCCCTTTTGTCCCCCCAACCCTCCCCCAACCCAGGGGACCCAGGAGAGGGGATCAATCCACCACCCCTTCCCAACACAAGAAGCAATCGTAAACGGTAGTCTGCTAATGTTTTGGTCCACCTAATATGGTGGCAGGCCACGCCCACTGGCTTCAAAAAACTTACAGCATGAAGCTTGTAGTGCCATCTCCTTTTTTTATACCTCCATGGTCAAGAAGGATTTCCTGCCCAGGAATGAGTGAAGCTAGATGGTTTTTGCCTCAGACATGAAAAGGTTGACTAGGCCATGACAGATATTTGCTTCTCCAAAGGGAGAGAGAGGTCCATTATCACACCTAGCTCACAAACCTGGTCTTTCAGGCGAAGAGCCATCCTGTCCAGAGAAAGTCAATAATCACCCAACCGGACAGAAGTTCCACCTGTTTTGTCTGGATTCAACTCCAGCCTGTTAGTCCTCATCCAGTCCAGCCAGGAAGGTGTTCCATTTTTATAGGTGAAAACAGAAAACTGTGGAGCTTTAGGGGTCTGCTTAGCACATAGACATCTTTGAAATCTGGTTTCTTTTCAGCCGGATGCATTGCATTCCATGGCCGCTGGAAAAGTGGTGATGTGTGGACATAGAATCGGATATCATATTGACCCAATGGCTGTATTATTGATCTGTAAAAGCTTTGCATGTCTCTATTGACCTCTACAGCTGAGATGGAGATGTTGTTGGCTTCAGTTAATAGGCAATGTATTATTTATTACAACAAACTTCCAGGAAATGGCTCATTAATTCTCCCTCCCTCTTCAAAAATCCTCCTACAAATGATTCTTTTCTGCTTAGTGTACAACCCTAAGGACTAACAGCCTTGGGTGGTGAAGTCCACAGGGAAGGGTGATGGTTCCCAAATGGATTAAATCCCACTTGAATCCATCTTGATGGAGGGCAGCAGCTTCATCCATAGTGGCCTGGGGCTGAGGAGGACTTTGTGTGCCAAAGGGGTTCAGGACCTGAAAGTGACTTGTGGAATTTGATCAGTGGTACTATGGGTGTCATGCTGCAGTGCGGAAGGCAGATGAAAGGCCACTGCATTATATTCTCAGGACAATCTTCATGGTGGATTGCCATGAATATAGCCATTACTGTACAGTGGTACCTCGCTTAAAGAGCATAATGCGTTCCACAGGATTGCTCTTTAAGTGAGTTGGCTCTTCAAGCTGATTGTGGCTAATTGTGACTTCTGGTGGGGGGGCGTGAACCCCAATTTAGTTGTTAAGTGAGGTTTTTATTGGTTTTAGTTGTTAAGCGAGGCAACCATTCAGAGAAAATCATGCTCTTTAAGTGTGTTAGTCTCTAAGCGAGGTGCTCTTTATGTGAGGCTTTACTGAATTTGGAATACGGCACTCCTCCTTGTCGTCGTTGTATTATTAGTAGTAGTGGAGGAAGAAGAAGAAGTGTTATCAAACGCTTACAAAATATCCTCTATCTACATATTGGCCACTTCTTTCTATACACACACACAAAATCTTCTCCCTCACTCGTGGCAAAAACATTCCTAGATGTCTGTCATGTATGGCAACTTTTGGGACACTCCATAGTGTCTGTCAAACTAACCTACCCTACAGAATTGGTGAAAATGGGAAGGAACTTGTCTTGTAACACAGCCAAGATATAAACGCAACACATCAATAAGCCTGCAAATGCTCAAATCGTTGGCCATAATTCTTCAAATCCCACTGCTGTCAGTGGGAGACCAGTGGGCACTGTGCCAACCTGCTTCCCAAATTATTATTTTTCGGGAGGTGCCTGTATGTAGGCTACTTTGCTGTCCTTGGGGAAGGAAAAAAACATGTTTCTGATTCTACCTAGGCACCAACCAGTCTTTGTGGCAATTAAAAACCTTAACATCTTTTATCGTTGACATAAGCCTCTGTGTATTTCCAACCCCACCCCCACCCCCCTTCATTGTAGTCTCCAGGCTTACTCTGCCATTTTAGTTGGTTGCCTTGAATGCTATTGTTTTTGATGCTTTTGTTTAAAGATTTGTGTGGAAAATCTCTGCCATCTCTCTCTTTTTCATTTTAAGTAAATGAAGAAAAATGCTCTTTTAAACATGGATCCCCATCTGGAAAACAACCCCCAAAACCATGTTGCTGGTTTGAATGCAGCTCTTTGACAACACACCTGAGTTCTCTCTGATAGCTTTTTGCCACAGCTGCATTATCCTCTGTTAAAAGCAGCCCTAATTGCATCACCTTGGAGTATAATGAATCAGTGTCTTTATCATTTATTTAATCACGGAGAGAGGGGAAAGGGGGGGGGATACCTTCCTTGAATATAAATAAGAATTCAGTATTGCTGCTGGGCCCTCCTGTTTGGCTAGGTTTAATTTTTTATTGATCCCAGAATTAGGAGGGGTGCATGTGTGTTCATTTTGTATTCTTATCAGGCAGAAGTTCTACAATTTTTCTATCCAGCTTATTGGTTTTTCCCCATCATCTATGTGTTTAATTTCACAGTGAAGTAGTATACTATAAAGGAGTGGTGGCAAACCTATGGCATGCGTGCCAGACGGGACACTTCCAGCCGTCTCTGTTGGCACATGTGCCGTCGCCCCAGCACAGAGTTCACCCTGCCTCTCTGCCCAGCAGCCCAATGGGTGTGTTTCCTCCTTTCCCCAGCACAGAGTTCACTCTGCCCAGCAACCCAATGGGAGCGCTTTCTCCTTCCCCCCCCAGCACAGAGTTCACCCCGCCCCTCTATTTGGGCACTCGGTCTCTAAAAGGTTTGCCATCACTGCTATAAAGAACAAGATTCTGTTGTCTTGAGACTGTTGGACAACTTCAGATCCATACTTGGACATAATTGCCTTTTGGGGAGACCCACCCATCTTTCTGCCTATTTAAGCACCAGGGGAAGCTGTAGCAGGAAATCTAAGATGTTGGATGCAGAGATGTTCCTTTGTCTTAACAGAAGCCTCCTTGATGTTGGGATGTTGTTCATTGTAAGAAAAAGATACTGTAGTGAGTTAGAGGAGACATGATGGAGGTGTATAAAATTATTCATGATTGAGAAAGCTTACTTACTTTCTGGAAAGCGTTTTTACCTGGAACCCCTATGAGTGGATGGTGGGAGGTTCAGGGCAGGTAAAATGAAGAACAGCTCAAAGTGAAACTGTGGAACTCATGGCCATTGGACATAGCGATGGTGGACCACTGTGACAGCTTTAAAAGGGGATCTGGATAAATTTGTGGAAATTAGTGGCTAGTATTCCCATTGTAGGAGGGCTGCAGTGGCTTAGTGGTTAAGATGCTGTGCTTAGTGTGATGAACCAGAAGGTCAGCAGTTCAAGACCCAAGTGCTCCATGATGGAGTGAGCTCCTGTCGTCTGTCCTTGCTCCTGCCAGTTTAGTAGTTTGAAAAAAAATAGTTCAAGTAGATAAACAGGTACTGCTTCAGTGGGAAAGGTAACAGTGTGCTTCAGTGTCTAGTCCTTCCTGCCACAAGACCATGGAAATGTCAATGCTGGCTCTTTTGCTGTAAATGGAGATGAGTTGGATTTGACTGGCTTTCAAGCAAAGGAGACCTTTACCTTACTTCCATTATCAGAGGTGGCATTGTATGCCATCTTCTGGGAAATGTGAGGCAAAGGGTGCCATTGGGCCCTTGTTAGTAAGTTTCCCATGGGTAAGCATTCCTGAGCCCAACACTACTTTACAAATAGCTCTACATTACATAGTGAAATCTGTTAGTAGCCAAGCAGGATGGCTCAGGTAGCCAAGCCCTGGCGGATCAGGGCTTCTGGGAATTGAAACTTAAGAGCACCTGGAGCCACCAAGGTTGGCCACCCCTGGGTAGACCTTTGGGACTGACCAGTCACATGTATAAGCAGAGTCTGCTTTTAGGTCCAAAAGATCAGACACAAAATATGACATGCTCTGGAAGAATGAAAGGTCTTGCTGTGAGAATTACATGCCCAATCTATCTCATATTTGGTCTTTCTCTTTTCCTGCTGCCTTCAATGTTTTGTAGGGTTGTCAGTTTTTGATTGAGATTTGTGTTCCCAAATGAGACATGGGTAAAGGTAAAGGTCGCCCTTGCTCGAAAGCCAGTCGTATCTAACTCTAGGGTTTAGTGCTCATCTCTGTTTATAGCCAAAGAGCCAGTGCTGTCTGCGTCTGCAGACATTTCTGTAGACATGTGGCAGGCGTGCCTAGATACTGGAGAGCACAGAATGCTGTTTACCTTCCCACCGAAGTGGTCCCTATTTATCTACTTGCAATTTCTTGCTTTTGAACTGATAGGTTGGCAGGAGCTGAGACAGAGACGGGAGCTCACTCTGTCATGCAGTACTTGGGAATCAAACTCTGACCTTCCAGTCAGTGAGTTCAGCGTCTTAACCACTCAAGCCACCGCAGTCCCACAATGAGGCATACATGGCATAAAAAACTTATAAAATTGCTTGGACATCTTCAAAACCAGCTTACATATCATTCAGGTTCTTCATGTTTTATGTTCTGATTCCAAGGAAGGCCAAAGAAAGGGACCATAATTTCTCATTGCAGGACCTATATACAGGTGGAACTCAGAAAATTAGAATATCGTGCAAATGTTCATTCAGTTCAGTAATACAACTTAAAAGGAGAAACAAATATATGAGATAGATTCATTACATGCAAAGCGAGATAGTCCAAGCCTTACTTTGTTATAATATTGATGCTTATGAAAACCCCACCCCCCACCCCCAATCTCATGTGCCCCATAATCATCACATAATCTCATGTATGCTGTACGCCATGATCATCACAATTATAACGAATTAAGGCATGACATATCTCGCTTTGCATGTAGTGAGTCTATCTCATATTTGTTTCACCTTTTAAGTGAAATGAATGAAATTTGCACGATATTCTAATTTTCTCAGTTTCAGCTGTATGTAGAAACTTAGAATTGCCTTCCTTTCTCTTTCTCCTCTGTCTCTTCCTGCACCTACTAAAATGCTGACACTTGCTTCCTACATTGATATTTCCCCCTATTGTCGGTGGCCTTCTCAGTCAAGCCTTAAATTTATTCATGGAACATACCAGCGTTCAGGTGGCAACAGCTAAACCCATTTAGTAGTTGGAATCACAGGAAAAGCCATTTGAAGGTTGTATCAGTACTGATTCTGTAGCAAACCAAAGGATATTAATTAATGCAGGTGCTCACAGATGTAAAATCTTGAAATTCATTATCAGAGTGGGTGGTGTGAGAGTGGAGAGTCAACAGAAATGAATATGTCGGAGGAGGAGAAGGAAGAACCGTGAATCGGTCAGAGCCGAACTTGGTCCTTCACAACCCACTGGGATGAACAGGGGCTGCTTCGGGAAAGATGCAGGATGGACTTTCACAACAAGCACACCCTTCCTGCTGCATCTCTTCCTTGAAAGAACTGTTGTTTTGTTTTGTTATCATTTTGAAAAACAATTTTCTGTTGAAAGCAACTGGCTTTTATGAAGCTGTATCTCTGGCAGTTTCCTTCCCTCAACCCTTTTCAGTGCAAATTACCATCCTTCTTCTCGAACGTGTTTTGCTAGCAGATATGTTTGGGTGGGTGGATTCTTTCCATCTTATCCCCCTCCCCTCCTCCTATTTTGTTTTGTCAAACACTGTAACAATATTTTATAGTGTTTTTCCTCTCCCTGTCCCCAAACATATAATAACCGGGAAAGCATCCACAGATGAGTGGCAGATTGAGAGATGAATCCGTAAGGCTCTGCCTTGACAGATGTGAATGCCGCTCCTATATTTATAGCACATCCGTTAAGAAAGACAAATGGGAAACCTAAACGCTGACTTGCTTTGCAATTTGACGGTGACAGGATTCTGGGAAGGGGTCTATACCTGATGGAAAGGGTCGGTGTTGAAAAATGGGTTACAAGCTGAAGCAGTCTGGGGAGTGGGGGGGGGGGGTAATGCACATCTTGATGTGCTTTGTTATAAATTGTTTTTTAAAAACCCACTAGTGTATGTCAATTAGTCATGTAAACCCCATGCTAATTCTTTGTCCCCAGGTTATGCCGATGATTCTGACTTCAGTTTAGAAGATGCGCTGTTTGATGACATTTCAACAAAGAGACGTAAGTCAGCCTCTTTTGTGTTTGTGTGCACGTGCTCGTGCGTGTAAGAGAAAGAGAGAGAGACCAAGCTGTGAACAGATTGCAGCACGGTCAGCTTGCATGGAGTTCTCATATAAAGAGGGTCCTCTTCCCACAGCTATTGGGTAGCAAAAGGGTTGGAGAGTTGGGTGTGGAACCAGGGGCTGGGATTTGAATCCCTTCTGTGGGGTCAGCTGAGATGACCTAGAGCATTGATGGTGAACCTTTGGCACTCCAGGTGTTCTTGGACTTCAATTACCAGAAGCTTTGATCAACACTCCTGCTGATCAGGGCTGCTGGGAATTAAAGTTCAAAAAGGCCTGGAGTGCCAAGGTTCACCATCAGTGACCCAGAGTGTGCATGACTGATGGAGTTACATGCCTTGTGTTTGTGGAGCCTTGGGAAAGAACGCCATCAGGAGAAATGGGTAAACTATTTCTGAGTACTGTAGATCTAGAAACACTTGGAAGTGTTGCTGGAATTGAGTGCACAGCACCATCATAATTATGAAAACCCTGTATGTATCCTTGGTGTTGAAAGTGAACAACATCTGAAGGCATGCAGCCACCTGACATACAGTAGGTACAGTACATTGCATGTTAATATTGGTTTAATCAATCTTGGTCAGAAAATCCCTTTGCCAGCTTAGATTTACATAAGGAAAGCCCTGTAAGTCTTGGCAGCAAATTATCGCTCCTTAACAAGGTGCTTAAGAACCAGCACATCATTAATAAATGGCAGATACTTATATTGTTTTCTTTGTGAAAGCATGAAGTGGCAGCTGAATTTAGCTACAGTGATAACTTTAAGATTTGACGTGATAGTTAAGAAACTATTTGTATACCACATGTCTCTTTTCTGTGGGTGCTGACAAAGACGTCTTTGGGTACCTCTTAAGGAAACCATGAATGATTTTGAAGCCTGTTTTAGAAGTGCTAGAAACCTATCTCATAAGTGCTAGGAAGTTCATTTCTGTATATATAATGAGGGTTTTAAAAATGGAATATTGAGGGTGCGGGCCACAGGTTTAGTTTTCCCCTATATTATTTTTACAGGGAGTTTCAAATTCTGGCTTCCCATTTCATAAGGTTAAATGAGAGTCAGTGAGCACCGCAGGCACTAATGGATTTATTACAACACGAACATTTGAGGACTCTAGAGTTCACTTACATGGCTGCAGTACTTAGTGATCATGTGAAACTCCAAAATTGTTTAGTAACAGAAGCATACAGCTGCCCCTTTAGAAATGGCTGCAGTAGACTTAGGAATGCTGTGCTGTACACACTTTCTTGAGAGTAAGCCCTGTAGAACATGCTGGCACTTACTCCTGAGTAAGCATGGATAGGCTTGTATACGAGATTCAATAAAAGCATTTTAGTCTTAATTAAGATTTTCTTTTCTCTCTCTTTTTAAAAATCTCACTATAGCTACTCACAAGCCACCTAAAACTCCTTCTGGTGGAACAGGTAAGCCACCTTTTGGTGAATTCATTCTGCAGTTCTTTTTGCCTGACCTAGTGTGGGAAAGATCAGCCAGCACATCAAGGTTGCTGTTGCACAGGGTATGCCCGATTGTGTTTTTAAAATACAATATTCAAGGAGGCTCTTTCTTTGTACCCCTTCAAATACCTGAAAGATAATCATAAAGAGGAAGGGAAGGATCTGTTCTTAATCATCTCAGAGTGCAGGATGCGTAATAACAGGCTCAAACTACATGAACATCTTAATGGTTAGAGCAGCAGGACAGTGGAGCCAACTGCCTCAAGAGGTGGTGAATGCTCCGACATTGGAAGCATTCAAAAGAGAATCGGGCAACCCTCTGTCGTATTTGCTTTGATTCGGATTCCGGCCTTGAGCAGGGGATTGGACTTGATAGTAACACACATGTACAAAGGCCCCTTCCAACTCAGTTATTCTATGACTTGACAGTGGGCAGCTTAGTCTCTGAGGGTTTAGTTCTTCCTGGCTAGCCTTCAGCAGTTCTGTTTTCATTGCCTTGATCCTAGGGGTGGTCATTTAGCTAAAATGAAATAAGCCCATGTGTAAATCACCAGGCTTCTTGCAGGAAAATATGTGATGCATAGCAGAAAACAGGGCGGGGGGGGGGGGGGGACGTTTCCACAAAATAACAGGGTTTGTTTTCTTTCTGTGTTTGTGTTGTATTTTCTGGACAGAAGACATTGACCTGCTAGATTTCGATACCCCGCCAGAGAGAACAACAAAACCAGCTAAGGGAACCGTGGGACCTTACACAAGAAAACAAGGTAAGCATGGTGTATCCTGTGAGGTTTTACAACAAGGGGTGGCCTGAATATCCCAAATTCCAGCACAACCTGTTGAAAGCCACCCTGGGTTGAAGGGCCTTTAGACTTGACTATGGTCTGTTGTCACTGCATTTCCATTTGTTTGCCTGTCTGGGTATTTGTTTAACTCATACATCTTTCCTTTTTCTCTGAAATGGGATTTTTTTTTTTTTATTGAGTTTTTAATAGACATACAGAAAACGAAAGGAAAAAAAAACATTAACAATACATTAACGATACAATACACTAACAAATTCTTAATATCATGTTAACAAACATTACTATATGCTAGCACATAACAATATCTATACTCATTAACTGCTATTTAACCACCAAATATTAAAAACCATTATTTCAATATCCAAAATGATAAAAAAAAAAAAACTTTCTGTACTAGCACTAATCTTTTTTAACAAATAATAATCACCCAGTGTATATATACAATGCCCGGAGAGTTTATTTTTTACTCAGTTCCAGAAGCTTCTTTGTGATGGTACTGGTCCTGAACTATCGCTTGCCATAATAGAGTGATCCACAAACGGTTTCCATATATTCCAAAATCTGTTCTCTTTTAAATTATCTCTTTTGACTTTAATCTCCCAGGTCAATTTATCATTCAGTGCTAAACTCCACATTTCTTTATACCATTCTCCAATCTGTATATCTATATCGTTTTTCCAATTTTTTGCTATACATTGTCTACCTGTTGTCAATATAATTTCCAATAGTTCTTTTTCCTCTTTATTTAAACCCAAACCTTCCACATTCGTTAAAAGAATGGTACCCGACACCAACTTAACACTTTTACCCAATATTTCATCACACTCATTTTCTATTCTTGCCCAAAAATCCCTTATTTTTTTGCAACTCCACCACATATGTTCATATGTTCCATCATATTCTTTACATCTCCAACATAACTTATCTCTTTTGTTATCCATCTGGTAAAGTCTTAATGGTGTCAGGTACCATTGCCACAACATTTTGAAATTATGTTCTTTAATTCTTACAGACATTGTTCTCATAATTCTCTTTTTCCATTTGTTTTTCCATTCAATCTCCCCAATTTTTATATTCAAGTTTTGTTCCCACTTCCGTTTCAAGTCCTCCTGTGGATCTGCACCTCTATTCAATATATTATAGAGCTTGCTTACAAGACCTTTAGTACTGCTTTCCCCTTTTCTAATCTTCCTTACCAATTCCTCAAATTCTGTATGTACTCTATCTATCCCCATTTCTTTTTTATATTTTTTATTCCAATTATCCACCTTTAACTTCTGAAACCAGTTCAAATTTAAAATCTCAAACATTTTTTTCCGCTCGTCATCAACTTCACATGCTTTTAACCAATCCTTCAATAACAACCTCCCATTTTTATCCAATATTTCCATTTTTTCTTTATCTAATTTTATTGGGAAACACATCATATCAGTCAATTCCAAAATTGGAGAGAGATTCGGAACCATGTCTTTTTTTACCTTCTTCCATACCTCCATGAGACCTTTCATCATAGTATTGTTTGACCTTTTCACCTTATCCTTCATTCCCAAGAAAATCAAATTTCCAATATTTCTGTACTCTTTCATTTCCAATTGTTCCCAAATCACCTTTTCTCTTGCCAAGATCTTCACAACATTCCTGACTTGAAATGCTCGATAATATACTAGCAAATTAGGCATACCCAGACCCCCTTTTTTCTGAGACATATACCATAGTTTCTTTGGAAGCCTAGATTTTTTTCCTCCATTACAAAACCCATTAAACATTTTTTGAAACTCATTAATTTCTTTCTCTTTTAAATGGATCGCTAGTGTATCAAATAGAAAATTAATCTTCGGTAACAATATCATTTTACACATAGCAATCCTACCGAACCATGACAGCTTTAACTTCTGGAGTTCTTGTATTTTATTCTTAAATTCAATTCTTAAGCTGTCATAGTTCAATCGTTTAAGATCTTCTAATTTATTTGAAATAATTATCCCTAAATACTTCAGCTTCTCTTTAACTTGTATATTAAGTGTCGACACCATCCTACCCATCTCGCTCACTTTCAAATTACACAACATCAATTCAGACTTGTCCCAATTTATCTTTAATCCAGTTATAGCTTGAAATATTTGTAAATGATCTTTAATCCTATCCATTACCTGTTCCGGGTGCTTCACCATAAGCAATGTATCGTCTGCATACATACTCACTTTATTACCCATAATCCCTTCTATATTTGAGTCTTCCCTTATACTTTTAGCTAAAATCTCCATTGCCATTATGAACAAGATAGGGGATAAAGGACAACCCTGCCTAGTGCCCGCCTCTAGCTTTACCAGGTCCGTTAGCTCCTCATTCACTCTAACCTTAGCGTTTCCTTTTTGATATAGTAAATCTATAACCCTATTAAATTTATCCCCAAACCCATATTTTCTAACTATTTCCTTAATTGAAGACCACTGCAGTGAATCGAATGCCTTAAAAATATCCAATGATAGTAATCCCACTTTTTCCTTTGTTTGATTGACATTGTCTATTAAATCTAATACCCTTCTAGTCAAATCCGCCATGTGTCGTCCTTTTAAAAACCCAACTTGATCAACCTCTATATATTCCCCCATAAAACTATTTAAACGATTAGCCAATATTGCTGTGAAGATCTTCGCATCTTGGTTTATAAGCGAGATTGGTCTGTACGAATCCACTCTTTCCAAGTTCTTTCCAGGTTTTGGCAAAAGAACAATTGTGGTGTTATACCATGAGGTCGGAATTGATCCTCCATCCAATATATAATTGTATAATTTCACCAATTTCGGAACCACTACCTCTTTGAATTCTTTATAGAACTCTGTTGATAGTCCATCATCCCCCGGGGCTTTCCCTATCTTCAATCCACTTATTACCCCCCTAACCTCTTTATCAGTTATTTTTTCCTCCATTTTCTCCCTATGCTCTTGTTTTATCCCATTTCCTAACTGCCTCTCCAATATCTTCTTAAGTTTTTCTTTATCTATTTCTTTTTTTTGCATATAGCTCCTGGTAAAATTCTCTAACTATTTTACATTTATCGCTATTCTTATTGCACCTTGAACCTTGCCTATCCACTAACACCCCAATTTCTCTCTTTTCCCTTTTAACCTTAGCTGCCCTTGCTAATAATTTTGAGTTCTTATTACTAAATTCAAAATATTCCCTATTTAAATAAATCAAATCTCGTTTAACTTTGTCTATATCTTTACCCATTACTTCTGCCTTAAGTCCTTGTAGTTTCAAAAAAATTTTTTTATCCTTACTATTTGCGTGTTCTGCCTGTAATTGTTTTATTTCCCTTTCTTTTTCTGTGTACTCTGCTTTATTCTTTTTATATTTAAAGCTTGCCAATTTTATGCTTTCACCCCTAAATACCGACTTCATGGTATCCCACACAACATTAAAATTAACCTCATTATTATCGTTCCATTGCCAACTTTCTTTCCAACTTTCCATAATTAGCTCTTTACTTTTCTGATCTTTAAACAAATTAGGATCGTACCTCCAATTTCTGACTCTTTGAGTATTTTTTTGTACTTTCAATTCCAAATATACTTTAGCATGATCCGATTCCTTGATAATCCCAATTTCCGTGCCTTCTATATCCCCAATTAGGTTTTCCGAAAGAAAAACATAGTCTATTCTCGAATAGGTCCCATGCACGTGAGAAAAAAATGAATATGCTCTTTCTAAACCTTTAAACTCTCTCCATGAGTCCTTCAAACCCGTAACTTTCATCCAATTATCCATCACCTTCCCTTTCACACCAATTCCACTTCTAGCTATATTTGTACAATCTAATCCTGACCTGATCAAATTAAAATCTCCAGCCACAATAGTTTTAGCAACATTTTCCAACTCCACTATTTTCCGAATTTTTTCGAGAAACACTGTTTGGTGGTCATTCGGAGCATAAATATTTACCAACAAGATTTCCTCATCCTCCAATTTTCCTCTTAACAACAAGTACCTACCCTCCTGATCAGCAATCTTTTTTGTGATTTCAAATCCTAACTTTCTAGAAATCATAGTTGCCACCCCTCTTGCTTTGGATGTTCCAAACGCCATCTCATAGTGTTGCATCCAACCTAAAAAAAGTTTATTCGTATCTTTTGACTTCTGATGTGTCTCCTGTAAAAACAAAATATCTGGTCTATCTTTTTTCAACGCCAATTGCAACCTCCGTCTCTTGAGAACAGAACCTGTACCTTTCACATTCCATGATATTATTTTAATACTTCCCATATCCAATTTCTTCTTCTAACTTTAAACTCTCCATCGGGCGTGCCACCAACAACCCTACCACCATACCACTACATATAACACACATTTTCACTCTCCCCACCTTCCAACGAAAAGTCGCCTCTGTCAACCAAAGAGGGGAGAGGGGGGACCTGCAAGACGCGCCCTACTGCCGGCGCTATGCGCTATTTGCCCATTCTACCTCTATTAAGTACTTAAGCTTGCTACTATCCAGATCTCATTGTTCCTTGCCTATCTCCTCTTCCACCATAATCAAAGACAACTCCTCCTCCTCCTCCCCTCGCTGAGGTGTTCCACCTGTTGCCCCGCCAGCTTCCTCCCTCCTTTGTTCCCTTCCCAAAGCTCCAGAATCCATCATTTCCTTCTTAAGATTTTTCCATTCTTCTGAATCTGCTTGTACCAATCCCAACACACTCAAGTATTCCAATGGGTTAGTGCCTTCATCAATAACTTGCATTCTTTTTTCATAAAAGAAGCGCAATTGTTGTGGAAATCTCCAATTATACCTTATATTTTTACTCCTCAACAATTTAGTAACAGGCCTCATCTTATACCTCCAAGTTCTTTCTTTTAGTGAAATATCATTATAGACTTCAACCTCTGAACCATCAAATTTCAACGCATCAGAACCTGCTCTTTTCAGGTGAGCCATTACTTTTAGTTTATCTGCCCAGTTTGCAAATTTAACCAGCACATTTCTTTGTGCCATTCTCCCTCTTCTTGGACCCACCCGGAACACACTTCCTAAATCCTCCTGAACAAATTCCTTCCCCATTTTTAGACCATTTAACCATTGAACCACCCTCTCTCTTAACAAATCCGGAGTCCGTTCCGGTACCAGACGGATCAGAATATTCTGCTTTCTCATCAAATCTTCCACAGCATCAATCCTCATTTCTTGTTCCAACATTTTTAGCTTACAGTCCCGCACCACCTCCTGGGTCCCTTTTACTTCACTCTTTACAGTATCCACCTCAATTTGAACCACTTTCAGCATTCCCGCAAATTTGCTCAGATTTAAATCCATTTTTTTTGTATAATCATTCAATGTTGACATCATCTTTTCTTGCCCTTTAATTATTTCACTTCTATCTTTCACCCTTAAAGCCTCACTTTTCTCAAATTTTTGCATCAATTTGCCCATTTCCACCATAAGTTGCGTCTGGTCCATTGGTACTGCAGATATAGCTGATGGTTGAGCAGATAGTTGAGCAGATTCACCCACTGTTGTTTTTCCAGTCGTTTTAGACTTTACAACTTGCTCTTGAAATGGGATTTAAGACAGCTTGCAACAAGATTAAAATCAAGTGTACCTAAAAAAAATAATAAGCCTACAACTACAAGCAGACAAAAAGTTCTAATGCTAAGCTACTAAAAGATAGATTATTAAAAGTAAATCATTAAAAGGGAGTTTCCCCTCCTTGATTCAACCATCTTTTTATCTCTCCCACCTCAAACCTTGTGTTGTCATCGCTCCTGTTTAATTTGCCTTCTTTGGAAGAAGATGTCTAGGTCCTATTCTAAGTTTATAGTATCCAAGAAATTCCATGTGGTCTATGGATGCAAATACAGTAATACCTCATACAAAGCCCGCTTCATACAACATCAAATTCATACAACATCGCCTAATTTCTTGAAAAAAGTTGCCTCATACAAAGTCGTGCAACTTTGTATAAGGCATTGGGGTTTTTCCCAGGTTGCATTGTGCCTGGGCAATATAAAAGGCAGGACACATGCGTGCATTGCTCTTGTGGGTTTTGCAAAAGGCGAAGAGTGTTTAGGAGTGGTTTTGAGCATGATTTTGGATTTTTTTGAATTTTTATGAAGCATGCCTGGGATTTTTGCAACATTCTTCAGGTTCTTGGACAATCAGGGTCGTTTGACATGTTTTTGTAATGTATTTAGCCTTTAGACAATGATTTCTTAAAGTTCTGTCAGTTTCCTTGACTTTGCCCTGAAGTCTGTGCTGTTACAGTACAATGTATCTCTATGGAAACGACGTTGGATTTGGACCTTGTATGTGGCATCGTGGCTAGGATTTTGCATGCCTCATACAAAGTCCAAATCCGTATAAAGTCCAAACTTGTGGAACCAAGTTTGGATATTGTATGAGGTATCACTGTAACCCACTTTAGGCCTTACCCCCCTGTACATGTTGTATAGCCTAGCCAGAGCGGATCTAAAGAGAGGCATCGGTGTGGCCAAGGAAGCATATAGACAGCGGCTGGGAAATCTTTTACAGAGTAACGACACCAGGCAGGTGTGTCAAGGTGTACAGGAATTGACTGGGTATAAACCTAAAGGCTCCCTGGCAGGTGAGGGAGGGGCATCACTGGCAGAGGAGTTGAATGTCTTTTTTGCCCGCTTTGAAACAACATCAGCAGTGATATCTTCAGAGGCTTCGTCATCATCACTACCGTCACCATCATCGGTACAAAGGAATGTAGTATTCAGTGTGGAAGAAGGAGAGATGAGGAAGGTGTTGAAGGGAATTAACCCAAGAAAAGCCACAGGGCCGGACAGAGTACCTGGCAGGGTATTGAAAGACTGTGCAGATCAACTAGCAGGAGTTTTCACAGGGATATTGAATCGATCCCTATCTCAGGCTATTGTTCCATCCTGCCTAAAGTCTTCTATTATTGTTCCAATACCAAAAAAATCCAACCCGGAAATTTTGAATAATTTTCATCCAGTGGCACTCACACCTGTAATCATGAAGTGTTTTGAAGAGCTGGTACGAAATTATGTTATCGCTTGCCTACCAGA
The DNA here is from genome assembly GCA_035047305.1 of Bradypodion pumilum. NCBI lineage: Eukaryota > Metazoa > Chordata > Lepidosauria > Squamata > Chamaeleonidae > Bradypodion > Bradypodion pumilum. The sequence continues at coordinate 7,881,733 of JAWDJD010000011.1, read as the reverse complement.
AGGACTGGATGCATTCCAATTTGCCTATAAAATGAAAAGATCAGCAGAGGATGCTGTGGTGATTGCCCTTCATGCTGTTCTTGCACATTTGGAGCAGTGGAGGGGTTATGCCAGATTGTTCTTTGTGGATTTCAGCTCAGCATTCAACTCCATTCTACCGCAGCGTTTGATATCTAAGTTGAGAGATCTGAGGTTCCTGCCATCACTTTGTGGGTGGATATCGGATTTTCTGTCAGAATGCTCCCAGAGGGTCCGGTTGGGCCCTTATACCTCTAATATGCTTAGTACACATACAGGAACACCAAAGGGATGTGTGCTTAGCCCACTCCTTTATATTCTCTATACGTTTGACTGTGTCTCTGTCCACCCTAGCAATAGGATTGTCAAATTTGCAGATGACACAACTGTGATCAGGCTCATCTCTGATAAGGAGGGCGAGACGGCCTATAGAGATGAGGTGGAGTGGTTGGCAAACTGGTGTAGAAGCAATAATCTGCTCCTCAACATAAAGAAAACAAAGGAGCTTGTGGTGGATTTTAGGAGGCAGAGAACCGATGTCCAGCCACTTTTGATTGACGGAACCTGTGTGGAGAGGGTAGCAACGTTCAGATTTCTGGGCATTGAGATACAGGAGGATCTGTCCTGGAGTGCCAACACAAGGAGGCTTGCACAGAGACTGTATTTTTTGAGAACTCGAAGGAAAAACCATCTTCCACAAAAGCTGCTGCTTGCCTTCTATCGCTGCGCTATTGAGAGCATGCTCACTTATGGCTTATGTGTGTGGTATGGGAGTAGTACTCATCGGGATAGGATAATGTTGCACAGAATTATTAAAACAGCGGAGAGTATCATCGGCTGTCCACTCTCCACTTTAGAACAAATTTACACCATCAGGTGCCACAGAAAAGCATTAGATATAGTAGGAGACCCATCGCATACTGGCCACTGCTTCTTTGAGCTTCTGCCATCGGGACGGAGATATAGAACAATGAAGGTAAAAACAAGCCATCTCAAGAACAGTTTCTTCTCCAGAGCAATTTTGGCCTTAAATGGAAACTCTGGACTCTGAAGTCATCTCATCTTATTTTAAAATTTAAAATTTTTTAGATTTTTAATTTTCAGGATTTTAGAATTTTAGAATTTTCAAATTTTCAAATTTTGAAATTTTAAAGTTTTGAAGTTTTTAAATTTTTAAATTGTACTGTATGGTACTATCTTAATTGGTGTTTCTATACCTGTTTTAAATTAAGGAGTATGTCTTATTCGAGTTGATCTATAGCAACCGAGAAATTTCGTTGTTCCCGCAAGGGGACAATGACAATAAAGATCTATCTATCTATCTATCTATCTATCTATCTATCTATCTATCTATCTATCTATCTATCTATCTATCTATCTATCTATCTATCTATCTATCTACTGATGGTGCACAAGCAGAGTGGGAAGCCTGGTCTGTTGATCTAACCTCTGCTGTTATACCCAGTTAGTTTAGTCTCTTCACCTCACATGTGACAGTGAGTTTTTATCCATTGTTCTGTACACAAAGCTTGAAAGGGGGGGGGGGCTGTACTGTCTTTCTTGTGTCCCCTTTTAAATGTTGCCTTATGTTGAACTATGTGGAAATAACCTCCAAATACTTTGCTGATTTAAATTATTTAGGGATACAGTGGACCCTCGAATAACAACGTTACTTGGTTCCCCAAGTAGCGCCGCTATTTGAATAACGTCTTTATTCGGATAACAACAAAAATTGTCATTATTCTAATAATGATGGTAAAAATACCATCATTATTCGAATAACGACTTTTTGTCCTTATTTGAATAATCACATTGGGAGCATCATAGCGTCGTTAATCAAAAATGACGCTTTTGAATGTGTCGTTAATCGAGGGTCCACTGTAATTCTCCCACTGCTCTAAACAGGTAAGTTCCCTCTATGAGGCTAAACTCAGAACTGTTAGGCTAGGCACTTAGTAGTTTCATTTCCATTTGTGTAGCCTGAATGCCTTGGAAAAATCAAGGTAGCCACATTGCAGGCTTGAAAATCTTTGAGGCTCATCACAATGTAGGTATTGTGGAGTTTCCTTATTTTTTCACTGTATCAAGATTATCACCTAGAAAATGACCAACTGTTTCAGGCAGTTGGTTGTGTATCTAAGCATGGTCTCAGTTCTAATGTCACACTAAACCATGGTTTGTGCTAACCATAGTTTAGAACAACTAAGGTTTGCTTTTCCCATTCCCCATGGCATTTTTGCATGTTTGAGATCTCCCCCCCCCCCCAATTGAGCATCAGGCATGAATGACTTCGGTTTGTCAGTTGAGACATTTAATTATTGTTTTCTCAATTTAATGTGCTTACTTTTGACCATCTGCTGGCTCCTCGTTCCACCTTTCCTTGAGTGGCTTATAAACATCAGCTAGAAATAATATAGTTAGTTGGCTGTTGACTTCACCCATTTGAGCACTGCTTCTGAATTTTCAAATGATGGTAAATTATGGTTTGTGAACTCATTTATATCATATCAAAATATAGTTAAGCTTCTGTAACCATAGTTTTGTGTGATGGCTTATAATATGAATGTGTAGTTTCACACAGAGCTGATTCATAGCAGGTTCACCTATATATCACTTGAATTCACTAGTTGATTTGATGCTTGCTGCAGGTGTATCTGGACATTGCAGTTTGACTGCAATAGCATTCAAAGGAACTCTGGTGTTTCTAGTGGGACATTTTAGCAGAGCATTCTCACTACAAATTTCAGAATTCCTTTGGATGGGTTCATGATTATTAAAGTTGGAATTAAACTGATCTAACTGCATCACACAGATATACCTTGGTTTGCATCCAGATATCTTATTCTTCTGCCATATCTAAATAAGAATATTGGCGATCATCATGGCAATTAGTCATGAAGACTGTCCTGAGAATACAATGCAGTGGCCTTTCATCTGCCTTCCGCATCGCAGCATGACACCCATACCACTGATCCAGTTCTGTGAGTCACTTTCTGGTCCTGAACCCTTTTGCCAGTGCCTGTTTAAAAACTGCTTGCTGCTGGCCCCTGACTTCTCACCCACCCGGCCCGAGGAAGGAGAAACAGCTGGGGAGGGCTGGTGGCTGATTCAGGAGATGATGGTCCCTTTGCCACAGTTGTCAATGTATGTGTTGGTCTTTTACATTTTATTGCACTGTTACATTTTATTGTATTGTTGTTTTTATTGCATTGTTACATTTTATTGAATTGTTATATTTTATTTTATTGTACTGTAATGTTTGATATGTTGTGATTTTTGTGAGCCTCCCTGAGTCGGCATATGCTGAGTGGGTGGCATACAAATCGAATAAATCAGTCAAACCAATCAAAGTCCTCCTCAGCACCAGTCCAGGATTGATTAAGATGCTGCCCTCCATCAAGATGGATTCAAGTGGGATTTAATCCACTTGGGGACCATCACCCTTTCCTGTGGACTTCGGCACCCAAGGCCGATAGTCCTCAGGGTTGGCAGGTTGGTTAACCACCAGCTGACACTCGGCATTGAGTCGCTGGCAATATAGTGTACTCTATTACCATAGCAGGATTACCTGGCCATATCTTATTGGTATGTATAAACCTGTATCAGTTTCCTGTTATAATTGCATCCCAGCCTATTGATTTAAGGGTAACCTTTCTTTCCATTCTCTGGTTTTCAGATGATGGCCGCTGGAACATACAGCATACAACTACTACCAAGCAGCCCAAAACTACTAAGCCACCTCCCAAAAAGAACCCAGGTAAAGGCTCAAGCATGTAGGTTATATGAAATCACAAGGGCTGTGAATAAACATGTCAAGGGGTGTCTATTCCTGGATAAAGTAACTGTTTTCTGATAAACCTATCTATATGTTACTTCAAGGCTTATACTAGTGCAGCTCCACAAACATTACAGATCTGGAATCCTACATTCACCATCTTTGCACATGGTTCTTATAGACATCCAAGAGCAAGATTCTTTCTACACCTATAAAGAACGGGATCAGCTTTCATTGTGTTATTCTTCCTCATTGATCCTCAAGCGAAAGTGTTGTGGTGCAGAAATTACCGTAAATGAGCATAGGAGGAATGTTTTCTGGCCTTTTCCTCCTGTTTCATCACAGCCCTAGGCATCTGGTTGACCTCCATGGTTGAGGACCAGAGCAGTATAGTCAGCACTATAGGAAAGATATTGAAGGTTCATGAGCAGGTACCCTTCTGTTTAGAGAAGGTAGTTCACTAGACCTTTTGAAAGGTTGGATCTCCAGTTGATCTGCTGGGTTGTATTGCTACTAAGTAACACACATGTACTTTTCTTTGGGGGGGATTCATCTTTTATACAGGTGAAACTTAGAAAATTAGAATACTGTATTGTGCAATGTTCATTCAGTTCAGTAATGCAACTTAAAAGGTGAAACAAATATGTGAGATAGACTCATTACATGCAAAGCGAGATAGTTCAAGCCTTACTTTGTTATAATATTGATGCTTATGGTTTACAGCTTATGAAAACCCCAACCCCCCAATCTCATGTACCCCATAATCATCACATACTCTCATGTATGCTGTATGCCATGATCATCACAATTATAATGAATTAAGGCATGACATTTCTTGCTTTGCATGTAGTGAGTCCATCTCATATATTTGTTGCACCTTTTAAGTGAAATGAATGAACATTTGCATGATATTCTAATTTTTTGTTTCACCTGTATTTTCACAGCATTCAAAGAGTTTTGGGTTTGTCTAGCCAATTTCAGCTTTTAGATTATCCTAACTATTTTGATTTCTCTCTTAGGGATGGGTCCATTGTAAGAAAAAACAACATAAAATATCATATGTTTGAATCAGGTGTACAAAGATAATGTAACTGAGGATCCAATTGGACAAATGAAGACATGTTGAAGAGTTGCATTGTAACTCGCTGAAATCAATAGGCAAAATCCTGTTAACTTTATCTTGTCATAATCTAGATTGGGTACTGGAAAAAATTGGGGAAAAGTTGTGCAACAGTCCATCTGAAAGTAGTCACATCTAAGCTAACTCCTGTAGATTCTAGTGGGTATGCCTTTAGTATGCCTAAATTTAACACTAACCTATTATGTATGTGATCACAAGAGAAATAAGATCAGTTTGTCCAGTTATTTTGCTTTCTTTGTACAAGGAAGGAATAATATTTTCTCCATTCTTCTCTCTATGATGAGTATACTTTTCTTGTATTTTATAAATTCTACATTTTGTTTTCTTTTTGGTTAATAAAAATAAATCTTGTTTAACAAGAATAATTGTGGATAAATCGTAAGTAAAGGAGAAGAGAAAGACAAAAACGAAATCAAGTAAGAAAGCAAAATGGAAATGCAGCACTGAATATAAATCTGTGCATAAATTTCAGTAAAAGATAAACAGATGTTCAAGTGGACATCAGGTGAACATAATCTCTGTAGGAGACATGATCTACTGTCTATAATGTAAAGTTCTTGGTCAACAGTATGCCAGGAGGTGAGTGTTTGCCTTTCCAGTGTTGAGATATTAAGTCTTCCGGTCATTCATAGGGCACAGGAATTTCCTGGCACTTCATGCATCATATTAAAGCAATGTGAAAGTCTAATGCTTATGCCCATTGCACATACACCTTAATGAATTGGACATGGCTCACAAAATATTTTGAGAAAATACAGAGAAGGCTAGTTTTACCTTATCACCTTTGTGTAATAATAATTGTGTGCTTTCAAGTTAGTTCTGACCTATAGTAACCATTTCCATGGTTTTTAAGCTAGAGAATTCACATAAGTGGTTTGCTGTTCTTTGCTTCTGGGGACGTTCTAAGATTGTGTAGTTTGCTCAACATGACACAAGCTGGCTCTGTGTACAAGAGCCACAGTAGGGAATCCAAATCCTGAACTCTGGCTGAGCAGCCCGATGCCTAAACCATTGATCTGTCCAGCCATCTCCTTTGTATCTCTCTATTTCTCCCTCTCTCACACACAACCGTTTAAGTCAAAGGACAGAACCTTTACAAAGGAAATAATCAGGAACAGTAAAACATTTTGAAACAATAGATCCCACAGGTAATCAATTTGCTCTTTTTGCAGCCAAGGTTCCAGGGGATTTTGACCTAGCGGATGCCTTGGATGACAGAAACGATGGGCGAGGTGGTGGAATGCCGAATGTAAACCCTGGTGGTAGAGGTATGTTGAGAAATCTGTTTTAGTTCAGCCTGCTTGGACATCTGTATATTCCCCATCCTTTTAATGCAACCAGGGTTATGGCAATCAATTCTTCTTCTTCCATGTCTAGACCAGACAGGAAACTGCCAAAATGAAGTCACCTTTTGGTGAGTTCATTCTGCAGTTCTTTTTGCCTGATCTAGTATGAGAAAGATTAGCCAGCAACACAAGGTTTAGCCGTTACCAGGGTACACCTGATTCTGGTTCAAAAATACCACAATCTTCGAGGAGACTCTTTCTGTGTATCCTGGTGGTCAATGGAAATAGTTTAGGGTAGTGTTTCCTTAACTTTGGTTTTTGGATTTAGATTCCCAGAAGCCTAAGTCAATCCCGCAAAGCACTGATCGGCCAATGTATTGACTTGGGCTTCTGGGATTTGAAATCCAAGAACCAAAGTTTGGGAAACACTGGTTTAGGGAATAGGAAGTAGAAGAATTACATGACAATGAAAACTGATGAATTGAGCTTAGCTAAGGTGGTTCTTGTGGTCTCCCCTTTCTTTCAGAGGTAGTTAGAAAAGGTGCTAGTTTACAGGTATGACCTTGTATGTTAGTTCATTTTGTCCTATCCACAACCATTAAGCAATGTTTTGTATCACTGAATAGATAAAGATATCATTGATCTGTTCTTTTGAGCTTCCTTTTTTTTTTTTTTTTGCTAAATATGTTCTGTGCTTCTGCAGTCCCTTGGCCAGACCTCTTGGTTTTGCATGAATGTTTTGGGCTGCATAAGAGAAGAAAGGGAAAACAGTGGAGATTATAAAGTTGACCCCTCAGGCTGAGCCTTGCATCGGTCTTCAGTTCGCCCTTTAGTTAAACTTAGTCATTCAAATATATTTCTTAAGGATGATCATAAAGGGTCAAGTTCTCCATCTCATTATCGCTGTTAATGCCGGGGGAAATAAACAGGCGCATTTAATGTTACTGCTTCCAACGTGTGCACTTAAAAATGTTTTATTTTGCTTTCATCATATTGTAAAACCTAAATCAATTGCTATTTTCTGTGGTCAGTTAATGAATAAAGAATCCTGTTCCAGGATCGAAAGATAGAGGTGGAAGAGGTGGAAAATCTGGTAAGGAGTCCTGGATTGGCTCCCAGCTAATAATTTCTTTCCCGCTACAAACCTTTGTCTTCTGCCATTCCTTCCTTCTAAGCACTTAAAATCCCCATGTCAGCACAGTGCATCAAATTGTTTTGTTGAATACCTCTACTAACTTGTCCCTATTAATCAGCCTTGTCTGCTCTTCTTTCCTTCGGTCTCTCCCAATTTCTGTGACTTTGCTTGTTTCTATGACTTGGTCATAGAACTATAGAGTTGGAAAGGGACTGTTATGATCATCTAGTCAACCCCTTGCTTAGTACAGGATCTAGTGCAGTAGATACAACTATGACACACCCATCAATCTTTGTATACCAGCCATTTGCATTAGGACTTTTTAAGTCTCAAAAAATCTGCTAAAGCTGCCATTACAGTAAAACCTCGGGTTACAACGGAGGTCTATTCCGACAGCCTCCATCGTAATGTGAAAAAATTGTATCCCGAAGCATCCATAGGGATGATTGAGAAATTATAAAAAGGTCGTGAATTGATCGTCGTAACCTGAAAAAAATACATTAAAAATTCATAACCCGGGACAGCATTTCCATAGGATTTGCCGTCATAAACCACAGCAAATATTATCCAAAGCGGTTATAACTCAAGGTTTTACTGTATTGGGAACATCATGTAGAGAAAGCTTTGTAAAGTGAGAGAGTCAAGATCCTGTGGGACTTTAAAATTCAAACAGATAGACATTTGACTCACAACACACCTGATATAACTATTGTGGAAAAGAAGAAGGTCTGGTTTATTGACATTGCTATACCAGGAGATGCATGAATTGAAGACAGACAACTGGAGAAAATCACAAAATATTGTGATTTGAAAATTGAAGTCAGGTGTCTATAAGGGTAGAAATCTATATTTGTACCCATAGTGATTGGAGCCCTTGGAGCAATACCTAAAGGACTCCCTAGATATTTGGAAACTTTGGGCTTACAGACTTGAACATCCTAACGCCAAAAAAAAGCAACTCTACTAGGAACTGCATATATAATTAGATCAGGGGTGCCCAAACTAAGGCCTGTGGGCCAGATCCAGCCTTGAGGGCCAGGTCTAGCCCATGGGATGTAGTGACTGGCCCCCTGAACCATGTGAACAGCCCACGGCCCGAAAAATTTGGGAACCCCTGACTTAGATGTTACCTTAACTGTTCTTAGGTCCTTGGTTAGGGCTTGAACTGTTAATTGTATACCCCTCTCTGGAATAAATACTTCCAGTTCTAAGCAGCTCTTGCCATCAAGATAGTCAGATTTTCTTTATAATATCTTTGGAACAAACCTATTGCACTGACTCTTACTGTAAGGGACTAATACTTTCCCTCACTGGGGACAAGAGGGAAGGTTTGCAATTTGATGATCCTACAACCTTTGTCTTTCCCAGATCTTTCTTTGATCCCTCATTTTCCCCTACTGCCACATGGAAGTACTTGTGAAATCTCACTTCTGTTCCTTTTAATTGTTACCTAGAGACACCATTCTCTAGTCTTGGCCCTGCAGGTCTTCTGGACTTCAACACCCAGAACCCTTGAGAATCCTGGCTGGGCAATTCTGGCTGGGGTTTTTTAAAAGGTGAATTCCAAAATGTTTGGATGGCTAAAGGTTGAGAACTCACCAGTGCATGAAAAAAAATCTTTCCTAGCTCTTTTTGCGGTTCTCACATCTACTAAAGGTGTGGAAAATCTGTCCTCTTTTGCTTCTCAGCATTCTGGTTTCTTGCCTGCTTCTTTCTCGCTTCAGAATTATGTTGGGAAGCTGGACATGAAGTGCTTGATTATGAATGGCAAACAGAAATAAATTGCAGCATGTCATGAGATGCAAATGCTTCTTTTCCCCAATTGGCCACTGCCAAAGCATGGGGTATATATTTACTCTTTTTCAACTGCTGATTGATGGTGAGGAACAATGTTACCTTCCAGAGATTGCTGGACTCCAGTTTCCATCATCCAGTTTTCACCATGGTCGGCTGTCAGGGATTATTATGGTCCAGCAGTATCTACAGGGCCACGGTTGCCCACCTTGTCTTGAATTATTGAGACACAGTACTATAGTATGGAGTTTTGTTTCCATACATAGCAAATTGGGATAGTAGAGTTCTGGAGAACAAAATGGACTATCATAACAGGAAGCTTGTTTCTGGAATCAGACTGGCCATGTGTTTCACGTGGGGACACTCCCTGTAGTCTGAAATGGTATACTACAGTTTGGTCTGTTCTCCATTTTTGGATCAGGCCAAAGTATCCGGCATCATTCTTTGGTCAATTAATATAGGCTTCCATTTCTGGAAATGTGTGTGCATAGCCAGTTATGCTGCTCTCACATCCCAGTTCAATATCTGTATTGTCTGCAGTGAATGTCCTACGGAATAGCAAGATTGAAACACCTTTGTAGGTCAAAATAAGAACATCCAGCTTAAAATGTGCTGATTTCTTTTTCTGCAATCCTTTTCTTCTTCTTGCCTACTACCTCTTGAATTTGAAATCAACCCTTGGGTCAAAAGAGTTCCTGCATTCTTGCAACAAATATAGTAGCTGATTGACTTCAGAGGGTATACATGTGATAGTGATGTAGTGGACAGAGAGACAGACAGCTCCAAAGTCCTGGGTTCAAATCCCCATTTGGCTATGGAAATTCAAGGGGCTCGGTGCTAGTGGTGAAACCATCTCTTAAGTATCTCAGTTGGGGTTGCTGTAAGTCAGCTGTGTTTTGATGGCACATCTCCCCGCCTCCCTCTATTCTGATGGTCTCTGTACATGGGAAGATATGATCGTTCAGTTGCTCCTGTTCATTGGGTAAAACCAACACCTTGAGTTAGGCCTAGGACCAAATTTGGAGACAGAACCAGTAATAACAGCACTAGCTTGATTTTTTAGCATGGCCAGACTTCTGCCAACAGCTTTTTTCTCTTTTTTTTTTGCTTCACCTTACAGTATTCTCATTGAAGTTTCCAGGCCACTTTCCACCCTCATGTAAAGTAGGTGATAGTGGCCTACTCTCTGAGTATTATTTATAAGTGCTGCCTCTGCTTTCCATCACTACTTTGAAGACAGCAGAGCTTTCACATTCTGCTTCGAAGGGTGGAGAGACTGAAATCGTATTCAGCAAAATAGGCTTTCACTGCTTCTGTGCTTTATCAGGGTTTCCCAATCTTAGGAAAACCTGTAAATGGAATCAGATTAATGTGCTTACTATTTCTTTTGTAGATCTTTGTGATAGATGTGCTGATTTCAGGGTGTGATAAGAACATACCTTAAGTGTTTGTTTCTGTTCCCACTGACTTTTTAGCCCAGTAATGGGTTCAGGCATAATGAAGAGGGTTTTTAATGGGGCAAAATGTCAGACTAAACTCTTTTCCTAATCGGTATGTAGCCAGTTAATTAAGAACCACTACTTTTCTGCATATACTGCTTGTAAACACTTGTTCTTTTGCTCACTATTAATAAATAAAAACTGAATGCATTTTTAACTTCCAGATATGTCAGATTCTGACCTGGAGGATATCCTAGATCAATATGAGCCAGATAAGAAAAAAGGTAGGTTTGCTCTTGTTGAATTGATCTTGTTGAATAGCTTGAATAGCCTGAGTGGGTGGCATAGAAATCTAAAAATTAAATTAAATTAAATTAAATTCCAATATGTTTGACGCTCTTGTAAACAAAATGGCATTGTTCCTATGCAACATAAAAACATAGTTTAGCTAAGGGCTAGGTGTTGCAGCCTTTCATGCAGCCTTGTTTAAGATTCCATGAAAGTCAGTTGATGAGTAAAAGGAAGAACTTTGGGACAGAAATTCAAGCAATTCACAAGGCAATGTTATATATGTCTGCTGAATAGTTGTCCCATTTTAGTATTGGTAGCTTTTACCAGTGGGGAACTCAGAGGTGCATCTAGTGGGGTCATGGGAGAGAGGACTCTCTCTCCTCTTACTCCCAGACTCTGAAACTCCCATCACTGTAGGCCATGGGTTCTCAACCTACAGCTCAGTGGCCGGATGCTGCCCACGACACTGTTTCATGTGCCCACACACACACACTGCCTTCACCACACCTGGAAGTGCCATGTATGGTTCCTATTTAATGTACAGGCCACCCCCATCGTGCAGGCAGGGCAAACTGGGTATCTGGCCCCCAAAGCTGTCTGAGGGAGCATGACCCGGCCCTCAGCTTGAAAAGGTTGATAACTGTTGTAGGCAATATAGATTTTTTTTCTTCTTCAGGCAAACTTTCCCTTAATGACTGGCTGTCTTAAGTGGGGTTTTAAAAATTGGGATTAATAGCAATAGCAATTACACTTATATACCACCTCATAGTTCTCTGGGTGGTTCACAAGGTAATTAGCATTTCTCCCCCGCAACATGCTCAATCAAGGCTGGATGAAACCTTTGAAAAACAAATTGCAAAAATGTCAAAGAAACACGATGTAGTAGTAATGGGAGGTTTCAACTATCCTAATATCTGTTGGGAGACAAATTCTGCCAAATACTGTATGTCCCTTCCAAGAAATTCCTGGCTTGTGAGGTTGATAATTTTCTCCTACAAAAATTGGAGGGAGAAACTAGAGAAGTAGGTACTGTATCCTTGATTAGATTCTAACCAATAGAGATGACTTGGCAAAAGAAGTGACAGCAAGAGGAACTCTGGGAGGAAGTGACCATGTTCTGCTTGAATTCTTGATCTCAAAAGAAACAAAAGTGGAATGTATCTGCATGTGCACACTGGACTTTAGAAAAGCAAACTTCAATAAACTCAGAACAAATAGGTAAAATTTCATGGCAGGAGATGTTTTCAGCCAAAGGAGTCCAAGAGGAGTGGGAGTTTCTAAAAAAGGAAATTCTAAAGGCACAACTCCAGATAGTTCCAAAAACAAAAAAGGTGGAAGACAGCAAAAGAGACCAATGTGGTTCCACAAACAGCACAGAGAAGAGCTAAAATAAAATTAAAAAGGACACACATAAGAAGTGGAAGGAAGGCCAGGCTACAAAGGACGAGTACAGTCAAGTAGTGAAGAATTGCAGGAATGTTAGGAAGGCAAAAGCAACAAAAAGCATTCTCCAGGTTTGTACAAAGCAAAAGACAGAGGGGGAAAAACAATACAGTAAAACCTCGGTTAATGTAATTAATGCGTTCCCCAGGATGTTTCTTAAAGCGAAAATTACTTAACCAAATTTTTCATAGGTATGCATTGCATGCAATTTCCCATAGGAATGCATTGGGAAAAATATGTTAACCAAAATCACGGTTTCCCATAGGAATGCATTGAAAACCAATTAATCCTTTCTGAAAAAAATCCTTAAACCGAGCCACTATTTTCTATGGATTTCCTTTTGTTATGAGATTTTTACGTTAACTGAGGTTTGTTAACTGAGGTTCCACTGTAGCTCTGCTGCTCAATGAGAATGGGAAAATGGTAACAGATGACAAAGCAAAGGTAAAAGTGCTCAATTCCTACTTTAGCTCAACCCCCACCCCCCAAAATAACTTGTTAAAGACAAATCCTGTTAGATAAACCTAATTTTATTTTTCAATCAGGTAATTTCCATGGTGGACAGTAGGAATGCTGTTGATGTAATATATCTTGACTTCAGCAAAACCTTTGACAACATACCCCATGATATTCTGATTAGCAAGCTAACTGGGTGCTGCCTGGATAGCAAAAGTGTTAGGTGGATATAGAGTTGGTTACAGAATCCTACTCAGAGAGTTCTTATTCTTATTAATGGCTCCTTTTCAAGCTGGGAGGGGTAACAAGTAGAGTACCACAAAGCTCAGTCCTGGGCTCCATGTTTTTCAACATTTTCATAAATGCTCTGGATGAGGAAGTGGAGAGAATTCTCATCAAATTTGCAGATGACATGAAACCGGGAAGAATAGCTAATACCTTGGAAGACAGGAGTAGAATTCAAAAAGATCTTGATAGGCTAGAACACTGGGCTGAAAACAACATAATTAAATTTAACAAGGATAAGTCCAAAGTCCCTGTCTGGCCAGGTTATCCTGCTATGGTAATAGAGTAGACCATACTGCCAGTGACTCAACGCCCAGTGTCAGGTGGTGGTTAACTAATCTGACAGCCCTAAGGACTAACAGCCTTAGGTGCCAAAGTCCACAGGGAAGGGTGATGGTCCCCACTTGAATCTGTCTTAATGGAGGGCAGCAGCTTCATCAATATTGGCCTGGGGCTGAGGAGGATTTTGCTTGCCAAAAGAGCTCAGGACCAGAAAGTGACTCATGGAACTGGATCAGTGGTATGGAGGTCATGCTGCGATGCGGAAGGCAGATGAAAGGCCACTGCACTAGATTCTCGGGACAGTCTTCATGGCTGATTGCCATGAGGATCACCAATATTCGGATTCAGATATGGCAGCAGCAGAAGAAGTGCAAAGTGTTACAAGATGGGGGATACTTGGCTCAGTAAATGCTACACGTGAGAAGGATCTTGGAATTGTTGTAGATCACAGGTCACATTTTAGAATTCCTGCCTTCATCTTCATCTCTTCAGGGGAGAGAGGCACTTTCTACATGGGTGCTCCAAAGAGAAGATGAACCAGTTAATATCCCCTGCCGGAGGTGGAAAAGGGATGTGCTAGAAGTCTCTCTGAATCTTATTTTAGACTGTGTGTCTGGTTTGAGTAATTTGTCAAGGCACTTCACAATAGTTTTGTAGAGCCTTAAGATGCAAAAGGAAGTGGGAGAATTCACAAGGCAGTGAATCCGCTCCAGAGTTTCTTTGCAATTCTGCAGGGAATCTCTTGAGTTGCTGCTTTATGTTTCCAAAAGGGAACCAGTACCTTGGACAGCACCTGGGAAATTCAGACTAAAACTCAGCAACAGATTAACCACACAAGTGAAACTGAGTCAGGAGCCTCTCCTCCTAAGCCAACCTTTTTACACCACGGGCCGAACCATGCCCCCAGAAGCGGGCACATTTATGGCTGTCGTAAATGCACCCATTTCTGTGTTTACAACAAAAGTAGGTGTGTTTACGCATGCGCAGGCATGTTTTACAGCTGACATAAATGTGTCCACTTCCACTTCTGGGTGTGGCAGTGTGGGCCATGTGAAATGGTGCTGCAGGCCATGTCTGGCCCCCAGGCCATAGATTGGGAATTCCTGTCTTAAGCTAACATTTAACTCATTTTTATCTACACCGACTGGCAGACGTTGGGGTGTGAATCTTTTCTCAGGCTTTTGTGAGGATCCTGGTGTCAAGCATGTGGCCTTCTGCATGCAGAATATATGCTCTACTCTCTAAGCTACAGTTGCTCCTTTACTTACAAATAAGACATTCAATTAAAACAAAATCCAAACTGGAAGGGGTGTTAGTAACTATGTACTCTAAATCAGTGTTTCCCAATCTTTGGTTTTTGGATTTCAATTCCCATAAGCTTAAGTCAGTTCCCCCAAATCCAAAGATTGGGGAACATGCTCTAAGATACTCCAGTTTTAACTGATTAAAATTGTGGAAGGGTTCGTGAAAATTTCAGATGTTTTGACTGTGCTGATGGAGTTGATAGATGCTGCTAGTAAGGAGGGACTCACTTGGTTCAAGTTAGAAGAGTGTAAAAATACCTTGTCAAACTGTTGTTCAGGTACATGTGTGAACATTCTGTGCATTATATGGGTGTGAACGGGGAAAGTACAGGGGAAAAGGGAAGAATATCTTTGTAGTGTCATCTGTGTATTTCCCATATGGTTCTCCTAGTATCTACAGCATTATCAACTTCTTCTGGTCTGCAAAGGATTTTTTAATTTGAAAATTATATATACACACAACTGTGTGGCTTAAATACGACAACCCCTGATGGTTCTTCCAGGGTCCTGGATTGAAAAACTGGATGGTGGTTATGTGGAAAGCAATCATAAACGCTGAACTGTGACTCTATAGGAGCATAACTCGTGCCCATATTTGTAAAAATAGTGAGTCAGTTTCCCCAAAGATTTGTTTAGGTCAAAGAGATCTTACATGTATTGTGTTCGTCTCGCCAAATTGGTTCCTCACGGATGTAATAACAGATAGATGAGTGCAGCACTTGGAGTGAAGAGGGATTCCCTTTGCGTCAGCTCAGTTTCAGGTGTTCATAGATTTTGCTCTCCATGTTGACCCTGAGTTTTGCTCAAGTGAGATTTAGACTGTGATGCCAAAGCTGTCTTTGAGTCAAAATTCCTCGTTCATGGGGAATAACTGCAATCCTTGATCAAAAGCTGTTTTCTAGATCTTCAATCCTCATGTCTTGGACAGGGAAAATTTTGTATTCTCTAGTGCTTCTGCCCTCCCTCCAGATGGCTGCAGCAGGGATTATCATACATATTTGGCTACATCAAATGGCACAAACATGGCAGTGTAATTAGATAGGGGGAAGTCCATAGGCAGAGTGACACCAAATCGATGTGACCCCAACCCTGCCTGAATTGGCAACCCACTCTAAAACTTCTCCAGGTAGGGAGATTGCAGCATGGGCGAAGATCTCCCTGACTCAGTCTAGAGGTGGCTTCATCAAAGTCAGCCCTTAAGCCATGTGGCAACTGGCTTCAGTTTCCCATGTGTGTGCATATATAGGGGAAATGAAGCCACCATGTGTGTGTATGAATGTGTGCAAGCACACAGATGTGCTGAAGCAATTAGATTTATCAAAGTCCAGAAAAAGGTTGGTGTAATATTTCCTAACATATGGGCCTGGGGTATGTTAAGTTATTGGTTCCCCACTCCCTCTGAGCCATCAACGTGCGTCTGCCTCTATTTGATGAACTTCAGCATTTTGCCAAAGGGAAAAGGTGTAGATCTCATCGCCTGACTTGTATAATAATGAGAATTCCCAAACCCAGAAGATTTGACTCGTAGTTCGAAGTGTGCCTTCTGCACGGAAAGAGGCCACTTGTGCAGAGTAAGAACAGGCTTTCATATAGTCAGATCAACTCTGCAGTGTATCTCTGTTGGAGAGGGGGGGTCTTCATCCCCAACAGAATAGCACCATCCATCCCCGTTAGATCATGCTGCAGAAGGGGGTGTGAATCATGCAGAGAGGCAGCAGGGACCCTTCTCACTGGCTTCAAGGTGCCTTTAGCCATTTAGTACAACTTAATCTCATCCTAATTGATGACTTACTTACCCAAATAAAACACTTTTTTTGGGGGGGGGGAGGAGAACATCACTAGTGTTCAGCAGTTGCAAGAGATGCATAGACCATGAGTGGTGTTTGTCATTGCTTTGGCTGTGTCAAACTATCTTCCATCAGCATAAGAGGAAGGACTTTCTATGAAACCATTTCCCCAAAAGTGGGGAGAAAGGAGAGAGAGAGAGGGGGGGACTGCTGCTTATGCTGCAGCGTGGAGAAATTTGCAGACAAAGCCTCCAGTCTCTCTGCAAACCGCACCCACTTCTTGACTGCGCACAGCGCTAAATTTATAATCAATCTCATTTATTGCTCAATGCAGTGCTACCGAGGCAGCAGCTGGTTAATTAATACAAGGGCTAGAAGAGAGAGAGAGAGAGGGAATCCATGTGGCAATAGCGCAAAGCTGCAGTTGTAGAGCATCAACCCTTTAACTTTTTTCATCAATGTATTAAAAGATAATTAAAGCTGCTCCGGGATGTCTTCACATCTCGTCGTTTGGCGGCTTTTTGTGATGGGTGGTAGAGACAAAGCAAGATCATTGGAGTGGTTAGCAGGCATGAGCTGCCCCCCCCCCCCAAAAAATCAAATTTGTCCTTGCTTGCAAGTCTGATGTGTCGATCAGCCGTCTCTTGATGGCATGATTTTGATGGTGGCAGATGCAGGACATGTCTGGTGCCAAGGCTGTGGAAATCCATGTGTTATTGACTGGGTAAAGCAGCACCCGGCAGGAATTCAGCTTTCCCTTTGTAGACCTTTCTGTTACATTACTTTTTTCAAGCGTTTCTCCCTAAAAATCATTTCAAGAACAGTCCCAGAGAGGGGAACGCTCTGTGTTGCTAAACAGCCCTGAGCTAAGTGCCTCAGCAGCTGGTTGAGCAGGGAATGCGGCCATGGGGAAAAACCCCATCCATTGTGCTGCTTAAGCGGTAGCCATGACATCTGGGAAGCTTAAACCCCCCCTTTTTTTTTAATCTGACGTGTGGGCGGTGTTTTGAATTGAAAGGCTGAGCTTGTAAGAGTCCTTGCCCAATGGCATCAGGCAAGGCTTGGCCCTATGAACCAGTTATGTTCAAGCGGCTCATACAGGACTGGATCGGCTAATGAATGAAAGCAAGCTGAACACTGAAAAGGAGTCAGGAAAAGCTGACTTTTGGATAAATTATGCAAATCCAGCCCATTTGCATGCTGTTGCTTTGAATAATTTACTCCGCAGTTTTTAAGGCAAAGGGAGGAGGGGCGGTGGTACTGAATCCCAATTAGCAACTGTGTTAACGAGCCATTGCCTTGGACTAGATTGTGGAAAAATGCGCACTGGAAGCAGGTTCATGAGCTGTCGTCCAAAAAATAAAATAAAAGTATCTCCTTCGAGCTGGGCTATGAGCTACTAAGACAGGGGTTCTCAACCTTTTCCTGCCGTGGGCTGGACCATGCTCCCTCAGACAGCTGAGCAGGCCAGACGCATGGTTTCCCCCACCATAAACGCTGCTGTAAAACATGTCTTGGTGCATTTACAGTGCGTTTTCTCCTGTTTTTGTCATTTCCTCCGCTTCCAGCGGTGGCAGCAGGAGCAAGGGCGGTGTACCACATGAAATGGCGTCACAGGCCAGGTACGGCCCATGGGCCGTAGATTGCGAACCCCTGTACTAAGACTTCAGCATTCTCTATAGCCACATAATGAATTTGTAAGACCCAAATGTGTTTAAAAGAAATTTTAAAAGTATAACCAACTCCTGCATTTTACACCACATTTTTTCACTTGCAGGGAATCGTTATACAGATGTGCAAGAGGCAGGATTTGTTTGGTTGGGAGGGGCGATGGGATCAGACATCATTATTCCAGGAACAATGAAAAGTGGTCCATTTCCCTCCAAGCATCCACTAGATTTGAAGCGTCTGTGAACGTCTTTACTTGAGTCACATTTAAGTAGACTTAATTGCCACATTACTAAGTCTGCTTTCAGCCATCCGTGCTTTATCTAGAAAATACACCTATCATGCTTCCATCATTTCTCAGTACAGTGTATAATATTGAGTTTTGTGCATGAGCCCTGTCTGCAACATGGGTGTAATAATCCTGACCTACTTTTCAGAGCAGATCTAAGCTTTGAGTAGGTACATGAAGTGCTTCAATCTCTGAGAAAGTAACAGATCCATGTGAAGTACCATTCTTTTTCCTTTCCAGGAGGTGGTGGCGTCAGCGGTGGTGGTGACAGCAATTATAATGACGGTGAGTTGGCTCATGTCGGAAACTGCCTATTCCCTCTGTCACGAAATAGATTGCTCTTTGTAACCTGCAGCAGGTCATGGATGTCTCCTGGCCATCACATTTTGGACTGCCACTGCCATCACTTTCGTCTCTCGGCCACAGTGGCTATGGCTCATGGGATGCAGTATTCAGAGACATCTGGAGTGTTTTAGATTTTGCAGCTATGCTTTATACCTGAGTAGATCACTGAGCTCCTATGTCATCTTCTTTCATGTCCCGATCAAACCCTGGACTGCCGAAATGAGACCATTTTCTTGGCTTTGTCATTGGCCAGGCTGAAGTCCTCATTGGAGCATGTGTCTGGCAGTAATTGGCAGACACAGTGTGTTGTTGTCTGCCAGCAGTCCCCACTTCAGCATGTTGGTCTTACATTTAGGCACTCCAACCCTCAGCCTATTCAGAGTCCTCTAAGTGATGTAGGGAAAATCAAGTTCCTCAGCCAAAACCTCCTTTAATGTTCCTTATTCATTAAGCTCCTTCCTACATCTTCTAATTTGGTTTTGCTAGTTCCCATATAAACCTATTGCTTGGATTTTTTCCCTCCTTGTATCGCAAACAATAATATTGTAACGTGGCCCAAATCTTGCTTCTCCAAATTATGAGGATTATCATGAACCATACGGCAGGTGCGGGCATGTTTACATATGCATGGGCATGTTTACACATGCATGGGCGCATTTTATAAATGTCATAAATGTGCCCACTTCTGGGAGTGGCGGGGGCAGCGGCAGGCCAGATGAAATGCTGCTGCAGGCCAGGTCTGGCCCACGGGCCGTATTTTGACAACCCCTGCTTTAAGCAGCCTCTTACTAGAAAACCCTGGAAAGGATTCTATAAGTCAGAACTGACTGGACGGCCAAATTTTATTATTAAACAAAGTTTTATTGTTAAATCATGGTGGTTATTAACCTCCTTCATAAGGAGTCTTCTGTTATCTTTCACCCTATCCAAAGGTTGTTTTTATATCCACTGTAGTATGAAATGCATGATCAACCCATGATCCAGAAGGAAGGAAGGCACAAGACACAGCTTTCTCTCAATGGGAAATATACAATTTTCCTTACCTGGGGGAGGTTACCAGAAAGGGAGGAGGACGCAGATGGGGAATTAAGAAGTACCCCATTTCTTGCATGATCCTTATGCTCACGCCCTCCCCAATTCCATGCAGACTCTTAGGCTATGCGCTCCAAACCATGGTTGTAGGCTTCCGTTGGAAGTTGATTTGGAGAATCCAGCACAAGGCACTGGCATTTTGCCAGGATAGGGAAGCTGTTATTTAGGGATGTCCTCCCAACCAGCCTTGTATTGAGAGTTTGAATATCTGCAGGAGCACAAGTGACAAGCTGACCACTTTGCACTGGGTAGAAAGCATAGTGCAGTTTGAGGAAGCACGTTTGCCCTATATGTGGCATCACATAGGACCCAGTCTCCACAGGGAGCTAGGAAATGAACCAATGTAGTAGTTTGTTGGCATGGGGGGAATGGAGAGAAGCGAGTGAATGTCATTTCCTTGAGTGTGCTACAGTGTTTGCATATTTCTCCGACTGGATCTTTACAGGTGCTTTGGTAGAGACTGGGACGATCGCTGGGATTGTCAGTGGCCTTGCTATGGCCCTGATTGGCGCTGTGAGCAGCTACATCTCCTACCAGCAAAAGAAGTTCTGCTTCAGCATACAGCGTAAGTGTCTCCATTTCCTCCTAGACCCATGATGGCGAACCCTGGCACTCCAGCTGCTCTTGAACTTCATTTCCCAGAAGCCCAAGTCTCTGTGAATCCACACGAAAGGGTGTACTGTGTGTACCCATTCGTGTGGATTCACAGAGACTTGGGCTTCTGGGAAATGAAGTCCAAGAACAGCTGGAGTGCCAAGGTTCAGCATCACTGTGTTAGACTGTATTATCGGTGCTGTGGAATCTCCAAACTTTGCCACTGTTGTCAACATGCTTCAGTCTATTTGTAGTGGGGAATTGCATTAATTATTCCGGTAAATAATTCAAATAAAACTGTAATTCTATTAAAACACATTCATTCTACACTTAATAGCAACTGAATTTTAAGTTGCATTTGTGGCACATTTCCATGCACATTTCATCGTGTGGAGCAACAGCAGGCAAAATGTAGCCCTTCCATTATTTCTCGGTATTGGCTATGGTAGGTAGGTAGCATTTTATGGCAAATGCAGTAACATCTGGAGAGACACAATATGCCAGGGATGCCCAAACATTTCAGGCCATGGGCCAATCACGTGGTTCAGTGGGCCGGCCACGTGGTTCCTCCCACCGGAAGTAAAATGTGCATTGAAATCTGTTTTGTAACAGGATGAGATAGATTTTAGGCTGCCATTTTCTCTGCTTAAACCGGGGTGCCCAAACTACAGCCTGTGAGCCAGATCCGACCCCAGACACTAATTCATCCGGCCCGCGTTGCTCCTACATGGGTGAGTTTTACTTCCACTTCTGGAGCAACAAGGGCGGTGTGGGCCAGATGAATTGGCATTATGGCCAGATCTGGCCCATGGACCATAGTTTGGGTACCTCTGCACTATACAGAAAGATTGGCCCACCATCAGGCCATTTGTACATGAGGACACTGAATGCACTGCAGTTCAGTTGGGCAGGCTTTGTGGGGCGAAAGGGACTGTCAGGCCAGGCTTATCCCATCTGTAAACCACCAGGAATTCAAAAAGCTCCCTCTTTCCTACTGCCTGACTGGCACCCATGTGCAGGGAAACACTGGGCAAGTATTTTGAGGGGAGCATTCCATCCAGAGCAATCGTGGGTTGTAAAATGTCTTCTTTGGCCCAGCTGCCATTTTACAGGTCTTGCTCGATAGGTAGAAGTCACCTTTGCGCAAAAACCAGTCATGTTCAACTCTAGGATGCGGTGCTGATCTGTTTACAGCCAAAGAGCCAGTGCTGTTTGCGCCTGCAGATGTTTCCATCGCCATATGACAGGCATGACTAGACACCGGAGCGCATGAAACACTTACCTTTCCTGCTGAAGCGGTACCTGTTTTATCTACTTGCTTTTGAACTGCTAGGTTGGCAGGAGCTGGGGCAGACGACGGGAACTCACTCCGTCGTGCAGCGCAATACAGCTGTCCTAACACTTCCTTCTGTAGAATATTATCTTGGAGTTTCAGTGGGCAGGAATGTGAGAATTGCCAGTTTCAAAACAATTTAAAACCCCATGAGCATTGTTGTCTCTTGCTGTGAGTAGGGGAAGGGACCGTGCGTGCCCTTTCTGCTGTGACCACCAAACTGCTCTTTTCAGAGGGTCAGGTGCAGACGGGCCATGTGCTTGAGTAAATAAAGTCTGCAGGGAAAAAGAAATGTCATCAAAGCAAAGACTCGCTTCCCTTTGGGCCACCAGTGTTATTTTGGAAAGAAAAGAAAAATGCGAGAAAGATTACAGGGAATTAATTATAAAGGAGGATTAATTCAAGACATCAGCCGGGGCACCAGGGTGTGGGGAGATCCGAGGAATGGCTGGTGATGCAATAGACGAAATGACTCATGTATGGTGTTAACCAAGGCTAAGCACATATAGCCATATAGCATGTGAGTGACATGGAAAACTGTCTCTTCATGATGCTGACTTGATTCGCACACGATGCTCAGCTGCCTCTTTGAGCATTTTAGCAGCTGTTGACAATCTCCATTTGTACGAAAATGTACCAGAAGGAAGAGGCCATCCGCCCAGTGTTGTTGCAATAATTTCCAGGGCAAACCACCCATAGAGCCAACCTATGCAGCTGCCTCTGTGTGGCTTTGAAAACACTATGCGTGTTTGTGTGTGAGAGCGAGCCAGCGCAGAATGCAGTCCACAAGGTACAGGAACAATGCAAGGACTTTGCAAGTTTATCCAAGGACATCCCACTGTGCGTGCTGCTTGCTTTGCCATCCACAGGAAGCTGTTTCTGTGCTGCTCCCCCCCCCAGTTCAGAGACGGCGGAGGGGAGAAATCACAGTTTCAAGTCATTTGAAATGTGTAAAAATGTGGGCCATTGGAAGGAGAGGGGAGTAGACTCGTGGGGATTGCACATGGTATGGGCGAGTTTTCTCTGTGCATTCAGCCTGCAAATGGGCATGGAAGGGGCTGATGGGAGCTGGAGGCTAAACATTTGGAGAGCTGAGGTGACCTAAGGGCAGCTTGCAATGAAACCCAATCTGTGTAGCGTGTTGCAGTTTTGACTCTTTTGAATACATACCGCAGACAAAACGTGTTCAGAACTAGATGGCTGAGTAGACGAATGTGCCCCAAAGGACAGAAACCGATGGGTAATTTTTTCTAGTTAGCATAGAGTGAGCTACACAATTGCTATTTAAATGGTTTTATCATTTTTTAAAAAAATATGTAAGTTTTAAGAGTATTAAGACCGGAGGGGCTCCCTAGTGGTTCCATCTCTGCCAGAGACTCGTCTCTCTGGCACTAGACGGTGGGCCTTCTCCTTGTGGTACTTCTTGCCAACCAAGTTGCCCCTCCAGGCAGAGATGCCGGCCAAATGAGACATGGGTAAAGGTAAAGGTCACCCTTGCTCGAAAGCCATTCGTATCTAACTCTAGGGTTCAGTGCTCATCTCTGTTTATAGCCAAAGAGCCAGTGCTGTCTGCATCTGCAGACGTTTCCGTGGTCATGTGGCAGGCATGCCTGGAGCACACGGAACACTACCTTCCCACCAAAGTCGTCCCTATTTATCTACTTGCAATTTCTTGCTTTCAAACTGCTAGGTTGGCAGGAGAGTATTTATTAGGCACCCCACAAAACACACTGAAAACTTAATCGGTATCACCGGTAATAAACTTTACTTTGGCATTTACTTAAGATTCTTTAGGTCAGTGATGGAGAACTTTGGCACTCCAGCTGTTCGTGAACTTCAATTCCCAGAAGCCCTGATCAGTGGGAGTGCTGACTTGGGCTTCTGGGAATTGAAGTCCAAGAACAGCTGGAGTGCCAAAGTTCGCCTCCGTGGCTTTTGGCGGTTAGTCTTTTATGGGGAGGGACTGCCAAATATTATCCAAGAAAAATAGTCGACCTTGGATTCCCCCCAAATGATGTACCTGTAAAACAGCCACCTATCTTTGAATCGCTGCATCCACCAATTACATATCCCACCACTGAGAAGGCAGTGAGGTGTAATGGCTTGCGTTTTGATGGAAGATAGTCAATACCAAATCTCAGTGCATAAACATTTAAGGAGCAAGTCTGTTTTTTAGTTCACTCTTAAAACCAATCACAGGTAGTGGAAAAAATGTGTATATACGACGTGCATCTATATCTCACCCTTTTTGGTTTCATCCTTGCTGTATTTGAACTGAACCTCGGTTGCAATTTGTTACTACCATAGTACTCCTTACAAAGGTTTGTTTTAAATGTTAGTTAGCATATAATTCTTTTTTGCAAGCATGGGTCTTCAAATCACAAGGTTGCCTCCTCTTCACTCTTTTCAGAGGGACTGAATGCAGAGTACGTGAAAGGAGAAAACATGGAAGCGGTGGTGACTGAAGAACCACAAGGTGAGATATCGTTTATGTGCTGAAAGGCAAGTTACTTCAGGCTGGGATATAATCCTTGTTGACAACCATGGGCCTCTAGCACACTGAGGGACAGTTTGCTGATGACTCCTACCAACAGACTGTTAATGTGGCTTCTGGCTAAATTACACTGCTCTCTTTTGTGCTCTGATGTTCTGAGTGTCATCTAAACCTTTTCTAAAGGTGATCATAGTGAGAAAGGGATGAGATCCAGACTGTCCAAATTGGCAGCTGGCTGCTTAGCCAGTGTAGCTGAGTAGTAAACCATTAGGAAAATGAAATAGTTCAGATGACACCATTAGAGCATAGCAGGTACAGTAAAACCCCTACTTACGTACAAAAGTCTGTTCCGTAGGCTTTTATGAAAATTAGTTTACTTAACTTGAAGCAAAACCATAGGAAAAATAAATTTTTAAAGTAACTCTAAGCAAACACATAGGAAATTGTGTTATGTAAATCGGGACATGGTTTTAGTGCAAAAATCATTATGTAAGTCAAATTTTATGTAACTCGAGGCATATGTAAGTCGGGGTTTTACTGTATACGGAAAATCGGTTAGAGATCGTCAAGAAACGTTCATAAAATGGAACAAGATCCATTGTGCTTATTTCTGGAAATGAATTTATATAATCAGACCATTAAGAGTATTTAAATGTCTAGTACCTTCCATACTACACTTGAAAGGTGCTTACTTAGTTTACTCAACTTGAAGCAAAACCATAGGAAAAATGAATTTTTAAAGTAACTCTAAGCAAACACATAGAAAATTGTGTTATGTAAATCGGGACATGGTTTTAGTGCAAAAATCATTATGTAAGTCAAATTTTATGTAACTCGAGGCATATGTAAGTCAGGGTTTTACTGTATACGGAAAATCGGTTAGAGATCGTCAAGAAATGTTCATAAAATGGAACAAGATCCATTGTGCTTATTTCTGGAAATGAATTTATATAATCAGACCATTAAGAGTATTTAAATGTCTAGTACCTTCCATACTACACTTGAAAGGTGCTTTTCATAGCATGCTTTAGAAAAGTTGAGTTATCCCAGGATAATTTCCTTAGCACAGCGGTGCCAAAACTTTTTGGGATGTGGGCCGGTCACCAGTGGGCTGGTTATGTGGTTCTTCCCGCCGGAAGCGGGAGTAAAACACGCGTTGCAATCTGTTTTGCAACAGATGTTTTGCAACAGATTGAGATAGATTTTAGGCTGCCATTTTCTCTGCTTAAACCAGGGGTGCCCAAACTATGGCCCATGGACTAGATCTGGCTCCCAACACAAATTCATCTGGCCCATGCCACCCTCAGAAGCGTGTAAATTTGTGTCAGGGGCCGGATCCAGCTTACGGGGAGTAGTTTGGGCACTCCTGTCTTAGCAAAATTAAGGACTGCACAAGAAAATGCTAAAATACTATGCTTAAAGTGCACTGTACCATGTATTTGAAGTTTACAGTTCAGCCTTGGTGTCTGAGCATTGCTTGGTTTTCAAATACAACAGTATTTCACCTATAATAGCCCACTAGAGAACATGGTTTCTTGCATCTGGCATGATTTATTTGTAAGTCTTATTTCAGCAACACGACATACATTTTCTCTTAACATCATCTAATGTGTTATCCTGTATGGCTCATTGATAATCACATGTATCTGCATTAGCTATACGATTGTTTATCAGTGTTTAATATCTTGCTAAATGCTTTAAAATGCACTTTTTAGTGGCATATCCTGAGTGGCTTTACTGTTGTGCAGTCCTTAACTGGATTGTTGCACACACAAAGCCGCAAGGTTGCAGGCAGCTGAACCATGTGGAAGATGAAGGAGGCATGATCATGTTCCATGACAGCTGCGGAACGCAGGCCTGGGATCCTGTTGTTTCAGAGAGCGATTTCTTGCCAGGGGTGTTTTGTATGGACATGCCATGTAAGGACACACAGGACTCAATCCACCTTCCAGAAACCTGTACCCCTTCCAGAAGCCCACATAAACCTTTGTGCTGCTTTAGAGTACCTGTGGCCCTGCTCCAGGCTAGATAAATCTATGATAAGTTTCAATCACTGACTGTTTATGCTTACAAACCAGCCAGGTCAGGTAGGACCCAGAGTGTGGGTTAAATTAATGGTAGCACTACCAATAATGAAATAAAGGATCTGGACTTTTCCCCCACCAGCTTAGCTCTATAGGGAACAAATACAGTTTCTTCTGGTTCCAATCAGGTTTATTTAGGACAGTTCAGGATCAGGCACAAGATAGGAATAGAAGCATTCTCTGTACAAAACAAGAAAATCATATCTAGCTATATTTCTCTGGCCTAGCCTAGCCTACTAACACAGTTGGCTCCATTTTGCTATTGTTTACTCACAAGCAAGCACGTATCGCGGGAAGCGATCCTCAGGCATGGCCTAATTTTTCCCTTTTCCCTCTCACATTCCAATATAACAAACCCCATCTTTTTCACTCATCCCTCCTCTTCCAGGGTTTTAACCAATTAAAGCACAGCATACAATGTCTATCATCTTAGGTCCGTTCTCACAGTTTTCAGCCTGTTATGACTACATTCAAAAGTAATCTAGCAAACATCCGCCTTGAAGGTCATTTCCCAGGCTTCTCTAGCTCAGCCCAGGGAATTAAGAACTCAAAGAAACTACTTTACTTATTAAAAGCAAAAGCCCCTATTTTAAATCGTTACATGTGGACTTAACACTTCTCCTTTCCCTCTTTCCTCCTTAGTCAAATACTCTGTCCTAGAGCCACAGTCGGCAGAACCGCCTCCGCCGCAAGAGAACGCAAAGGTGTGAATCCTCGCCTTAGGATGGAAAAGAATCAGGCAATGGCAAACACAAACACGCTTCTTCACACGCTTGTAATTCCGCTTTTTACAAAACATTTGATTTGGTTCCAAAGCTATTTAAATGTGTGTTCTTCGGACTAGGGCAGGCTTCTTAATTGTGATAGGCTGTAGGCTGGCTGAAAAAAAAATGTTTTTTTTACCTTGTTTTACTTTTGTGTGTGAAGAGTTGTAGAGGTTTACATTGACATGGTCATGTGGGAGTTTTGTCCGGTTGAATTACAAAATTCAAGGGTGCTTTCAAAGTGATGTTTCATAGTAGAAATAGAGACTTTCCATGAACAAAGGGGGTGGGGAGGGGGTGGGGGAGAAAGCAGCTGAAGTAGTGAGTACAGGTGTTGAGAACAAAAAAAAGTGCCTGTAAATTAACAATCCAAAGCAAACCATTGAAGAAGAAACCTTTTGTAAAATAATTTTGAGCCAAACTTTGGCTGTTGATTGACACCGGTGGCAGCTCCCACTGAGAACACCGAATGCTACACGGGAGTTGCAGGTGAAGTTGATGTAGCTACACCTTGAGTAAATACAAGTGCCTGTAGGGTAATCGGTCCTTTTTTTGACAGCAGGCAGCCAAGTACCATTACCCTGTACAACTGGGCTTCGCTATAGCTATAAACAACCTAGTATTATTATTTTTGCTACCAGAACCCTATGCAGGTAGGAGTCGTGTGTGCATTGTTTCCTATTAAAATCCCAGGGACTTTTTTTCAGGAATTCAGAGTCAAGCCTCTACCTAACCACGATGGATCTCCTGCTGGCCACAGGAAAGAGAGTGAAAGAAAGCTTCCCCCACACCCTGTAGTTTCATAGACCTTGAGAGCACATGGATTTCAGATTGTGCCCTGTCTTGCTCCCATTTATAGCATGCCGTCATGTTTGAACTGGAGGAACGGCAAGCCCATCTCAAGGTAGTTTGACCTGTCTGAGAGTTTGCATCCCAGGGGTCTTTTGTAATGTTGCGGTGCAGCTAGAAGTGTCTATATCTCTCCTAGCTTTCTCCCCGGACTAGAACTAGGTACTTGTAGGACTGAGAGCCTCCCTTTTTGGAAGGCTTCTTCACCTTTGCCCGTCCAGAGCAGAATTGTTGGCATTTAGTCCATGTTTCCCTGCTTTTTCACACCCCTGTAATCATGAAGATCCACCACACAGGGCTGGTCTAGACAAAGGCAGTAACACGAGATAACATGGTTTATAGAGTGTATCATTTTAGGGCTTTGGATTGATAGCATGGTATTTTGGTTGTGCCACTTCTGTGTTCTCCATTCTGACTTATGGCGACCTTTTCCTAAGTAGAGATTACTCAAAAGGGGTTTACCGTCTCCTTCCTTTGGGGGCTCCCTCGGGCTGTGCCCCTGGCCCTAAGGCGTACGCTGGCTGTAGCCCCCAGGAGGGGAATCAAACTGCTAGCCCTTGTTTCTGCAGATGGAGACCTAATATGTTTACATGTAGG
The DNA here is from genome assembly GCA_035047305.1 of Bradypodion pumilum. Lineage (NCBI taxonomy): Eukaryota > Metazoa > Chordata > Lepidosauria > Squamata > Chamaeleonidae > Bradypodion > Bradypodion pumilum. Next base: position 7,853,188 of record JAWDJD010000011.1, on the reverse strand, counting down.
GAAGGCAGGTTGCAATGAGATGTTTTCTTTCTGTAATTATAGAAACGTTTCGTAAGAACAGAAATTGTCCTTCCCCTATTTTGCATTAATATAGCCTAGACCCGTCATGGCGAACCTTGGCATTCCAATGTTCTTGGACTTCAATTCCCAGAAGCCCAAGACTCCATGAATCCACACGAATGGGTTTGCTGCGGTTCATCTGGCTCACGCCACCCTTGTCGCTCCTGGAAGCGGAAGTAAAATGCGCCCGTACGGGCGCATTTTACTTCCGCTTCCAGGAGCGACAAGGGTGGCGTGAGCCAGATGAACCGCAGCAAACCCATCCGTGTGGATTCACGGGGGCTTGGGCTTCTGGGAATTGAAGTCCAAGAACATCTGGAGTGCCAAGGTTAGGGGGCAGAGTCAAGTCCTGCTAGCAACTTTCAGTACAAGGAGTCTTGAAAACTGAGCGGTGTTGTAGTTAGTACAGTCTTCTAATAGTAGGCGTTTTGCGTCTCAGACTTTCCCCAGTACTGTTGCTTCAGCTTTGCTCCTTTTTAAAAAACTAGAGATATTTGAAGACTTGTAGTTAATTTGAGATCAGAATCTGCCCCCCATGTTATTTTTTTTACGGTAAGCCATTTATGGCCCTGTATTTCACCATTGTATGAAGATCCCCCACTGCTGCAGAATGTGAATAAGCAATGATGCTAATGAGCCAATCTGAAAGGTTTTATTCTGGGAAAGGTGTTCTTTTTTTATAGATGAAATATAAACATGGCCTAGCCATAGAAATTCCTGCACATCTTTCCAGGTTTTTACCAGCTAATCTGAATGATTTTCACAGAGGAGTCTTAGATTATTAGTATTTTTACAGGAATCTGGGAACATTAGCATCCTGGTTCTAGCAAGGGACAAGCATGTGTGTGTGTGTGTGTTGCATAGACAAAACCATCATGCTTAGAGGAAGTACTGGAGTCTCCTTTCTCCGCAGGGAAGGGGAGACATTCCTGTTTTCATGTAGGCTCAACATGAAGAGTTCTTGCTCATTTGTATGCCCTACATGTAACCAAAAATATCTCGCCTGAAAATGTGGAGGAAATTACAGCAGAGATTAGAAAGTTGAGGTGTTAACTATGGATGTCGCACTCTGTAGCGCATGAACAGGGCTCTCTGCATTTAGGCGAAGATTCCTGCTTGCTGTACTGATTATATTGAGCCCCCACTAAAGTGGAAATTTGTGTTTCTTTTTACATTGGATTAGGGTGCAAATGTATAATTTTATTCTTGAGATTCCCAAACTTTTGTATGTTTGTATGGAGGCATATCTTGCCAATTCCAATGACTTATTTCCATGTAAGGGTGATAGATCTGTAGCCAAGACATTAGGTACAGCTGTGAAAATTCCTTCTACTCTGTTTTTATTTTGTAAGTTGCATTTTATGAGCCTTACAATAGTTTTAAACAAATATCTTTTGAATGTATTTAGCTCTCTTGGTGTCAAGGTACACTTTTTGTTTGTTTGCCCAAGTTTTTCAAATTACTTTGAGCTTCCATGAGATTAAAAACGTGGGGGTGGGGGTGGGATGATGAAAGGAGGATTACAGCTTTCTGGTTAGTTGTAGTGTGCTGTTTAGCTACCAGAAGGGAAGCCACTAAAATTTACTGTGGGACTCTGTAACATCTGGAGGGAGGAGGTTTTTTTGCCAAAACAGGACAACTTACCTGGAAAGCAGCCTGGTGGAGGTGATACGGATGACTTCCACACTTCAGGTTGCCCGTAGGTACCGTAGAATAGGTTTTAGGAAGGTTGTGGTTTGCAAATTTTGCAGAGCACAAATAAGTCTGCCGCTACCGCACAGCTGATTTTACATAACGGCATAGTTCAAAACTACTGTAGCATATCTATTTTACATTTTTTTTTAGTCAAGTACATCAAAGATTAGAGTAGCATAGAGTAGTGCATCTTTAGATAGATAATGAGGGGGGGGGGGTAATAAGTGTTGCTCTGACTCCTAGTACTTGTGCTAAGAGTCCTTTTCTCAGATAGATGAAGTAAATATAATTCCTTATTTCTTTTTGCCAATGATGGGAAATGTTTCTGTAGATGTAAGTTGTCAATTTTGTTGTATTTCTATTGCTGCACTGTTCTGCCACTGATCAGAACCTTGAAATACAGTGCTTCTCAGTGTTTAAAAAATAATAATCCACTAATCACTTATGACCTTTAAAATGTGTATGTATTTGCAGATTTTTTTTGTAAACAAAAACAGCAGTTCCATTAAGAAAAAAAAAACCCAGATTTGCAGGATGTGGAAGTAGATTTAACCTTGAGGATATTTCCTTCCCCAAAGCCTTTTTATATGAATTTAGATAAAAATATACAATTCAGAATGCACAGAAAATGGGAGAAATCCACAGCAGCGCAACTCGCCAACAGACATGTGACTATTATTGAGGTCTGTAGAAATAATATTTTTAAGTGGCTATTTGTATCCTGATTTGAATCTCCAGTTGATAAAGGTACAAATACTGAAGTCACTCTTTGCTCGATCGGCTACAAATAGCTATCTTCTCTAATTGTTTGTGCCAGAGCAGGAAATAAAGGCTTACACACCTTCACTGACCTCAGTTTACCTGCCTTTGCCCACCTATGAGTTGCAATTCTCAGTTTATGAGATTTGCTTTGTTTTGATGGAACTTAGAAACCCATCAGCTAGAGCCGTGATGGCGAACCTTGGCACTCCAGCTGTCCTTGGACTTCAATTCCCAGAAGCCCAAGCCCCCGTGAATCCACACGAATGGGTTTACTGCGATTCATCCGGCCCGCGTTGCCCTCGTCGCTCCCGGAAGCGGAAGTAAAACGCGCCCATTTACTGCGATTCATCTGGCCCGCGCTGCCCTCGTCGCTCCCGGAAGCGGAAGTAAAACGCGCCCATTTGGGCGCGTTTTACTTCCGCTTCCGGGAGCGACGAGGGCAGCGCGGGCCAGATGAATCGCAGTAAACCCATTCGTTTCGATTCACGGGGCTTGGGCTTCTGGGAATTGAAGACCAAGAACAACTGGAGTGCCAACCATCACGGCCTTAGTGTATGCTCAACCCAGGAACCCAAAACACATGACTTCCCCTTAGCATCCTTCTTCAGTAGTGCCAATTGAGGAAGGAATATAAACGATGACCTCTTCCCCGTGGAACCTCCTTTTCATTTTCTGTACATTCAACCACCAATATGTTTGGCTTCTCCTGATTTCTCTGTAGCACTGTCCACTGTGTAGTACTACACCTCAAGAAGGAGCCCATTTCTGTTTTTCTACTCTGCTTTTTAAACAAAAAATATATACACATATGTTCATAATTTTTAAAATGCCTGTGTGTATTTGGAAAGCAACATGACTATAAGTTCAGCCAGATGTTCCAGAACAGGTCAAGTAACATGCATTCAAGTCTTCCATCAGGCCAAAGATGTATATAAGGCTCGTTTTGAGCCCTGAATTTATACACGACAGACACACGTGCAAGAGAAGTGAAGTGATCAGAAAGTGTTTTCCTGAATTTTGCAAAGTTATGAGTACAGCTAAGGATCAAGACACTTGCTTCAGAGTTGGCTCAGTACATACACCCCACCCTCCTCCTTGATATTCAGCCACGGCTTCTAAGAGCCACTTTCTCATACAACTAACAGGAAAATGGTCTTGCTTATCATGCTATGAACCTTGTTGATGGATTATTTGCTGTTGTATGAGTTAATGCTCATCTGAAAGAGGCGCATAACTTTACAAAGCGGAAGCTAAAGCAAACCAGTCAACTTTCGGCGAGGGGGGGGGGAAGCTGGCAGGCTGTGGGGAAATGCAGGAAAACCCAGAAAGCATTTAAAAAAGAGTAGATAGTGTCCCAAAGACACCAAGTTTTTTTATTTAAGCAGTACATACATACCTTTGGGTAATACAGAAATGATTTGTCTTAGAATAAATTTGAACATTTATGCTGTCAAAAGCAGACTCGTTTTGCTAAAGTGCATATAAGAATTATGGGGGAGGGTATCTGCATTTGACTGCTGAACTACAATAAACTGGAAAACAATAAAAGGGAGGCTGACTTGTACAACAGTACTCTGTGTGTGTGTGTGTCTGTGTGCATTACAACAAGAGTGCCAAACAGTTTTGCTAAATACAAGTGAGAATAGTAAAGTTCCTGAGTTTCTCTTTAGAAAGGAAAGCCAGGCCATGGGATGTGCTGGAAGGGAACAATGCTCAGGGAAAGAATGAAAAGCATTTCTCATCCAGCACCCATTAAGGAATATTTCTAACAGCCACTTTCAGCTGATAAGAGAAAAAACTGAGTTTTCCCTCCTCCTAAATGCGTGCATCTCTCTTTTGCATCTTTGAAACAAAATGAACCTCCATGCCTCTTGAGACAACTACATTGTAGGCTGAGCAACCCTTTTTGGAGGCATAGCAGCTATTTTGAACTCTAAGAATCATCTGTTTGTCAGTCAGTGAATGCAAAAGTGGAAAGGCAAGATGCGCACAAGACGAGGGAATGCAGAGGTTTCCCTCTGAACAGCCAAACATTACGCAAAGTTCCCTTTGAAAGGTTTCTACTGGCAGGCGCAAGGCTGTTGGGTGGGAACGGAAGCCTGAATACCTGGAAGGGAGACATTGCCAGGGCTGGAAGGGCCACAGGAACAAGTCCAAGGCATTCAACTGATGGACCGGCCCACCTGAAGCCAGTCTTTGTGCAGCTCTTAAGCTACGCGGCCGGAGGAGTGTTGAGACCACAAGCTTTATTAAATTCCACAAGGGAGGAGGGATAGAATTCCTACTGTAACTCTTCCCCTCAATTTTTTTCCCAACTATGCTTCCTACACAGGGGACATGCTTGTGAGTATAGGAAGGAGGTGTGTATGTTTGGTCCTCAACCAAGGGCTGGGGGGGGGGGGGGCGCTCAGTGGTTAAGAAGCTCACCTTGTTAGCTGGAAGGGCTGGCAAACTGGCAGTTTGAGAACCCATTTCGGCGCCCGTCGTCTGTCCCACTTCCTGCCACCCTAGCAGTTCGAAAGCAAGAAATTGCAGGTAGATAAATAGGGGCCATCTTGGGGACATGAAAGGGGTCTCATTGGGGCGCCCCTGAGCAGAGTTTCTCCAGCAAAAAAATCCTTTCAACCCAGAATAATTTCTGACATTAAATTATTATTACTACACTGCCAACGGGCAGCCATGGAAAAAATATGACCCGGGAGGGGATTACTTCTCTCTTGGTTTAAAGTCTTGTTTAATATCGGAAGAATATTATCGACAATATTACTCCACCCCGCTCCTGCAATTTGTAGTGAAGGGGAAAAAAAATCAAAAGCTCTTGTTATTGGAATCCAAGGAGTTGAAATCTTACCTGTTAAGTGCAATTCCTCCCTTCTGAAATACATCTGAAGCATCTAAGGAGCAGACTGCCGCTGTTTTACAAGTCTATTGACTAAGTGAACTTCACAATTTTTCCATAAGCAAAATCAAATTAATATTCGGTGCGAGCGGCGAAGATAAACACAGCATCATAGATTACATAAATCTGGGCAAGAGGTTAATGCTGATAAATGAGAAAAGATTTCTGAGGAGGGGAAGAGACTGTATGGCCCATTTGGAAGTAGGCTTTTTTGCAGGTAACATCCAGGTAACAGGTGAAGTCACTAATCTAGCCTTCCCCCTACCCAGCCCTTAAATTTGCCTAGTTTTTTCCCCAAGTAAGAGTAGCCGCCCAGCACCTTAAAGATGTTCAAAGGAGCGACACCTGTTTAGGTGCTTCAGTCAGCAGCCAATTTCTCTGTGTATCTCCTTCCCAGCAGAAAAACCATTGACATACTAGTTCTCCTTCGTATAGTTTGTGAATCCACACTCATGGGTTATGCGCCTGCGCAGAACAGCCGAGGTTTTGCTTATAAACATTGTGTAAAACAGTTTTTACAAAACCATGCAAGACTTTTATTATTTCAAGGGATCCAACTGTAATTGCTTTCTCTTTTAAAAAATTAAATCATAAGCAGTACCACCGTCACAACAGTTTTCTCTGAAACATTTGAAAGGAATATTTCCCGTATGCCCTGCTTACACAGGAGTGTTTGGGCTTGCATAGATTTGTATGCTGTAACAGTAACAGATAGTGCCTGCATACATTTCATGTTGATATGATATGATAAAGTATTTGCACCTGCAGTTCACACATCTATATGTCTAGTGAGACACAAGAAGTTACTCTATACCATATTTTTTGGACCATAAGACACACTTCCCCCCAAAAAAAGTATGTGTGTGTGTGGGATGAGGGTGCGTCTTATAGTCCGAATGCTGTCCAGTAGGGCTGTGTCATCGTGGGAGGAAGGAGAAGCCATCAGCCCACCACCCCGCCCTGCCCACCTCCCAGCAGCACTGGCAACGCCTCACCTGGGGCCGAAGGCACACGGGAAGTGCAAGCATGTCCATCTGGTGAGGTCCTTTCAGCCATGCCACTCTGGGACACCAGGCTCAGGAAGAGCCTTGTTGTCCCAGAGGTGAGGAGAAGGAGTCCCAGAGCAGCATGGCTGAAAGGACAAAGCAGCTGCCGCTGCTGCTGGCAGGTCGGCTGGTCTTCTGCCTCTGGGAGCTGCTGGTGGGTCGGACTCTCACTATCTGGGCAAGGTGCATGGGAAGCCCTGCGGGAGCTGCTCGCAGGTCAGCTGGTCTTCTGCAGCCAGGCGCTGCTGGTGGGTCAGCCCCTCACTGTTTGAGCGTGCTTTCCTTCCCGTGCTTCCCGTGTGCCTTTGACCCCGGGCAAAGTGAGCTACAGCTACAGCTACAGCTCTGCCTCCCTATTTGGTTCAGAATATTTTTTTTCTTGTTTTCCTGTTCTAAAACTGGGTGTGTCTTATGGTCAGGTGCGTCTTAAGGTCCGAAAAATATGGTACGTGACTGAGTCAGCGACAGAAAACTTGAAAAAATATTATTCAATAATAATCTAGGCTTCAAAAATTATTTAACAACCACCAGATGGCTCAAGTTGGCAATTCCTGCTTACTATTTAATGGCATGTTTAATCAAAATATACAACTGCGTATTGGTATTAAAAAATTAAATTGTTTTCAAAGTGCATTGTCAGATCATACGCAATTGTTCCAAGAAACATACTTATTTGCTGGGGTTTTGTCCTTCTCTCTAGAAAGAAATATGCATCAAGTACCAAGGAAACCAAATGAGAGGTTTCCCTTCTTAGAAACTATGGCCATTTGGGAGTTTTGTTGGGGAACATCAGACGAAAGGGATGTTCTTTCCACCTTCTGCCTGACAGAAGATGCATTTCCTGGCTTCTGACTAGCCTGTCACAGGTCACTTAAGATAAAGTTAATTTTTAATTGTGAATTCAGTTGAAGACATCGGAAAGACACATAAGGAAAACTAGTAACCGATGTAAATAGGCAGCAAAATACATATTTGGCCTTGGTGTGGCTTGACTCCAGGAAGAGGCGACTGCAGCCCCATAATGACCAGGAGAAGAGATTTTCTCCAGGCTGAATCTTGTTGAGATGTGTACCTTAATCATCTTCTTCTCACATCACACAGAGGTGTGGACTGGTGTGGCTACCGGGGACGAGCCACGGTCTGAAGATGATGAAACGGAGCGAGTAGCTGCTTCCCGCTGCAATTCTTCCACTCTCTTCTGAAGCTCAGCTCTGATAGCCAGGAGTTCCTTCAGATTCTGATGAACTGGCATCTGTTGGAAATGAATGCTTTCTTTAAAACAACAACTCACTAATTGACATTTTATCTTCTAACACAAAAAATATCAAAACAAAGTCCTCTGGTCCTTCCATCGAAAGGAACATCCAGGGTACGTTTACTGTCTAAAAGACACACCAAGTAACACACTTAAATTCATTCCACCTGGAAGATTAAACATTAATGGCAGACCAAGCAGCGACTGGAAGTGGAAGTTCCCTGCGTAGTAGTAGACCATCAGAAGGAGCCAGACGGGTCTCCCTTGGCAGGCAGACACAATCTAGGTTTCAAGAGTCCTCCAAACACAATCACGGAGAAGGCCTTTTGTCTGGATTAAATCTTCAGAGTTCCCATTAGCCTTCTGGATGTTAAAACACTTGAACCAACCCTTCTGAATTAATTACATCTTAGCAAAGTCTTGTGAATGATCTGCAGAAGGCATGTCTCATGTTCTCTTACTTGGTTTTCTTATCACTGTCATCAGAGAAAACAAAAATAGCTTCTCCATTATAGCATGCTATATTAAAAAAATGGACAATTTCTGTATTTCTCTGTGCTGAAAAAATGCCAGTGTCGATTCATGGCTACATTAGTTTAAAACTGTTCTTTCTCCTAAGTTTAAGAATGGGTGTCAAATTGTTTCTATGCAAATGAAGAAGAAGAAGGGGGGGTTGCGGTGGCTCAGTGGTTAAGAAGTTCACCTTGTTTGCTGGAAGGCCGGCAAGTTGGCAGTTCAAGACCCAAGTACTGCATGATGGATTGAGCACCTGTCTGTCCCAGCTCTTGGGGACATGAAAGGAGCCATGTGGGCGTTCCCTGAGCAGAGTTTCTTCTGCAAAAAAAATTTCAACCCAGAATAATTTCGGACAGGTTCAGTCCTGATGCCATCAGATGCCCACTAGTTTAGTTTGTGAGGAATTTGTTGGTGGTGGGTTTTAATTTGTTGTGGATATTTCTGTTATTGGTTTCTCTACTTGTTCACTCCCCAGAGTGGGTTAACACCCAGATGGGTGGTATAGAAATCCAATCAATCAATTAAGAAGAAGAAACAGAAACAACAACAACAAAGTGGAGGTGGCCACAACAATGTAGGTGTTGTGGTCTGGAGTTTCAGGGCATGGCTACAGATTGAATTTCTACATTTCAGAATGCTTCATTGGGTGCCATTTGTGTACTTCCATAATACCAATCTGGACTGGCCCTAAGGCATTTTTTGGGGGAAAACAAGATGGCATCCCATTGACTCCATGTACAAAAGCCAACTGAACTGGCAGTTGACCCTATCTTGAGCACTTAGGATAGGACAGCATCCGACATACACCTGGAGGAATCAGGTTAGCTTAGAAGGTCACCTCTAAAACTTTGCTGCCTTCTCTTAGCTTCTGCTACCAGGAATACCACTGCCTCATTCTACCTGACCAGCCCTAACACCTGCTAGCCCTGATTTTTTTGTAAAGAAACACACTGTCCCAAACTTCTCATGCGCACCCATTGTTTTCTTCACTACTGGCAGGACATTCTCTATGTGAAGTGCAGGGAATGGGGGAAGAGAAACCGTTATTTGGCAAACATCATAAAGATTTCTGACAGCAATCTACAGATGAACTCGTCTCGGCACGGAGCAATTGGGGCTTGAAACATGATTCTCATCTTGCACAGCATGGACTGGGGACTTTCACAAGAAAAGAATATACCTTGGTAGATAAGGGCTTTCCCTTCCATTGTTCAATAGCATGCTCTCTTTTCATGGCCAGGAGAAAGGTGAAAAAACACAGACACCAGACAATGTTATTTAAAGACACGTTTTTCAAGCCTGACGAGGCAAGAAAAAATTTCAATCAACCCTGGTTTTATTTTCAAACAGTTTTTGCAATACTGGCTCCCTGAAATAGGTGTAGCTCTGCTTTCCCTTAGTAAATTATGAGTGTCACTGGATGGCTTATGGTCTACTGCTAGGCAACGCTTCACAAGCATCAAGCATTTCCAGTTTGCAGCTGAAGAAAATGCCCAATGTGGGGATGTGTCACAAAGCCCACACCTGTGTTCGATTCCAAGTACCCACATGGGCCATTAATTCAGAAACGGACTGGTTTCTACCACCCACCCTTATTTGCGTTTGTATGTATCCGCGTGCACTCCCATGCACATACACAAAATTACTTTGCACTAATTTAGCTGTAAAATTGATTAGGCAACTACAGTACTCAATAACTCTTGCAGTTCTTCCTTAAGTAATTTAATTAGGCTACAAAGATAAAATTCATTAGCATCAATAAACAGAAAGATTAATCCTCCCACTATACTTCCACAAATTAACTGACTTCTAAAGGTATTGCTTATTCCATATTTTATTTCATTTTAAAAACCCGCACAGATTTACTTGTTTAAAAATGGAAAAAAGTAACTTCTAAGGTACACTATTAAATATAAAAACTCTGATCATCAAGAAGGCTCCAACTAAAAGAAAGATGGTGCTTATTATTATTATTATTATTATTATTATTATTATTATTATTATTATTATTATTATTATTATTATTATTATTATTATTATTATTATTATTATTATTATTATTATTATTATTATTATTATTATTATTTATCAATTCAAGTGAGTGCATGACTTGACTAACACTTCACAGGCATGTAGCCTGAATATTGTAAAACAGAGTCTGGATCTTAAGGAAGAAAAATTAATACAGCATTGTTTACTTTCAGGGGGGATCATGACATTACTTGGTTGCAGCAATAATACACATTTTAGTTGGCATAAGCCAACTAAAGCTATAGAACGTAGCCTAATGTGTGTCGAGATTCCCTTTGGGATGACGTTATTTTATGTTAATTACCTGCTAGTTTAATAGGATTTTACCTAGAAATGCTAGCACGGCTTTTATTCTCTCTATCATTTATTCCACTTAGCCTAAGTGAAGCCATTTTAGAAACGCACACTCCACCATTTTACCCAGTCACTGGGGAAGCACCTCTTGTACTTTTCCCCAAGGCTAAGCTCCAGGAACAGGACCAAAGAAGGTCCCATCTCAGATAGTGAGATGAGAACATTGATAGCTAGCCACCCGCTATCTTTGATCTACGCATGAAACTGTCACTTTGAATGGTCAATTAAGACATTTCTGGGACATTTTCTCATAGAAAAAGGTATAAAAAACCTAGCTAATTTCTTAAGTAAAGAGTCCGTTCCCCAATGCTACGAGGACCTGTATTGCTTGTCGTCTTGACGCGTCCCGATCCGGACCATCCCGTATGGGGCGGCAAAGAGCGCCGCTGAAAAGGCAAGTGATAGCTTATTGCTTTCTTTTATTTCTTAGGGCAAGTAATGTTTTTAGTTTAGTTAGAATTAGTTTTTCGTCATATTCGGCAATTACTGGACTTTGCTATTTTCCCAATAAAAAACATAAAAGGAATTGGTTTTGTCAAGCTTGCTCCTTTTCGCTCCCGTTGCCAACGGAGTGAATTGGGAAAGGGGAACTTTGACAATAAGGCCTTATTTCTGGGAAGGAGAACTGTGTCTATTTTGTATCAACTTCGCGGAGTCTGCTGCCTAGGAGAAGAAACTTCGCCCCTCACCCCGGGGATTCCACGAGTTGCTGCAGAAGTAATAGAATTACCCCCGCACACTTTTCACACAGCCAAGGTTAAAAGTTCCCCAGAAGCAAGATAAGGGTGTCTTTCGTATGGGAAAGTGGCGTTCCGTCCCAGGGGTCTTTGCAGCTCAATTTCCCCTGCGCAGTTTGTCCCGGATCGCCATTTCTCTACGAACCTATGAGCCAGAATTATCTGGACCAAGTCTTCCTCTGCCAAGCCTAGAGGGAGCCACCCTTTCGGCATGATAGCCAAATCGGGGCTTCTGCCAAACCCCGAGAGGAGGGGGAGCGGAGCCTGCTGACAGGTGGAAGTCACGCCGATAATGTGTATCTGATGCACATCTTGCATCAGATGTGTATCTAATGTGTATCTAAGGCAGGGGTGCCCAAGCTACGGCCTACGGGCCAAATTGCAGCTGACGCCAGAAGTGACTTGCCGCTGCCAGAAGTGATGAAAGTGCCAAAATTTTGCACTGGAACGTGGAGAAAACATGCCAAAATTTTCCCAAGAATGACACAAAAATGTCCCCCCACCCACCCACTCCCTCCTCCAAGGGAAGTGGTGGAGATGGGGAAAGCGCCTGGAAATGCGGTGCGAAGAACCACGTGATTAGGCTACAAAGATAAAAGTCATTAGCATCAATAAACAGAAAGATTAATCTTCCTCAAACAGCTCAGCTGTTTGAGGGGACATGGCCAGGCCCCTGGCGAGAAAAGTTTGGTCACCCCTGCTTTAGGGTGTCATAGGATTCTTCATCGTTTGCACTTTCTACCCATCATTTCTATCCTGCGCATAATGGTCTGATCAAAAGGCTGCATACAACCAACTAACCAGGAAAGAAACTACATAAGAAGACTGCATTACTGCAACTGCTCAAAGTTGCATCTCATTCAACCTATGTGAGGCTGTAAGCACTCTTTTGACATTAGGTTAGCAATTAGAGAAATTTCATGTCATCATTTATTAATTAACAGAGCCCTTACACTGTTCCCTCCCTGCAGCTAATGATAAGACCCTAACCCGTGTGAGAAAAGCCTGCCAGTCCTATGGGCAAGATGGCAAGATAAAAGTCATGTGAAGACGCTGCCTGGAGTCAAGGGCCTCTTACTCACAAACTAAAGCTTTCACCAGCCCACACAGATCCAATGCTCCAGCTAGAGAGTCGCTCTTTTCAAAAGATCTAAACAAAGATGTGGATGGGGACCAACACCTATTTTCTTCTGCTCTTTCATCACTGTGAAGTACAGACGGTAGCAAAATCCCTACCAACAGGACAAGAATAAAAGATTGTATAATAACCATTCACTTACAAGCGCCTACCTGCTCTTAATTGTATGAAAGTGAGTGAATTTTCCCCTCTACCTCCCTTTACAAGCTCAAGGGCAGCCATTCAAGCGAACATTGTTCAGCAGTGAATGTGTTTCATCTTCTGTTGATCCTTTTGAAAATGCTTTTAGCGCTGGAAAGAAAAGAAACTACAGAACTCGGGAGTTTGGATCGCCTTCTGTCGGAGGCAGATGATTTCCCCGCCACCCCTTCCATCAAGAGTTTAAAATCAATATGGCCCCACTCCCCACATCTAAAAGTGTCCTGTAGGTTCTTGAAGCTCTCCAAGACACATCTGGACAGAGATTGGAAGAGGATAGGTCGCTCTTGCTCAAAAGCCAGTCGTATCCGACTCTAGGGTTCAGTGCTCATCTCTGTTTATAGCCAAAGAGCCAGCGCTGTCTGCTTCTGCAGACGTTTCCGTGGTCATGTAGCAAGCATGACTAGACACCGGAGTGCACGGAACACTGTTTACCTTCCCACCGAAGTGGTCCCTATTTATCTACTTGCAATTTCTTGCTTTCAAACTGCTAGTTTGGCTGGAGCTGGGACAGAGATGGTAGCTCAGTCCGTTGTGCAGCACTCGGGTCTCAAACTGCTGACCTGCCGACCTTCCAGTCGTCAAGTTCAGTGTCTTAAGCAATAAGCCATGCACTGAGCCTGCCCAATATGTGATCTATCATGACACCAGCAACTCAAGAGTCACATATGGAAGCTATGCCAGATCTGGACACCCAAGCCCCATCTTGGCATCGGAATCTGTGATGCACAGGTGGCAATGCATTCGAAGTTAAGAACCTGAGAAGAGCTTTGAATCCGGACCAGACAAAAGGCCTGTATAATCCTAATTGGCATATTATCCAATCAATTTCTCCTCTCACATGTTCATTCAGCCAAGCAGTTGCTACTCTCCTAATGCCACAGCCCAAACGCTTCTATAAGCCAAATACCTTGTGAACCGACTTTTTCAATGGGCTGCTTCAAGGTACAAAGGCATGATTCCACATTGGTTTCCCACAAGATTATTGGTGCTCTTTCTGTGCAAACAGCAATCCTATGCAGTGTACTACGAGACTTCACTTTCAATCCATGCTTTATGCCATTGTGATGGCCATGTTTGTTAAGAAACAATTTAATTATGTAATGTAGCTGTCTGATTATAACGTTCAAGGATAATGTGCTTTTTAAAATTGTTTACTGATTCATTTACTACAGTTTTAAATTGGCTTCGTATATCTCTAGTATCAAAATATTTCAATTATTTTTTTTAGCCTGGCTATTATATCTCTGGGTAACCATGGGAAAGGAGAAAGCCTATCCATTTGCCCAATTTGTTTATAAAGTTTATTTTACTGCAGATATTCAGCCACACCATTTTTATATGACAAACTAAAGACAGCTGTATTTTATTTCCTACCTAGAAGTCTTTTCTGCACATCGCTACACTCAAAGTGTCCTTGATAAAGTGTTTCCCTACCAGATATTTAGGAGGCATGTACAGCATTCCTCAGTAAAATATATAATTAGATCACAGAATAATAATGTCAGGTAGACCATTTTCATCAGGAACCTAAACGTTTCATACAACAGAATTTTTGTTGTGGCTGTTGTTTAGACCCTGGGTTATATCTGGAGCATATCTGTCAACCTTCCTGGATTGGCCGGGATTTCCCGGTTTTCGGTGCCGATTTGCGCCATTTCCCACCCCGCTCTGCCAAATCCCCGGAATTTGGCAGCGGGGAAAAGGAGGTACTGCACAGCCCTTCTGTGCAGATCGCCTTCTACGCATGCGTAGAAGGCTACACATGCGTAGAAGGGGGCTACGCAAGTGTAAAACCCTTCTACGCATGCGTAGAAGGCAACCTTCACAGAACCGTTCTGCGCAGGTCCCGGATTGGCCAGAGCCGTGGTTGACAGGTATGATCTGGAGTTCCCCGCCAGATCAATTTAGAGAATTCTCCCTCAGTTGTCATTAGCACATGGTTCCTGAAATGCTGCAGTTTGCTTTGAAAAAAATAAAGAAGAGTCAGCACAAACGGTTACTCCAGGTTAGCAACAAAAAAGAGTTTTTCCAAATGGGCCCTTAGAGGCTACTCGTGATCACACAGCTCCCATGCTTCAGATTTCCTTCTACATACAGCAAAGTAAAAGCTAAAGACAAAAAGATGTCATGCTAAGTCGGGAGTGCCCAAACTATGGCCCATGGGCTGGATCCGGCCCCCGACACCAATTCATCCGGCCAGCGAGGCCCTCATCGCTCCTGCAAGCAGAAGTAAAATGCTTGCAGGAGCGATGAGGGCTTCGTGGGCTGGATGAATTGGCATTGGGGCTGAATCTGGCCCACAGGCAATGGTGACCAGTCCCCTTAAACCATGTGACCGGCCTGTGGCCTGAAAGGTTTGGGCACCAATGTGCTAAGTGGTAATGAAATCACATTTTGAAATTTGGGCCAGCAAGAGAAAACTGCCCAGGTCATTAGCTCTGCTACACATGTGCCATCCTATTCTTTAAGGCTTTGGTTTTTAGAAAAAGCATTGTAGTATAAATCAGAGACAGGAAACTGCAGATGTAAATCAACTACATCTCCCATCATGCCCCTCAGCAATAGCTATGGTGGCAGGGAGCATTGGGAATTAGCACTCCAGCTTGAATTGCTGCAACATTATCTAGGATTATACTTCCATCTTGTTGTTAACATGCGCTTTTGTCCAACAACCAAGAATCCCAAGCTTGGGGAGAGGAGGCTGTCTAGGTCAGTGATGGGGAACCTTTTAGAGACCAAGTGCCCAAACTGCCACCTAAAACCCACTTATTTATCGCAAAGTGCCAACACGGCAATAGGGGAGGGAGGAAACGGTCCCATTGGGCTCCTGGGCAAAGAGGCGGGGCAAACTCTGTGCTGGGGGAGGGAGGAAGTGCTCCCATTGGGCTGCTGAGCAGAGGGGTGGGATGAACTCTGAGCTGGGGGAGGGAGGAAACGCTCCCATTGGGCTCCTGGGCAGAGAGGCGGGGCAAACTCTGTGCTGGGGAGGGAGGAAGCACTCCCATTGGGCTGCTGGGCAGAGGGGCGGGGCAAACACTGTGCTGGGGCAACTGCATGGGTGCCCACAAAGAGGGCTCCAAGTGCCACCTCTGGCAAACATGCCATAGGTTCACCACCACTGGTGTAGGGTTATTGCAGAGCAATCTATATTATGACATGGATTAAAGTAATGATGGTGAACCTTGGCACTCCAAGTGTTCTTGAACTTCAATTCCCAGAAGCCCTGATCAGCAGGAGTACTGACTTGGGCTTTGGGGAATTGAAGTCCAAGAACACCTAGAGTACCAAGGTTTGCCATCAAGGGATTAGAGCAGGGGTTCTCAACCTTTCCAAGTTGGGGGCCGGGTCATGCTCCCTCAAATAGTTGGTGGGCTGGACTGGTGTTCCAGCCACCGGCAGAAATGGGTCCGCAGCTGTCGTAAACACGTTTTCAACGGGCGTAAATTAGTCCATGGCTGATTCTAGCAGCGGTTGGAGTATGGGCTGGATTGTTTGGTGCCGCGGGCGGTCAGTTGTGAACTCCTGGAGTAAAGCATTTGCATCTACAGCCTTGGCGTGAACTGGCTTGAACCCTGAAAAAGGAGCTGAGATCTAGAATGACGAATTGTCTCATTTGTCAAAGGAAGTGCCAGGAAGGCATTCCATGTAACACAAATTCAAACAAAGAAGCAAAAACACCATGACCATCTATTGTCTTCACACTAAGAGTCTGCAGACTACTTCATAGATGCCTGTGCATTATCTGGTGACTTAATAAGCCCTGGGAATCGGCATCCCAGCTTGAACTGCAGAAAGAATGTCAAATTACCACAAAATTCAGCCAGAGTTTAGTAAAGCAGCAACGACAGTCCAAGAGGGCAGTAAAGGTACACTATTGCACCTATTGCACACGTGCCAGAGGTGGGACTCGGAACCATCTCTGTGGGTACCCGTGCAGTCACCCCAGCACAGAATTTGCCCCGCTCCTCTGCCCAACAATCCAATGGGAGCGTTTCCTTCCTCCCCTGTTGCTGTGTTGGCACTTTGTGATAAATAAGTGGGGTTTGGGTTGCAGTTTGGGCACTCGGTCTCTAAAAGGTTCGCCATCACTGGTGTACATCAACTTCTATTGCTACTCATATTTCTAAAACCTTTTTCAAACTGCCAAGTGCCATTAAATAAATGTAATTGTTTATAAAGAGCATAAATATAAAATGGCTGAAATCCAGAATCCATCCATATAGTCATTCTTTAAACCGTAGAATAATCAGAGTTTTTAAAATATCATAAAAACTATATTAAAACAATTCAACAGTTTTCAATATTAAACCCAAGATTAAAATAAAACATACACACAAAAACCATTTTTAAAAGCACCTAAAATCTCTAAATCAGTGTTTCCCAGCCTTTGGTTTTTGGACTTTAATTCCCAGAAGCCTAAGTCAGTACATTGGTTGATCAGTGCTTTGGGAAATTGACTTGGGCTTCTGGGAAATGAATTCCAAAAACCAAAGGTTGGGAAACACTGTTCTAAATTTAATTAATGTAGCATTCCTGAGATGCCTAATTACTGCTCATCTGAAAAGGAAATAAGTTACAACTGAACTGATGGAAGTTATGTAGGATTTGACTCCACAAGTCCCCTCTGACAGCCCTATTAATATTGTAACTTAATACTGGATTTCAGCCAGTAAAAATTGGGGACAAAATAGGACAACTGGTGGCATTTTTAAAAATTATTTTACAATAAAACCCCTACTTACGTAAAGTCTGTTCCGTAGGCTTTTACATAAATCGGATTTTTACTTAACTCAAAGCAAACCCATAAGAAAAATGAATTTTATGTAACTCGAAGCAATCCCATAGGAAAATGATTTTTACGTAAATCAAAGCAAACCTGTAGGAAAAATGAATTTTTTTACATAACTCGAAGTAAACCCATTAGAAATTGTGTTATGTAAATCGGGACATTTAAGCAAATCAGGACATAGGTTTAGTGCAAAAATCATTACGTAACTTGAATTTTACGTAACTCGAGACATAGGTAAGTCAGGGTTTTACTGTATCTCTTTCTGCAAGTAATGGCAGATTTCTAAATCTGGCTTATTTCTAGATTTTATCTTTGCTATGCAACCCCCACCCCACAAATCTGTCTCCAGCCAAACATACCTGAGGTCTCATGCGTGGATTCCATCGTACGTAATAGTTTACCCATAATTCTAAATGGCTTAGACTGGCCACTGGATACAAGACGTGGTTTTCGTAATTTACGAAGAAAGGATTACTGAATTCATCAAGTTGGCTATTAATGTATGACCACAGAGAAACGGTCCTTGTGCTTATTTCCTGGAAGGAGGGGTGGAAAAGCATTTTGTCAGACAACTTAACAACAAAACCATACAGTCCTTTTCATGCTTGTTTCACGAAGAGAACAATTCCTACAGCAATCAGTCAGCATAGAAGATGTTGCGGGAGAATGGTTCTCAACCCTTCCTAACGTGCATCCCCTCAATAACTCTACCGTTATCCAAGGGCATTTCTGTACATAAAGCAATTTCATTACCCTGTTCTCATCTACACTTGAAATTAATGGAAATGGGGGATTAGGCGCATACTAAAAGCTTATGGAACAGTGATTCTTGGCATTCGGGGTGAATAGAAGACAGCCTATCTGTAAGGAAGAGTACATTCTTAGTGATAATGAAAACCATGTGTTCTATCTAAGCCTATCTATGCCACTGGCTGGAAATCATTGTTGTCACTTCGATATTTCCAATTACAAGGTACAGATGTAACAATGAAAAAGGCTGACTGGAAATGCGCTTTCCGCATTTATGGATATTGTGCACCTCCAGAAAGACAAATAAGTAGGTTTTAGATCAACTCAAGCCTGAACTCTCACTAGAAGCTAAAATGACTCAGTTGAGGTCACAAGTAATTCTATAAAGGCAGTTGGAAGATAGTCGGGGAAAAGGAAAATTAAAACAAGAGATGGATTGTGTCAAACAAAGGAGTTATGGCTTTGAGTTTGCAAGATCTTAGCAGAGCCTTTCGGAGGTCATTCATGCATAGGATCGCCTATCAGAAACGGCTTGATATCACATAATAACAACATGAGCAATAGCCATTAATGATGACTTTTTCAAATTCGGCTTTACTGGGTAAACTTAACAGTTGAAATGCGATATTACGGCCTCCCTGGAGAAACAATTAAAACTGGATGGAAACATGTGAGCCATATTAAAGAGTTTTAAGAGAAGCAAGAGTACACATTTAAACACTGAATGTCAAATCGCTAGGGGAAAATACAAAAGAGTATCTAAATAAACTTACTGTAGATGTTAGCTAAGAAAACACTTTAATATGGAATCAATGGAGCAGTATTTTGCGAAGGGTATGATTTATCTTTTCCACATTCTCATTTTTAACTAAATACTAAGCTTTTAATTAAATGTCCATGTTTAGACTTATTCAGAAGGTGTGTTTTTTTTTAATTCTATGACTACATACAACAGGGGTGCCCAATTTTTTGAGCTGGGGGGGGGTGGATTTGGCACCGATGCTAATTCATCCGGCCCACGAAGTCTGCGATGAGGGCTTTGCGGACTGGATGAATTGGCGTCGTGGCCAGATGCGGCCCCTGGGCCGTAGTTTGGCCACCCCTGGCATACAACATCAACATAAAGCCATTATTAAATCAAGGTTTCAGAATCAGAATTCTTATCAGCTTCATCTTGCAATTTTATGCTCTTCCAGTGCTATAAAGCATCTGTTTCCACTACAGTTGTCTCCTAAATTGCATTTTTTATAAAAAAGGCCAGGGTGGGGGCAGCGTTAGATTATCCATTCATGAGAGGGTGCAGTCTGGGGAGATTTTTTTGTGACAATGTATAATTGAGCTCCATCTTGTGGTGTAATCATGCAATTTTCTGCATGAGATTAAACACAAGTCATATACAGTAATACCTTGCATAACGAAAAAACTCCTTTCTGCAAGTTGCATCACTATGTGAAGCCTATGGGAGATGCCCTGGATTACGAACAAAAATGTTCGTTATTCGGGGTTCCCATTGACCGGGTATACCCTGGCTACCGAAAACCCCGCATAACAAACATTTTTTTTCCGTTATGCGGGGTATTGTCCTTGGATAACGAACACTTTATCATGCAATTTTTTCGTTATGCGATGCGTTCGTTATGCGAGGTATCACTGTACTGTATATTCCAGAGCAAAACCACAACGGTGCTGTTTGTATGGACATTTTTCTTCGTGGAATAAGAAGCAAGCCACTGTCTAGTCCAGGGGTAAGCAACCTATGGCATGTGGGCCAGATCTGGCCCATAGCACTAAATAATCTGCCCCCCACTCTCACTCCAGCTGCCACCGGAATTAGTCGCGGACTCATTTACAACCGTAAATGAGTCAGTGGCTGTTGTAAATGCATTTACAGTAGCCATAAATGGCGGGGGGGGGGGGAACCAGTTCGGCCCCCTCAATTGCCTCAGGGAGCGAGATCTAGCCCCCAACTTAAAAAGGTTGGTAACCCCTGGTCTAGTCAGTGCATGCCTTAAGCCCAGTGATACAGAACACAGTATACAGTAAACCCCTGGTTAATGATGCATTCGGACGT
This sequence comes from Bradypodion pumilum, assembly GCA_035047305.1. Classification (NCBI taxonomy): domain Eukaryota; kingdom Metazoa; phylum Chordata; class Lepidosauria; order Squamata; family Chamaeleonidae; genus Bradypodion; species Bradypodion pumilum. The sequence goes on along the minus strand of JAWDJD010000011.1, from coordinate 7,832,884 downwards.
TGTTTTTTGTTAACAACATGACTTTTTGTGAAGTCATCTCTTGGTTAACGATCTGGCATCGTTAACCAAGGGCACCGTGTTTCATCTCCTACCTTATGAAGCTCAAAAATCGGTCGGTGGGGTCCCTATTTCCGGCTCTCTGCCTCTCCAGCAGTGTGTGGGAGGCTTGGAGGACCTATTCTGCACTATTCCCGCCTTCCTAGGTGCTCACTGTGCCGCCCAACAGCTGGTTATAGTTGCGGCCACCATTTTGTTTGGGATTTTTGTTTTCCAAAATGGTGGATGCAACTATTTTCACTTCTAGCGCGGCTCAGGAAGGTCATAGGAAGACGGGGTTTACGCGGGAGAGGTCCTCCAAGCACTCCCAACGTTACTGTGGACCCGGAGAGCCTGAAACAGGGACCCGAAAATGGCGATTTTTTTTCACCCGCAATCAGCTGGAAAAGTGGGAAAAGCTGGAAAAGTCTTCCTTCTTGGGGGGGGGAGCCTCTTTGTGGGGGTGGGCAGGGGTGGCAGAGACCCCAAAATGTGCAGAAAAACCTCCATCATGATGGGATCCCCCTTTTTTTCCAGGTCCCCGCCACCGCTGCCACCTTGGGGGAGTGAGGGTGGGGGAGATATATTCATTTTTTTCTATGCTGGTCTTGGATCGCAATAAAGATTGATTCATTGACTTTCATTTTTAGGGGACATTTAAATACTTTCAGCTCTACAGAAAGAGAGAAACAGACTCCAAACTCCTATAAAATCATGATAGAGTTGATTTACCTCCTTTACGCGCTGATGTTCAGAGTTGCATAAAAAGGTGCCAAAGAGACAGCTATAAAGATGATCCAAAATAGTGATCAAAAAGAGCTCATTGAATTCAAATGCTGCTGGAAACTAAAGCAATGAAATACTTCGTTAGAATTTTTGTTGAAAAAACAACCAAATAATCCTTATTTCACAAAACCTTAGTAGTTCTCCCCTACTCTAACACACGGGTATACAGACAGACATAATAAAATCTTTAATGTCATATGCAATGTAAAGGGAGTTTATAAACTCCCAAACAGTCAGTTACATTTTAAGACCTTAGAGAAGAAAGATGTCTTGGCAATGTTGGGCAAATGACTTGCCTTGAATGGAGGCTGTTAATGATAAAACCCCTTCCCAAATGTCTGACTTCCCAAATATGGGACAATCCTTTTTGGATTTGACAAATCTCAGCACACACGTAGGCTACGTTACACCTTCCTCTCCTTGATCAGCTTCAACCAAGACACTGAATGAACTCTGGCGCACTCTCTTGTGACGTGTGAATAGTCTTCCTGCTGAAGGATGAACTGTCACAGGTTTAGACACAGAGAACCATCTTGTCCGCTTTCACATATAGGAGAGAAAAGAATCACATAAGGGGACAGCTGAGGCTCTTTTTCAGCCTCCTGAATTTGCAGAAATAAAAGGTTCTCATTCAGGGGCTGTTACCATTCAAGAACGTAATTCTTGGAAAGAGTTCCAGTATTCCTGCCAAAGTAGACCTCTGTGGCTATGGTATCATCGTCGATACCATTTTAAACACGCTAACATCTGTTGAGACTGGAGCAAAATCTAGTTTTATAAATTTATTTATTAGTCATATTTATATACAGCTGCCCGCTCGCCATAGCGACCCCTATAAAACCCTTAAAAAACATGTACAAGGAACCCCAGTAAAACATTTAAACATGTTCAGCATTAAAAAAAACCCACCCATCCCATCCCCAAAAGAAGGGGGAATCTTTTAGATGAGCCAGTAGGCGGGGGTCATCGTCCCATTTGATTTTATTTTGAATTTATATACCACAATTCTCTGCCCAAGGGGCGACTTAATGCAGTTTACAAGTTACAAGTTCACAAGTTACAGCATAAAAAATATCACCAAAAATATGTCACAGTGCAATACAGTAAATTCAATAAAATACAGTTACACAATAAAACAATTCAATTCAAAAAAGGTACAAAGCCCTAGCTCATGTTATAGCCAGGTCTGAGCTAAGCACCAAGTACACCTCCCCAAGCCAATGGGGAAGAAACAGAAAGTCCTCGGGTGCAGTAGCAGGTGCACCTGGCTCCCATCTCTGGAGTGTTGGTGTGGCTCTGGAGAGAGCCCCAAGGTCCCCGGTGCGGCGGCGTCCTCGGCTTTTCTCCCCTCCGACCAGGCAGGGGGCGGAGGCAGCACAGCAGGCAATAGGCGCACCTGACTCCCATCTCCAGAGCATTGGTGTAGCTCCGGAGAGAGCCCCAAGGTCTCTGGTGCAGCGTCCTCGTCGGCTTTTTCTCCCCTCCGACCAGGCAGGGCTCGGAGGGGGCGGAGGCAGTGCAGCAGGCAATAGGCGCACCTGGCTCCCATCTCAGGAGCTCCAGAGAGAGCCCCAACGTCCATCAACCCCCACACCAGCCCAGCCAGCCAGGTTTTAAGATTTTTCCTAAAGGGCAGCAATTCTGTCTGCAGTCTTAACTCTGTTGGCAGGAGATTCCAGAGGGCTGGGGCGGACACGGAGAAGGTCCTAAACTGCTGCATTACAAGCTAGCTGCTTCTTCTTCTTCAAGTGTCGTATCCGTTCAAGCTAGCAAAGAGCAGTATTCTATTTATTTTGCAATGGGAGAAGAGAGCTTTCTAAATCCCATTTACCATCTACAACCAAAAATATTTTGGAACCTTGATAGCTACTGCTGCTAATGTTGCATGTATCTATCCATCCATCCATCCACCCATCCATCCATCCGCCTCTTCTTTGCTTCTTCCCATATCCTGAGCTGCTCTTGTCCCTCTGGGTCAGACAGATTTATTTGAATACCAGCAATTCAGGTCAGCAGTTCGAGACCACTCCGGTGGGAAGGTAAACAGCGTTCCGTGTCTAGTCATGCCTGCCAGACAGCGCTGGCTCTTTGGCTGTAAATGCACCCCCCCTCCTTTAGTTCACTTAATGGCCAGATAATGACGCAGGTAGTTTTCACCCTATGAACCAGCACTTTGCCTCTCTGACCTGCTCTAAGTACATGATAAATAAAGCCCTAAGATATACAAGCGAAGAAGGTTCTTTCATCTCACTGTCTACGAGGTTCCGGGAAACTGATTGAACAGTCTGGATACGGAGATTAAGAAGTGCTGGTCTCCGAAACAACCACAGCCCAATTCTACAAACTACGTTTCCAATTTCTCTAAGGCATTTTGCCTCCCTCCACTCCTGGTTCCACAGTCCATCAAGTTTATTGGAAACCTCTTACAGGATTCACATTTGGCAACGCCATTTTACAGTCTTTTACTAGGGGAAAACTATGCACATTATAGCAAGAAATAGGGAACAATGAAGATTACTAAGCATATATAGAAACACACAACGTCAAAAAAGGCTGTTTTGAGTTAAGGATCTTGCCTCTTAAAAAGTATATTGTTCCTTCCAGATGTTCCAGATGGATGTTTTTTCTTACCAAAAAATTATACAAAAAACCCTGCATGAAATAGCAGCCTGCTGTTTTAAGGGTTTTGTAAAGGAGTGTTACTGAGATTTAAAAGAAAACTTTATTAAAAAGATTCAGAAATAATCTGGGAACAAAAAAGCCTTGAATATATTGAAAATAAATGGGGCATTATTACTGGGCAAATTTCTAGGACACAAGAAATGCCTTTACTTCTGTCAGCTCATACTCTACCTGGAGATTTAAAGTAACAATCAGACAAAATGGAGTATAGTCTTCCTTTACAAAAGAGTGGAAGGAAGAGAGACAGTGGGTTGACTCAAGGAATTAATGGGTCTGACCACAGTCTAGTACAGTGATGGTGAACCTATGGCATGCGTGCCAGAGGTGGCACTCGGAGCCCTCTCTGTGGGCACCCATGCTGGTACCCCAGCACAGAGTTTGCCCCGCCCCCCTGCCCAGCAGTCCAATGGGAACACTTCCTTCCTCCCTCCCAGCACAGAGTTCACCTCGCCCCTTTGCCCAACAGCCCAATGGGAGTGTTTCCTTCTTCCCCTGTCGCTATGTTGGCACTTTGTGATAAATAAGTGGGTCTGGGGTTGCGGTTTGGGCATTCGGCCTCTAAAAGGTTCGCTATCACTGGTCTAGTAGGAATTGTACCTTTTTGCACTAAGTGACCTTAAGTGGATATCAATTACTAATAAAAGATTTGTAAAAGATCTGAGCAATAAATGCAACAAATTCTTATTAATTTGTCCTTAATGAGCAGATCTCAGAATCCATATATATTGACTAGATAGGTTTGATATGTAAAGTAGCCAGCTCATCACAGAGGAGTTGTGACCAGTAGTCTCCTATGTAAACTGAATGTGTACTTTAAGTCAAAACTTCTCCATGGAAGTAATTTTTAAAACCACCTTCAAATTTCTCAATTGCTCTTTTTGCAAAATAATGGTTGGTGGGAACTAATCTGGCTTAAACTGGATATGGAAAAATCACTTTAATATATTCAATTGTCAAACTCTAGGGAGGGGAATCATGTTTTTTTGTGAACCAAAGGAGCTTTGAACCAGCTGAGGTTCTAAGACAGAGAAGGAGATAATCACCTTGTATGCTGTTCCAGAGAGCCCCCAATTCACAGGACAGAAACAGGTTGGGCTCAGAGAGGTACAGGGACTATTGGTGGTGAAGGACACGCTCTTCCCAACTGTTAGTGGACCCCAGTAGCAGCTTTTCTGTGACTGGAATCCCAGACATGTGAGCAATTTATAATCCCGCAGTAGAATGCTTTAAAAACCTGGTTTCTGGAATTACTACAGTACAAAGTGGGAGTAATTATCATTGAATCCGAACATTCCTTGTTTCTGAGAAGATAGGTATAGAATGGCACAGATAAATCTTTCAGAATACACCACTAGAATATTTTCAATCACAAGAGACAAGCCTGAGCATCTCTAAAACACCACAGATTTATGTTTTCTACCTTGTTGTTGTTGTTCAGTTGCATATTTGAGTCCGACCCTTTTGGCCCCATGGACCACAGCATGCCAGGCTCCTCTGTCTTTTACCATCCTCCGTAGTCCATCCAGATCTATGCCCACTGCATCAACAATGCTATCTAGCCATCTCATCCTCTGCCACCCCTTCTTTTTTGCCTTTGATCTTTTCCGGCATCGAGGTCTTCTCCAGTTAGTCCTCTCTTCCCAAAGTACTTGAGCTTGAGCTTCAGTATTTGTCGTTCCAAGGAGAAGTCAGGGTTGATTTCCTTCAGGATGGACTGATCTGACCTCTTTGCAGTCCAGAAATCTCTCAAAAGTCTTCTCCAGCACCACAGTTCAAAGGTGTCTATTCTTCTGCGCTCAGCCTTCCTTAGGGTCCAACTCTCACTGGGAAGACCATCGCTTTAACTATGTGGTTTTCTACTTTGCATGTGTTAATTTTTTCTGTGGTATTAAATGGCCACCATGACAAAACTTCATTTAAACATTATTCCACCACCCAAAAGGATTTATTTGTTTTATCTATAATTCCCTTTTGCTCTAACAATCTCAAGGTAGCATATATGCATCTTCTGGTCCTCCTGCCTCTGTTCTCCCACTAATCCCACGAGGTAGGTCAGACTGATAAAGTGTGACTAGTCCAAGGCTGACCCAAGTTCAGTTTATAGTATGACTCTTCCACAATCACCCATGGTGGAACAGAGCATGTAAACCTACATCGACTGAATCAGTGATTGCGAAACTTTTAGAGACTGAGTGCCTAAACTGCAACCCCAAACCCACTTATTTATTGCAAAGTGCCAACACGGTAACAGGGGAGGGAGGAAACTCTCCCATTTGGGCTGCTGGGCAGAAGGGCAGGGCAAACTTCATGCTAGCAGAGGGAGAAAGCACTCCCATTGGGCTGCTGGGCAGGGGGCAGGGCAAACTCTGTGCTGGGGCAACTGCATGGGTGCCCACAGAGAGGGCTCTGAGTGCCACCTCTGGCACACGTGCCATAGGTTCGCCATCACTGGACTAAATGCTAGTTCATCACTCTAGCCCAGGGGTTCGTAACCTATGGCCTGCAGGCTGTATCTGGCCTACAATAATCTGGACCCTGCCCCCGGAATCGACTGCAGACTTATTTACGGCTGTCATAAATGCGTTTACGATAGCTATAAATGAGTCCACGGCCGCCGTAGATGCATTTACTACAGGCGTAAATGAGTCCACAGCCGTCGTAAATGTATTTATGACAGCCATGGTCATGTTTCACGGCAGCATTTATGGCAGGGGGAACCAACAGTCCGGCCTGCTCAGCTGTCTGAGGGGATGTGGTCCGGCCCGTGGCTGGAAAACGTTGAGAACCCCTGCCATTACTCTAATGGTTCTTCTCTGCAGTTTAAGAACAAGAAAGATACAACAAACTTTCACTCACCTGCTTTGTCATTTGCCAAACACAGTCTATGAACTGAAGGAAGATGGGTGATCTGTCAGCATCAGCATGGTCATCATCACCATGACCTACTCGCTAGTGGAAGGAGAAGAAAAGATCTAATGAGCAAGGGCCCCTTTTTCCATCAAATGTATTTGGTTTAAAGAACCAATGTGAAAAACTATCAAGAACAATTACAGAACATATCTGAAAAACTAAAGTATCGTTACCTTGTAAATCAAGACAAACCAGTTTTAAGTCACATCATCCCTTTCTGTAGCCTGGTGGATATTTTTTTAAAAAGAAAAATGTCTTAAATGGGTAACGGAGGCTTTGCTGGATTTTGCAGAAGAACTCTAAAACCTTTCGTAAGTCTTGTTTCAGATTTGTATAGACTCAGAGGCGCCCAATGGAATCTGGAATAAGGGCTCCTTATTCTACTGCGGGTTCAGCGTGATGATTGGAACGGAGCCATTAAGTCGAGGAGAGCTTCGTGAAGGCCATTGAAAAGCAAGCTCACAGTGGAGACTAGAGAGCAGATGGGCAAGATGATCTTTTGTGGATGCTGGTTGTTAGCAGCAGATGGGAAATGCCCCTGACAAGATGCAACAGACGCAGCTCTTGAGAGCCAGCCAGCAACAGGATCCAAGACAGAGGGCAGCTTCTGCATCCTGAACTTCTCTACAGCTGTGTGAGTGAGGAGGAACGGCTCGCTCCTTTGACTCTCATTAAGACAAAGACAGTTAGACCTCTGTGTTCAAACACGATGTGGGTTCATTAGATGCCCTTAAGAACGACATTCCTTTACAACAAGGGGTTCCCAAACTTTTGGGGCCATGGGCCAGTCATGTGGTCCAGTGGGGCCAGTCACTATGGCCTGCAAGCCATATCCAGCCACTGGTGCCGATTCATCCAGCCCGCAAAGCCCTCATCGCTCCCGGAAGCGGAAGTAAAATGCGCCCTGCTTTACAAAATGGGACCCCTGCTTTACAAAATGATCTCCACCCTTGACTTTTCCATCTTATTTTGCTGACTGGATGAATTTTGATCCCTGAAAAGCCTTTTTAAAGGCACAACTGGCTGCGTTACTACTTGCTATCTTAGAAAGCCAGTATAAAGGAATTCCATATAATGAAAGAGTCTGCTCCTGTGATCAAAAATCAACTGGGGAACCCAGCACATGTCACTTGCTCATAGCAGAGCATACAAGCCTTCCGAGGACTGTTTTGAGACCACTCTCCGGACGATCCGATCAAAAAAAACTTAGGATGTTAACTTTCTGACAGATAAGTCTGTTGCATTTCGAATGGCAAGGTTTATTTTCATTCTTATAAAAACAAAGTCTGCATCCTCTGCTGGCAACCAAATTAGGCTATTGTTATTCAGGGTCATTTGTCATTAATATACTGTTTTAGAGTTAAGTGCATTAATTATATTAATGTTCATGTTTAGACAGGTGTGACGCATTTTAGATTTTGGAATTTTAAAATCTGAACAGTAGTTTCATTTAAACTAATGTATTGTATGTCATGGGATAGAAATGGGGTCTGTGTGGTTTTTTAAAAAAAAATCTATAATGGAGCTTTTTGTGTGTGCTGTTCATTGGAGGGAGGTGGCAGTGTGGCATTATGAGTTGTCACTGGGCAGGAGCTACTTAGTAGACTAAACATTCTAACCCTTATGTTCTTGGAGAAATGAAACTTAAAGTTTGATAGTCATTTTTAAGCTGAGAGGGAGCCCTCAGGGCTTCCACACTTAGATAGATTTTCATTATTTTAAATGTGCTTTCTGAACTAAATTTGCTTTATTTGCCTAGAATTGTTTTGCTTCCTGAAACTAAGAAATCTGTAACCTACGTCTGCTACAATATACTTTTAAAAGACATGAAGATGACTGGAGTTGTTTATTTTACTGTCTATCTTACTAACAGCCTGACTTCAGTTAGCACATGTGAGAAGGCAAGCTAAAAATCCTGGATTGCTTAGCTGGAGGGCGTCAATTCAAGTGTAGTCCCATTTATTTGTAGGCCCAAGGGTCTACTTGGGAGCAACGGGTCCATTACATTGTATTGAGTATGTGTGTGGTTTTCTTTAGTTTGTTACAGGCCAGTGTGCCAAAATAATAAAATAAATTTTATTTTAACTACTTAACTGACTATTAATGTTTGCGTATAAGAAAGGCTCTGTATTAATTGTTTCAAAGCACATAATTTATCTCCCCACCCCTTCCCCAAAGCACCTATTTTATCAGGTACCATGTCTTACACATACCATTGCAAACCGGTGTCCAAAACTCATCCATTCTTTTTCTAAGAGGACCTCAAAGCCTTTGATAGTTCTGTAATAGCCATCCAACATGAGCATGGCTAAAGATGTCAGCTGAGCTGTGCGGTCCCAGCCATCACTACAATGGACCACCACTGACGTTTTACCAGATTCAATTTTGTCAGCTATCCTCACGCCTCCAGCAAGAAGCATCTTTAATGAAGAAGAAGAAGAAAGGTTCCAGTTTGACCGTAGTGGATGAGCTCGTTTCACAAGAACACAGGAGACATTTTGCAAGTCTGAAAGAAACAGGAGGACTACGTAGTCTAGCATTCTGTTTCCAACAGCAACCTACTGCCCTGCAGGAAGGACTAAGCATGGCTTTTGCTTGTATATTTTCCTGCAGATATATTATACCTTTTCAGACATGGAGTTTCACTTGACTGTCACAGTTAATATAGATTGAGAGGCCTATTCTCTATGAATGATAAATTCTTCAGGTGAACTTACTGTTATCAACAGTATCTTATGTAGGTGGAGTGAATGAATAAAACAAAGTATTTTGCCAAAATTAATACAATAAATACTGAATTTTAAAGTTAGAACTGTCTAGAACAGTGGTTCCCAATGTGGGGCCCACACCCTGCATGGGAACTTCAATTCTTAGAAGCCTAAGCCTATTGGCTGATCAGTGTTTTGGGGAATTGACTTAGGCTTCTGGGAACTGAAGTCTAAAAACCAGAGATTGGGAAACACTCGCCTAGAACAGTGGTGATGAACCTTGGCACTCCAGGTGTTCTTGAACTTCAACTCCTAGAAGCCCTAATCAGCAGGAATGCTGACTTGGGCTACTGGGAATTGAAGTTGAAGAACACCTGGAGTGTCAAGATTCACCACCACTGGTCTAGAACATGCAAACCAGGATTTACATTACTCACCTACATTACAAAGTGTTGAGCAGATTAAGAGAATCAAAAGCATCAACATATTCCCAACCTCTGGTTTTTGGACTTCAATTCCCAGAAGCCTAAATCAGTACATTGGCTGATCAGTGCTTTGGGGAATTGACTTAAGCTTCTGGGAATTGAAGTCCAAAAACCGAAGTTTGGGAAACACTGGTCTAAACTGATCCACAAACAGCCCTTAAATAGAAGGAACAAAGGCAATAATGAGACTCCTATTTTTTTACAAGGTTATTTGATTAAGAATTTCGAATTAACCACAAGACAAGAAAACAGACATCTCAAGAACTCTGTCTCCTTAGAAAGGCGTCTTCTGGATTTTATGCTGCCAATAAACCATGTAGCAGTCTGGGTCAACAGGATTACCAAGATACACAGCACGTGATCCCAAGATTTTATGAACAACATAATGCTAAACAGAACATGCAATTCCGTTTATCTGTGCCACAAAATCCTTAGAATTAAGAAATTCTACCTCTATGACTTTATCATCCAACATTAAGAAGTGTGATGAAAACAATTAAGTTAAAGCATCTGCTAACCATACTGAAGGCAATACTTTCTCCCAATGAAGTCAGAGTCAACTTCCACTGGCATCTGTGGGAGCTGTACTCTGGTACGGAGAGAATACACAGAATAGATGATGACAGTGCACGGGTTAGCTGGAAACCTATAGAGGTTTTCACTGTTTACAAATGAGGTGCTTCTGGTAACTGGCCAAGCAGAATTGCAGTTCCCATGGCTGTTTGCCAGAGAGAGAGAGAATATGCTGTAGGGATGGAGATCTGCTTAGGTATTATGTGCCAAATGTTATGTGTGGCAAGGAAAGACAGTTTTAAGAGTGAAAGTGATCCCAATTAATTCCTAACAAAATAAGAGAGCTGGTGAAAAAGAATGAAAAAGAGATGGAGCTGTTGATCAAGAATCTCCGTCTGAATTTCATTTCTACTATGAATTTATTAAATAACCCCAAGCAGATAATCAATTCTCAACCTTGTGTACACAAAGGGAATGTGCTGATAATACAAAGTCAGTCAAAGCAAGGGTTATAGGGATTATATTAACATCTGTGGAATGTGCAACCCTCAAAATGAACTGTGTAAAATCCCGAATCTTGTGAGGTTTCGATTACTCTGCCAACTACATGGAAAAGACCAGTATGGTGGGAATTGCACTACTTTTTGAACAGGTCATTTCTGCACATGGGCAACGCTGGTGCAATCATTTTTTACGGGGGATTTACATGCTGACAACCAGTGTTCAGTTTGGTTCTTGTGCACGGTGATTCAACTTTGAGGGCTAAATTATCTATTGAAGGAAACTCTAATCTTGGAAAATGGGTTGCATGATAAAATCAGAAATCTAGCATCGTTCTTGCTGTTACCCACTTCAATATTGCAAAGAATACCTTTGCACATAAGATCATATAGTGTCCCTTTGTTTTAGGGTAGAACATCTACTTATAGAAGCCCAACAAATTTCTGCTAAGATTTAAATAGGATTTTAAGCTACCTTGAAGCTCTAAAATTTAAACAGATCTGTTAACACAAATAATTTTTAACGAACATAACTGCTGAAACACAGTCACAGCATACCACAATTGTCCAGCTCACAGCATACCACAATTGTAAGCAAAGTACTGCCCTCCAGATGCTCTTGACTGCAATTCAAGTTGTATTTAGGGCAGCTAAAAGTAAGAAATTCTAGGGCTGTGATAGTGAACCTTGGCGCTCCAGTTGTTCTAGGACCTCAGTAAACCCACTTGTGTGGATTCACAGAGACTTGTGCTTCTGGGAACTGAAGTCCAAGAACAGCTGGAGTGCCAAGATTCGCCATCACTTTTCTAGGAGTTGCAGTCTAACTACCTCTGCAGGGGTTACGCTTTGCCCGCTTGGATCAAGATGATCAATAAACTCCAGATTCTACTCTAGCATTTCCCCTCTTTTTGATTACCTTGGAGAAGTAAAGTGAGAATCCCCAGACAAATATAGCAAAGCCAAGAGTTCAACATATATTTCCATTAAGCCTTTTACCCGTATATACTCCAGCCAGTGAGTGCTCTCCACGTTGGACAGCCACCGAGACTCGTCTATCGTAGGGTAAACGATTTCCTTCAATTTGCGCAGCGATTCTCTCATCACGTGAATATTGGGGATTTCCAAGAAGATCAACTCCACATTTGGGTAGGCACTTTCACTTTCATATCCACCACCTTTCGTCTGAAATCACAACTCATTTCAATTCACTTAAAAAATACCAGAACTTATTCTAGTATTTAAGACTAGGAAATAAACAGATATTTAGGTACCGTATTTATTCGAGTATAACGCGCAAAATTTTATACCCAAAAAAAGACTCAAAGTTTGGGTGCGCGTTATACACGAGGACTGGGTGCGCGTTATACACGAGCCTCTTTTAAACGAGCCTCAAGAGCACGCCGCGGCCCTCCTCCCAGGCGGCGGCAGGCGCCCAGGTCCCGCTGCCGCCGCCGCTCACCTCCACGCACCCGCCGGGTCGAGAAGGGAACCCTCCGGGGGAGTGCCGCGGCGTGCTCCGCGCTACCCGGGCCGCGCGACTCAAGAAGCCGGCGCCGGGTAGGCACGGAGCACGCCGCGGCCCTCCTCCCAGGCGCCCAGGTCCCGCTGCCGCCGCCGCTCACCTCCACGCACTACCCGGGCCGCGCGACTCAAGAAGCCGGCGCCGGGTAGGCACGGAGCACGCCGCGGCCCTCCTCCCAGGCGCCCAGGTCCCGCTGCCGCCGCCGCTCACCTCCACGCACTACCCGGGCCGCGCGACTCAAGAAGCCGGCGCCGGGTAGGCACGGAGCACGCCGCGGCCCTCCTCCCAGGCGAAAAAAATTTTATACCGAGATTTCATGGAAAATTAGGGGTGCGCGTTATACACGAGTGCGCGTTATACTCGAATAAATACGGTATTTGCTCGAAAGCCAGTTGTATCCGACTCTAGGGTGCAGTGCTCCTCTCTGTTTCATAGCCGAAGAGCCAGCGCTGTCTGCTTCTGCAGACATTTCCGTGGTCATGTGGCAGGCATGACTAGATGCCGGAGCGCACGGAGCGCTGTTACCTTCCCACCGAAGTGGTCCCTATTTATCTACTTGCAATGTTTTGCTTTCGAACTGCTAGGTTGGCAGGAGCTGGGACAGACAGCGGGAGCTCACTCCACTGTGCAGCACTCGGGTCTCAAACTGCTGACCTGTCGACCTTCCAGTCATCAAGTTCAGCGTCTTAACCACTAAGCTACTGCACTCCCTAAACAGATATTTAGTTCACTGCAAAACCTCCGATAATATATTTCCCAATTATGTTCAATTCTTCTACCTTATTTGTATCTGCTACGCTGTTCTGTCTGGCATCAAAGATGAAAAGCTTGTGAGATTGAGCATTGGCATCCATGATGGTCTGCAAATACTTCTCATCTTCTTTACATCGTTTATCGTTTGGGCCAACAAGAGGCTGGCTGCAGCGTGTGACGGTGGCCTGGCTCTCTGGGTGTATCCAGGATAGCACCTAAGTTATTGAAAGTGTTTAAGAACAGAAACAAGCCCTGTCAATACTTGAAGCAGCTCATTTCCAAAATGGAAATTTATTTATTCATTTGTTACATTTTTATACTGCCCATTTGGGAAATTTCCCACTCTGGAAATCACACAACAAATCAAAAACAGACCAACCAACCAAATACCGTATTTTCCGGAGTATAAGATGCATGCCGTTATTACCAAAATAGCCCATTACAGTAAAACTCCTACTTACGCAAAAAGTCTGTTCCGTAGGCTTTTGCTTAAATCGTTTTTTATGTAACTCGAAGCAAACCCATAGGAAAAAATATTTTTTATGTAACTCGAAGCAAATCAATAGGAAATCATGTTATGTAAATTTATGTAAATCGGGACATGGTTTTAGCACAAAATCATTATGTAAGTCGAATTTTATGCAACTCGGGGCATTTCTGAGTCGGGTTTTTACTGTATATACAATACAAAATGCACTCCATTTTCCAGTGTATTTTAAGGGGTGTGTGTGAGTGGGTCTTATACGCTAGCAAATACAGTACATTCCAAAATAAAATAAAATAACTGGTGTCTGATGGCACGGAAGACCAACGAACTGGCTAATTTATAACTAAAGGAAAGCAGATCTTATGTCATTTGAAGAAATAAATAAATAGCTAGCTGCAAATTAACCTTCGGTTCAAATTAAATCACAGGCAACTTGTGATACCGTTTCTGATTCCTCAATGGACAATGTCCCCCAAAACCAGCCATCTAGAACCCCAGCAAATCTCTTGCCTTTTCCCAACGGGATACTTTTTGGACAAAAATATCCCAGATGGTGTATTCTAGTTGCAATACAGAAAAGCAAGTACTGTATGAGCATTCAGAAGAAAAAAGGCCCTTCTAAGTTAAAAAAAAATCCTGGAAAAGCAGAAGGTGGCTTTCATGTGAAACATTACAATTTGCACTAATAACCTATTATTTACTAAGAGATTGATACTGTCCTATTTAAGAAGCCAAAACATGCAACTGGTTACTCTGCAGAGAGAAAATGCTGGTTAATCCTATTCTGACAGGGGAAGAAACACAGTGGAAGAAAACTTGTCCACTTGTTGAAAACCAGCAGAAAACCAAGGACCTAAGACCGCAATGGCGAACCTTAGCATTCCAGATGTTTTGGGCTTCAATTCCCAGAAGCCCAAGTCCCTGTGAACACAAATGAATGGGTTTACTGCGATTCAGCTGGCCCATTCCGCCCTCGTCGCTCCTGGAAGCCATGTGGGCGCGTTTTACTTCCGCTTCCAGGAGCGACGAGGACAGCACGGGCCGGATGAATCGCAGTAAATCCATTCGTGTGGATTCATAGGGTGCTTGGGCTTCTGGGAATTGAAGTCCAAGAACATCTGGAGTGCCAAGGTTCGCCATCATGGGTCTAGGTCACCCTTGCTCAAAAGCCAGTCATATCTGACTCTGGGGTTCAGTGCTCATCTCCGTTTATAGCCAAAGAGCCAGAGCTGTCTGCCTCTGCAGACGTTTCCGTGGTCATGTGGAAGGCAAACTAAACACCAGAGTGCATGGAACACTATTTTCCTTCCCACGGAAGTGGTCCCTATTTATCTGCTTGCAATTTCTTGCTTTTGAACTGCTAGTTTGGCAGGAGCTGGAACAGAGACGGGGAGCTCAATCCATCGTGCAGAACATGGGTCTCAAACTGCTGACCTGCCAACCTTCCAGTCATCAAGTTCAGTGTCTTAACTACTAAGCCACACAGTTCCCCCAGCTGTAGGATCTTCCGTTTTCCTTCAGTGTTTATTGCTGGTTTCTTATTTGGGTGGTTCAATACAAAGAGTTTATTGGCCTGAATTGGAAATTACAACAGCACTCCTTTTAACAGAGATAAATGGTGTTGATTACAAAAAGAAAAGGCGGCCAGCGACTTGAAACAAACGTTCCAACCAATGTTAACATGCATGAACCATGTTAACATCCTTGGACATTCAGGCATGCCTTGGCTCCTGCCTGCCTTCCAAACATTCCTGTAGACAGAGGGGGATTTTTCATATTCTGGGATCACAGGGTAGTCAGAAAATACATTGGAGAACATTCAACCCAGGTTTTATCTGCTTGGATGGGAGTTAAAATGCAAAAAACACATACACCAATTTATCCCATGAACCACAGGAAAGAAATGTCCCAAGGGAAAACTTTTGAATTGCACCCATACCTAACAGACCTCCATTGAAACTATGGGGATTGTGTCAAAAATGCTGCTTTCTAAAACTGGGGGAACCTGTTGTCTGACATGTAACCAAGAAGCAACAATACTCTATGTTGCAAATATTAGCTCTCTGGATCCTGGCTGCTAACAAAATGTTTAACATCCTAGGACTCCAGTTCTCACGGCTTTATTGTCTAAAAGTGAGAGAAAGACAAGCTTTCATTACAGGATTTTCAAACTGGAAATTTTAATTTTTTTCCAAGTTTCAACGGTGGCCTCAACTACTATCTTTTCCACTAACAGCATTTCAAGCAATACCTGAATCTAACGGTAATGATAGCACTTACAGAGTAGATTCTATACAATTTCCCCTTCCTTCACATGGAAACAAATATAGACCTTTCTTTACACTTCAGCTCCCAGACTGAAAATTTTCCATTTCATTTCACTCAATTTTCCTTCAGAGAGAGAACTTGACTACTCTGGATCGCGCATCACAACATACACAGCGACAATTTTGTTTGAACCCAGCTGTCATTACTTACCGGAACTCTGCCTTTTGCCCTGAATGCTGCTACTCTGGAGAGATCATCATCTTTTACACTGGTTGGTATAACAAGAACAGCAGGATAGGTATCACAAAACTCATATGAGCTGTTAATTTTAGACATTTTCCAGCTCTCATTAGGCAGACCCTGAGTAGAAACAAAACATTTTTAAATACAATACACTGGTAGTAGAAATTATAAAGTACGCCCCTCTGCCCTCCCCCTGTACAGTGTCTGAAACTTACAGAAACTCAGTATGTACCCTGAATGAGTGAGTACATATAAAACTCAAAGCCTGATGGAATTAAAAGCTCAACAGGCTCCTTGCTTGTATCCTGGAATATCAGGTAGTCAGAAAATAAGTCAGAAGTCACTCAACCTAAAACTTGAATGAGGTGTTGGTGGTTTAAAAATGCAAAGACACACAAAGCAATTTCTACCACAAACTACCTAACAAATTCACCCCACCCCATACCATGAGTCCTCCTAGCACAATGATGAAACCTGCAGTGTTGTAGCTAAAACTCTGTGCACAATCTGAAATCAATCCCGACAGGCTCAGGATTGTTTCAGTCTTCGTCCTTCAGAGGTCAGGGGCAAAATGCTAAATGCCTTGTGAGCTGCACAACCAGCACTTTTAGTGCCATGGGACGGTATAGAAGTGAAATTGCTATTGTTCTCATGTGCTCCTGCCTCTCCACTAATATCCAAACAGCAGCATTATTCACCAGCTGAAGTTTCTAGATCTTCTTCAAATGTTACTCCATATACTATGCATTGCAGTATTTGCTGGATGTAACTAGTGCATGGATAGCCTAGATCGGGGTGGCCAACCTTGGTGCCCCAGGTGCGTTTGGACTTCAATTCCCAGGCTGCGGTGGCTCAGTGGTTAAGAGGCTTGCCTTGTTATCTGGAAGGCTGGCAAGTCGGCAGATCAAAACTAGGTAGTGCATGACGGATTGAGCACCCGTCTCTGTCCCAGCTCTTGGGGGACATGAAAGGAGCCTCATTTGGGCGTTCCCTGAGCAGAGCTTCTTCCCCAAAAATCCTTTCAATCCAGAATAATTTCTGACACAAAATTATTATTCCTTCCCAGAAGCCCAAGTAAGCACACCTGCTGGTCAGGGCTTCTGGGAATTGAAGTCCAAGAAGACCTGGGGCAACAAAGTTGGCTATCCCTGACCTAGATGAAGTCAGATTTGTCTAGACAAGAGTCCCAACTGAAACTGGTAAAAGGCACTTGAGAACAGTGTCATCGACACTTTAAGAACATAAGAACAACCTTGCTGGAACAGGCCACAGCCCATCCAGTCCAGCATTGTCTCAGATGCCTTCACCTGCTTAGGATTCCCTGGAAATGGCATATCCTGCCTATCTCTCCAACCCGGAGGTTGTCCTTAGGTATCCATAATTATAGCCATTGATACCCTTGTCCTCCATGAACTTATCTAATCCTTTCTTAAAGCTGCCGAGACTGACAGCTGTCACCATTTCTTCTGGCAGGGAGTTCCATAGACCAGTGATCCTTTGGGTGAAAAAGTACATTCTCTTATTTGTTTGAGAACTAGTACCCAAAAGTTTCACAGATCTAAACAAGTCCCAGCATACCCTTATGTGATAAACTTGGTCCTTCAATGGTCGTGTAATCTCATCCAAGATTACCTCCACCCTCCACCCAAAACGATCATATTCCCAACCCACAGTAACTTCGACACGTTTAATATAAGTTTTACCAAACCATCCTCCCTCTAGTCTAGACACCTCATAGAGTTCCACAGTGGATAGACACTAGAAGTCACGGAGGGTAGGGTCATCACCTCCATGCCTAAGAACAGAAGGCATGGTTCACTTTGACTTGTTAGTGGAAATTTTGTTTCAGCAAAATGCTGACAGGTATTTTTTATTTTTATTTTTTTGGGAGGAGGTGTTTGCCTATGCCTGTAGCTACAGATTCAGGTAAAATGATAGGTACAGAAGATTACTACAAAAAGGTGGAAATCCAATTACTCACCTGTCTCTTATATTCTGTTACTGGATCATAAACTTTCCAGCCATTAGTGGGAAACTTCTCTTTATAACTGAATGCAAATAATGGCTGAATGAAGCCATGAAACAAAACCATGTATTATTAATATGAAAACTAGCCTTTTTCATTACTCATTAGAATTCAGAGGAGCATTTTACTGTGAATTTTAAATGTATACGTTGGAGAAATATTATTTGCCACAAATACAGCAAACGTAATTCCATCAACTAATTTAGCTCTATTTATTTAAAAATCACAGTTGTCAATGAAATTTCACTGTAACCATACTCAGAACAGTTGCACTCACTGTTTTTTTATATACCCTAAAAGGCAGAGTAAAAAAACCTACAAAATAAATAATTATAATTTATTTCTTCTACTGAGGAAATTCAGTTAAGAGGCACTAGTATTTAAAGATAATAAAGAATCAGTACTCTATATTTAGAGTCCTTCTCTCCTTTCTCGTACAATGCAGGCTCAGAATATCTCATATTTAATACCTACCAACCCATGAGAAAGAGGAAATGCTCGCATAACAAGGTTTTGGAAAATCTCCATTCTATGTTCTTCCTGTTTATATGCCAGCCGCAAACTTCTCATATCCTGTCAAAAGATACCATTACATTTAGTATGCTACATTTAAAAAAATTACATCATTGTAAAACATTACTGAAACGAGGGAAGACCTTGCATCATTACTTGTACAGTACTGGTATCAAAACCTTGGTGCTCCAAGTGTTCTTGAACTTCAATTTCCAGAAGCCCTGATCAACAGGAGTGCTTGACTTGGGCTTTTAGTGCCAAGGTTGGCCATCACTGTCTTATAGGGTGGTGTAGACGTGCTATTTCTATTGGCATTCTGCCCCACATTCTATCTTGATTACAACCCTGTAAATTAGATTAGCTTGAAAGAGAATGAGTAGCCTAAAGTTGTTCAATGAGCTTCATGGTTCAGTGAGACTAAAACCTGTATTCTTATAGTCCAGCATTCCAGCCATTCTCTCTCTCTCTCTCTCTCTCTCTCACACACACACACACACCCTCTAACCCTAATCTCTTTCCAAATTTAAAACAAAATTCCTGATATACATTCTGTAGCATCCTAAGAGCTTAGCCCCAGGTTGTAAGACCGTGATGGTGAACCTTGGCACTCCAGGTGTTCTTGGATTTCAATTCCCAGAAGCCCAAGCCCCCATGAATCCGCACGAATAGGTTTACTGCAAGTCATCCAGTCCACGCCACCCTCATTGCTCCTGGAAGCGGAAGTAAAATGTGCCCGTACGGAGGAAGGCTTAACCCAGAACAGAGCGTTTTACTTCTGCTTCCAGAAGCAACGAGGGCGGTGCGGGCCAGATGAATCGCAGTAAATCCATTCGTGTGGATTCACAGGGGGCTTGGGCTTCTGAGAATTGAAGTCCAAGAACATCTGGAGTGCCAAGGTTTACCATTCCAGATGTAAGACATGGAATCCCTGTATTGTATGAAAGTTAAAGTAGTGAAAAGGTAGTCTATTTGAGTAACTCTGCACATCTTCAAGATGAAACGGATACCTTGCAAACAATTTCTATACCACAGGAATTGTCCCCATGGCTCTGCACTCCAATCTTCTCAACCCTGCTTATCACTCCGAGAGGAACATCAAGAACGAAATGAGGATCCTGGAATTTGAAGGAAAAGTAAACAAATATCTCTTTATTGCAGCTCAGTGTAAATATTTCGTGTTCTAAAGTCTGCATAAGATAAAATTATACAGCTATAGCGGGACATATAAAGTGTCTATGTTTAGCTTATACATGTGTCAGTTTCTGTGTGGGAAACACAAAAGAGGAAGGTTTTAACTAAAAAATGCATGATTCACAGACAGGAACAAGGGCTTACCCTCTCAACATTCTTGAAATACATTTTGAAATCTGTCACTGTCAGTGTACCACTGATGGCTCCGATAAACGGACAGATATACATGACATCTTTAGCTGGAAAAAACAAGGTGTCAATTTAATAGTTCTCATATCCCTAATACAATATTTATTTTATTATCTATGTACACAAACAAGCAAAACATTTCATATAATTCTTTTATTTCTATGCACCCCTTTTGCCTGACTTTACACATGAAATAAATAAGCAAACCATTTCAGAGGGTCGTTATAAATGCCCATTTACAGGACAGCTGGCTGGATAGCTTAGTGGTTTAGGTATCTGAACCGTCTGCACCCTCCCGGCCCCGCCAATACTGGGAGGATAAAGGGGACTCCCTGTGGCCATGAGGAGCCCTGAAGACGCCACCGCCTGAGCCACCTGCGCCCGCCCAGCCCCGCCAATGCCGAGAGGATAAAGGAGACTCCCCGTGGCCACGGGGAGCCCTGAAGATGACGGTGCCTGAGCCGTCTGCGCCCTCCCAGCCCCGCCAACGCTGGAAGGATGAAGGGGACTCCCCGTGGCCATGGGGAGCCCTGAAGATGCTGCCGCTTGAGCCGCCGCACCCTCCCAGCCCATTACTGCCCAAGAGAAGGACAAGGACGGTGACTTTGGACTTTGTTTCTTGGGGCAGTTCTGCTGCTGGCAGTCTTTTTTTGGGGGGGCTTCTGAAATGAGGTTTCCCTTTTTGTTTTGCAATGCCTTTGATATCATGTTTGTTATCTTTTATACCTTGTATCTGAATTTTGTAATTATTAATTATTGATATTTTGATGCTGTGCCTTTTGTACTATTGTGGATTTTTTGATTATTTATTTGGTTTGTGATTATGTGTATTATGATGTTACTGTAATTGTATGTGTGTTGATTGTTTCAGCTGCTCTGAGTCGGCCTTGTGCTTGAGTAGAGCGGGCTATAAATCTAATAATAATAAAAATAAATCTAATAAATCTAATAAATCTAATAATAATAATAATAATAATAATAATAATAATAATAAATCTAATAAATCTAATAATAATAATAATAATAATAATAATAATAATAATAATAATAATAATAATAATAATAATAATAATAATAATAATAATAATAATAATAATAATAATAATAATAATAATAATAATAATAAAAAATCTGGCAGTAGAACCAGAGGTTGGGAGTTCGATTCATCACTGTGCCTCCTAGCAGAACCAGCCTGTGTAGTCAAGGGCAAACTGCACAATCCTGTAGTATCTCCCAAGTGAACGATAAACCACTTTCTGAGTATTCTTTACTTAGAAAACCTTGAAAAGGGTCACCATAAGTCAGAATGGAGTTGACAGCAAGCTTCTTATTATTAATTATTATTATCATCACCATCACCATCACTGCAGAAGAAGAATTATCATAATAGAAAAAGATTTCAAAGAAAGGCCACCAGGCTAAGTTTTAGAACTAAATGTGAAACACCCAGATCCTATTCAGCCCCTGTAAAATTAAACAAATGTGATGGTGAGGTTGTGAATAATGTCTAATGGATAGGGCAGGGAAGAGCATTTTGTCCACAGATAGAGTGTTTTTGTTTGTTTATTCTCTGTTATACTGACTTACTCTCTCACAACAACTGGGAATCACTTTTTTTCTGGAATGTCTCCTGTACAAGCAAGTCAAATATGGGATGATTGAGCTGGCTTTGGTAATTACACCAAACAAGAACCCCGGCTTCAGTTTCTTAAAAATAATTTTTGGAGGCACCAAACAGTCTGGCCAGGATATCCTGCTATGGTAATAGAGTAGACCATACTGTCAGAGACTCATTGCTGAGTATCAGGTGGTGGTTAACTAACCTGACAACCCTGAGGACTAATTGCTTGGGTGCCATAGTCCATAGGGAAGGGTGATGGTCCCCAAGTGGATTAAATTCCACTTGAATCCATCTTGATGAAGGGCATCAGCTTCATCAATCATGGCCTGAGGCTGAGAAGGACTTTGCGTTCCAAAAGGGCTCAGGACCAGAAAGTGACCCATGGAACTGGATCAGTGGTATGAGTGTCATGCTGCGATGTGGAAGACAGATGAAAGGCCACTGCATTATATTCTCAAGACAGTCTTCATGTCTGATCGCTATGATGATCGCCAATATTAAGATTCAGATATGGCAGAAGAAGAAGTAGACTAAAAATGACTAGGACTATGGGCAATCAGTTAACTGAGAGCTCAAGGCTTACACCAATATTCATAAAATGATTGGTTGTAAGTTAATATCTTACTTCTTTAAATGTTGAACACAATAAATGTGGAGAATGAAATGTCACGTGTAATGCTACCATTTCAGCTCAAACTCATCCATCTGAAAGCAGAATGCCATCCAACATGCATGCTCACATTAGGCTCCCAGCGATGAGAGTTACGTTGAACAGCAAGTCCCCAAGCTCCATGCATTAGTTACGTGGAAGAGCTCAAGCTGCAGAGACACGAGCAGATTTGAAATCTGCTTTTCCCCTTACCCCACCAATGCAGCAGATTTAATAAATAATTTCTATTTTCAGGACATTCTAATGGGTGGAACAAAAAAAGGGCTTCATAGTACAGATTCAAGACAGCATCTGTTGAATAAATTATGGCCTTAAAGTTTCACTTGATAACTCTGAAGACTAGAGTTTAAAAAAAAATCCCTCTGATTTAACTCATGTTGTCCCAAGTTTCCCAAGCGGTCACACGTTCTAGAGTAATGAAACAGGGGTTAGTTTCACTTGGATAAACACCCCCAGTTTACAGAGACTCAAGTACGTACCTATGTTTTATTTCCTCTCTTCTAAATGAGTACCTAGTGGTTAGAATGATGGAACTAGACTCAGAAGATCTGGGTTTGAATCTCTGTTCATCTAGGACAGTGATGGCCAACCTGGACATCCCAGCTTTTCTTGACCTTCAATTCTCAGAAGCCCTGATCAGCAGGTGTACTGACTTGGGCTTCTGGGAATTGAAGTCCAGAAACACCTAGAGTGCCAAGATTGGTCATCACTGATAGGGGAACTCAAGAGGTGGAGTGGCACTGAAGAAACTACTCCTTAAATACGTCTTACCTCTAAAGCTCTAGTAGGGTCACTGTCAGTCAGTTCCAACTTGATGGAACATAAAGACACATATGCCTCCTAAATAATCCCCCTCAAATTGTTTGCCTCCCTCAAAGTGAACATGGCAGTGTAGATTCCTAGCCTCCTATCATGCTAGTCTTCTACCAAGTGCCTGGTGAAGGAAGGTAAGAAGCAATCCATGGCTCCTCACCCAACCTATGGTGCTCTCTCTTGTCCAGTAAAGGAAGGGCTTGTAAATAAGACTACGTTTGCCCCCAACATTCTGGGTACTCAGTTCACCGACCTTGGAAGGCTGGAAGGCTGAGTCAACCTTGATCTGGGAGGATCAAACTCAGATAGTTGGCTGCAGTACTACAGCTTAACAACTGGGCCACGGAAGCTTACTAATGTTTTTTATTGCAAGCTGTCTTAGGACTACTTTACAAATGGGAAGGGAAAATACATTAAATAAACATTTTTTGTGATTTAATTTTAATTTAATTTAATTTAATTTAATAGTCATATTTATATATGCCGCCCACTCAGGCAGAACCCGACTCAGGGCGGCATTACAATAAGTTCTAAAAACACATAAAAACACTTTAAAAGACCCACATCCCACCCACTTTAAAAGACCCATATCCCACCCACCCATCCCACCCACTATAAAAAGAAGAAGAGAGAGTTCTTAATTGTTTACATAAGCCAGCAGGCAGGGACCATGTTCCCATTCGGGCCCCCCCACACCTGCCCTGCCAGCCAGGTCTTCAATCCTTTCCTGAAGGGCAGCAATTCTCTTTGAAGTCTTAGATCTGTTGGCAGGAGGTTCCAGAGAGTTGGTGCCGACACGGAGAAGGCCCTCCTTCGGGTGCTGGATAGATGTGCACCCCTAACTGATGGCACTATTAGAGAGCCCCTCCGGTCCGCTCTGGTTGGACGGGCAGACACTCTTGGGACGATGCGGTCTCTAAGGTATCCTGGCCCACTGCCATATAGGGCTTTAAAGGTCAAAACCAGCACCTTGAATTGCACCCGGAGACAAACTGGTAACCAGTGCAGCTCCCGAAGTAGCGGTGAGGCATGGGCATATCGTCCACATCCCATCACCACCCGGGCTGCAGCATTCTGGACCAGCTGCAGCCTCCGAATGGTCGTCAAGGGCAGCCCCATGTAGAGCGCATTACAATAATCTAGTCGGGAAGTGACCAGAGCATGGGTGACCATAAGCAAGGAGCCCCGGTCCAGGAGCGTGCGCAACTGGCGAATCACCCGAAGTTGGGCAAAAGCCCTCCTGGCCACAGCCGCTACCTGTTCTTCTAGCAGCAGCCGCGAGTCCAGAAGGACCCCCAAGTTGCGCACTGGGTCTGTCTGGGGCAAAACAGCCCCATCCAGTACCAAAGATGGTAACTCCCTGGATAACACGGGGCCCCTTATCCACAGCCACTCTGTCTTGCTGGGATTCAGCCGAAGCCCATTGGCCCCCATCCAGACCCCAATGGCCTCTAGGCATCCAGATAGGATTTCAATAGCATCACTGGGGTCCCCACGGGCCGAGACGTACAACTGAGTGTCATCCGTGTACTGATGGTACCGCACCCCGTGGGAATGAATGATCTCACCCAGTGGCTTCATGTAGATGTTAAATAGGAGAGGAGAGAGCACCGAACCCTGAGGCACCCTTTACTTGAGGAGCCTAGGGCTGGACCTCTCACTCTCTAACCACACCGACTGGGTACGGCCCTCCAGAAAAGAGGAAAACCAGGACAACACAGTGCCCTGGATCCCCAGTCCTTTGAGCCGTTCCAGAAGGATACCGTGGTCGACGGTATCGAAGGCCGCTGAGAGGTCAAGAAGAGCAAGGACGGATGGATAACCCCCGTCCCGCTCCCGCCAGAGATCATCCATCAGTGCGACCAATGCCGTCTCCATACCATACCCGGGCCTGAATCCTGATTGAAAGGGGCCTAGATAATCCGCTTCCTCCAGGACACTCTGCAGCTGGCGCGCCACCGCCTTCTCCAAAACCTTACCCAGAAAGGGCAGGTTGGAAACCGGCCTGTAGTTGTTAAGGACAGCTGGGTCAAGGGGTATTTTCTTCAGGAGGGGGCGCACCAAAGCATGTTTTAGCGGTGCAGGAAATACCCCCTCCCGTAATAATGTTTTGAGAATTCAAAAATGACATATAAATCACACAGCAAGTCATACAACAGCCTTCTAAGGATGGCCAAAATTACTGACATCAGGAAACGGCAAGCTGAATCGCAGTACATGGTTTAGACTGAGGTTGTTTGACTCTAATTCCCACCATCCCCTCAAGTCCGGCCAATAATAAGGGATGGTGAGGGTTGCAGGCGATCGGTTTCAGAAGGACCACTGGCCCCACCTTCCCTGGTTTGGAGGATCTGGAATGTTATGTATGAAGCAATCCTCAAACTCTTCTTCCAAGGAAGGTTTTTGATTTCAGCGTGGGAGGAAGATACTGTTCATGACCCCATCTATTGTTGCAAGTATTTCACTTCCAAGGGGTCAACATTATCACTATGTGAAAAGAAACCATAGAAAGAAAAAGTTTGAGGCTGCACTAAAAGTATCTAAGGGCTTTATTGGCTGATCCTTCCACTCTGAAAACACTACCGAATTACTTTTAAATGAGGAAGATTTAGCATGCCAGTCTCATAGTCGACTGGCTCTTGTACTAACTTGCAATCAAAATTCTTGCCTTTTGTGCTCAGCACCTCCTATAGCTCATGCACATTGAAGGGATTAAGCCGTTGGGATAAAACCCAATAACTGAGTGTAAAAACTCTGAAATATGCATATCCAGATGAATAACCTTTGTTTTATGTCTTAGCCACAAGCAATGATGTGACTTCAGTCACTTAATACTCCACTTACCGATAGCTTTGATAGATTCTCCGGGAAAAACAGGAGCTTCTTCCATCTGGGCCAGTTTATTTCCATCCCTTAGTGCCTGGCAGGAAGCCAAAGACAGAAGTAAATCTCACACTCCAAATGCAGAGCATCAATATGCAACAACGACAAGAGGCTTCTGCCAAGAGGTTATGGGAACAACACAAACTCTAGTGCTTTCTTTCTTTGGGCCCTTTAACACCATAGACCTGAGCAGACACCCATTTCTTTATAGTCAAAGAGATCAGGAACAAATGACATAAATATGTGATCCTCCGACTTGAGAAACACATGTCCAAATGGCCATTTCCTTTAACCCAAATTAAACCTTTTCAGCAACATTGGGAAGTGTTCAAGTCAACCAAGGTGTCCACTTAGCCAGGACCTGAAAACTAGCCAGAACATTGATTAAACAGGTGCAGTAGTAAATTCTTAGACATGGTTAATATTATTGAATTTGTGTCAGGGGCCGGATCCAGCCCACGGGCCATAGTCTGGGCACCCCTGATTTAGATGAACTAAAGACAGAAGGGTTGGATTAGTTCCTAAGAGGAGCCTGTCCTTGATCCTTTAACTATGTTTCAGAGAGTACCGTATGTCTGCTCAGGCTCCATGTGGCATTAATGAGCTCAGCATGTTAGTCACGCATCACAAAACACAAAGAGTTGTCAAACAAGTTAGTATGGAAGCCTTTATACAAAGATTAGCTATTGCTAATCAGCACATACAAAAGGAAAGCAAAAATTAGCACACTTTGTGAATGTTTTTTACATGCAATTCCCAAAGCGCAACCCTATGTTATATTTTAAAGGTGTGACCTATCAAATATTTTCAAGAAGAAAGTTTAGTTTTGAATTTTTCAGTTGCTTGATGTTTTAAACATTATTTTTCAAAAGATTATAACTTTTTAAAAAATTAATGTATACTGTCGGGTGTTTTCTTGCCTACAGAAATGTAACACAATTAGATTATAAGCATTATACCGTAGTACCCCGCATAATGAAAAAGCTCCGTTCCACGGAGCTCTTCGTTATGTGTTTTTTTTTCTGTTATGTGGGTCAAATGGGCGATAGCCCACATAACAAAAAAAGTTCGTGGTACGGGGTTTACGTTAAGTGGGGTATACCCGGTTAATAAAAACCCCGCATAACAAAAAAAATCATTATACAAGGTGTCGCTTTGTTGTACAGATTTTTCGTTATACGAAGCGTTCAGTACGCGGGGTACCACTGCAATCCTTTTCACAGTCACCTTCCCTTATGTCCAACTGGTGTTGAAGTGACTAGTGTGTGCATCTGTGCAATGTTGTCTCAGTCAGAGCCTGGTTGGATTCTGGTGAAGAAACCAGCCAATTTATCTCTTCATTTTATCAAATTAAAATATAAATCTTGCTCTTCTACGATATTATTAAAGTGGCACCAAGTGATGACTACACAAGCGGAGGTTATTTCTCAGACAGAGGTAATCTATTTTGTTCCCTGCATTTTGAGGGTATGGCTTGATCCTTCTCCCCTTCTCGATTCCAATATTATTCCGACTACATTTTTTTTGTAGGACAAAGCAAGACAGCTCTGGAAAAAGCTGCCCAGCCTTCTGTACTGGTTTAATTTAGCTGCTTTTTGCTTTCCTATTTGTTTCCTTCCTATCCCAATGACAGCCTTCTGCTACAAAACAAAGGTGTTCCCTCATGCAAGCACTGAAAGGAGGAGGCTGGATTCCCAATTAAACTCCAGACATTGAAAATCCAATTTGCGGCTTGACCAGACACCAGTTGAGTACCAGTTGATCTGACTGTTACAAGAAAGGAGATTTAGCAATCTGTTGACCATCAGATTATAACCGCTTCGGCATCAATTAAAACCTTTCTTCTGTGAGAGGTAGTGAAAATAAAAGGCCAGATCATGGTTTTGAATGGCACTACTCAACCTGCAGCAACAGTCAGTGCAAATGTTTATTCTACACTCCCAGATCATGTTTGTTCCAAGAACTGAGTGAAGATAGACAACCTGAAGGGTGGTAATAGTTTTCAGAAAAAAAATATAGTGGGGTTATTTTGACCCAGAACACACAATATTCCAACATAAAGTTCCAGAGCAAAATTAGCAAATCAGGATTAATATTGCAATCCTTTTCACAGTCACCTTCCCTTATGTCCAACTGGTGTTGAAGTAACTAGTGTGTGCGTCTGTGCAATGTTGTCTCAGTCAGAGCCTGGTTGGATTCCGGTGAAGAAACCAGCCAATTTATCTCTTCATTTTATCAAATTAAAATATAAAATACTAATAGGACATCTGCCATGTCTGAATCATCCAATACCCATGGTGGCGAACCTTGGCACTCCAAGTGTTCTGGAACTTCAATTCCTAGAAGCCCTGATCAACAGATGTGTTGACTTGGGCTTCTGAGAATTGAAGTCCAAGAACACCTGGAGTGCCAAAGTTGGCCATCACTGCCCTATACTATATTGTATATCAATTGGTCCAACTAACTCACTGACTCATTAACTGTATATGTAAATGCAGGCTTTAGTAAGTTTTTAATTACACTCTTTACTATGTACTATTCAGTTCAACTGTCCATACTTTAAATTTATATTCACCTCTCCACTCAAGCGAAAAGTTATACACAGAAAAACTACAGGCATTCTTCTATATTCTAGGCTCAGCCCACCTGCAAATGCTAGTCAAAATATCACCTGTACAGGTCTTGTAATATTTAAAATATTTAAGCCGCCTGTTAGTTAAACAGCAACTAATGGAATACCATTAGTATTTTATAATCTTAAAAACTGAACAATGGTGGTCCCCCCCCCCAAAAAAAGTATTTAGACCTCATGGCCAGAACCCCCAAAACTGCACAAATAGCTCTCCATGCCCAAGGCAATTTTGATCTTGTATTGTTGTTTTTGACCAGGAGTTCCTAAACATCAGAATGGCAAAGATTTAAGTTGCCAAAGCAAAAGAATGAAAAATCTTACTGAGAATCTGTTGGGGGGAAACCTAGAGCACTCCTTGGATTCTTGGCCAATTATTGTACAAATATAAAGCTGTTTCTCTACCGTGAAGCTCCTCTTCATAAGCAGATTATTCAAGAGGACTCAGACACAGTGGCTCTCCACCCTCAATGCTTCCGTGAAAGCCAGAAGGTTAAGGAAGGCACCTCAGCCCATGGCCCAAGCTCTTAAGCTGCTTCTGCCAAGTGCGACAGGTGGGAAGGAGGGGATACGCAACCCTCTGTGATGAAAGATGCTGGATAGCTAGAATGATCTTGATGAGTTATCACCAGTGCACTGTGCTGGTTACTAGAAGACACTGCACAGCCACAGTGCATATCCGTACTCTCCCACTTGCACTCAGAGACTAGCCGTCTGGCGATGTTGTCCATAGAATCATAGAATAAGTGAATTGGAAAGGGCCTATGAGACCATCAAGGCCAAACCCCTGCTCAATTGAAGATCCAAATTAAAGCAGGCCTGACAGATGGCCATTCAATTTTCTCTTGAATGCCTCTAGTGTTGCAGTGCTCACCAGCTCCCAACGTCATTGGTTCCATTGTTGTACTGCTCTAACAGTTTTTCCTGATATTCAGCCTATATCTGGCTTCCTCTAACTTGACCGTAAACACATATACAACAATCTCTTCATACGCTGTAATGCTCAAAGTCCTATATCCCACCCTGGATAGGAGTCTGCATTACTCTTTCTCCTAGTGTGAATGGCATACAGTGGGACCAGGGTGGATTTGATTTAAATCACTTTGATTTAAATCATGATTTAAATCACTAGTCAGTAAGGCTCAATTTAAATCATGATTTTCTACATAAAGACTCATTTTTGCTGGAGTCGTTTTAATCTTAATATTTACAACCAGATAAAGATTTCATTTTTAGAATAATAACTTTTCAGATTACAGTAGTTTTACAGTTATATCAGAAAATTACTGATTTGGTGGTTATATATCATTAGAAATACATAGATAGATAATTATGAAATTACTGCAAGGTGAACTATCTCCTGTTTAATAGGTTAATCATTCATATTACCTTAACATTTAAATAGTTTTATTTAACCAAAACAATAACATTATATAGCATTATGTATGCTTATATTTGCTTAAACATCTATGTTTCTTATCTGATGTGGTAAATATATTTTAAATAACTTAGACTGACAGTCATTGACTACATCAGCCAGGTCCATATGATAAACTTCAGGCTGCTATACAAATAAAGATCTCAAGATGCAGAGTTCCGTCTTCAAAAGGTTTCACTTTTATTTTACTGCTTGCCCCTCCCTCCTCAAACTTTGCTCCTTGTGCTATTCCATTCCAAACAACCTTCTATTCATTGAACTTCTTGAAACGTAGCAGCACTTAAGAGGTAAGAGGGTTGATTCGGTGTACATAGATTTGCAGAGGAACAATGGGATTAAGGTCTTTTTCTCAATTCTGATGTTTATTTTATAACATTTTTTGCTATGAAGGAGGCATGTTATCGTTGCAGATCCAAATGCACAGTTTTGAAAACAGCAAAACCAAGCATTTGATTTGATAATATCTTCTAGATAGAAAAATTGCCCCAAATAATCAGAAACCTCTGGGAGAGCATGACATTGTGAATGGATTAATACAGCCTTATGCCCCATAATTAAAAACTAATTTAATGATGAATAACCTTTGGACTATAATGTATCTTAACTAGAACACGATCTTTAGAGAGATTTTTCTTGAAAAAGCATTTTTTGATTTTTTAAAAAAAAAACATTGATTTTTATCCACCCTGAGTGGGACCCAACAATTTGGATCAACAAATGTCCAATATACTAAAAACCTAGTACACCAGGCATTTATTTATATAGTAGTCTTCCAAGTATGTGTTACTTAAAACAGATGAGCAAGGATCTGCTTGTAAACAGAATCTGGAGTGGTTGTGGGTATAGAAACATTTGCAGAAACTAACCTCTGTACAGTATACTACTAGAAAGGGTAGACTGCAGGGGTCACTTACAATGTTATAAAAAAATCTAGAAATTTGGCAATGCTTTTGATCTTTATAGATATTACACAATCTGTACTTCTAACATATAGCTGCATATAGCAGCAGAAAACTCTGCTTTAAGCTAATTGTTAGCTTTAATGATGAATACGACATTTTACAAATCCTGAATCGAAGCAAAAGAAAACAAATCCTAGAAATATTTGCTTTAAAATGTTATTTTTAAATAAAAAATGTGCTCTATTTTGGGGGGAAAACTTCGCAAAACAGTTCTCAAACACAGGGAATGGAGATAAGAAAAATTAAAATGTTTACATCTCTACCACTCAGAGTGATGTATTAAGCCAGGAGTTCTCAACCTATGGCCTACGGGCTGGGTCATGTGGCCCGCGTCGCTGTCGCCACTGGAAGCAGGACACATTTACGACAGCCGCAGATGCATTTTACGGCAGCGTTTACAGCGGGGGAACCACCAGTCCAGCCCACGGCTTGAAAAGGTTGAGAACCCCTGTATTATGCAGTTATATAATGAAATACAAGTAAAACTTGCCACCTGATCAACTTCTGCGTCAGAAGGATAGCCATTGTGTCCGTCCTGAATGTCCTGAATAGCATGATGCAGCAGTGGGCAAGCAGAAGTAACAGGAGGGAAAAAAACATGCACATAATAGGTGAAAGGACAGAATTTTTATTCTTAAGAGACAGTAGATACTTTAACATCAACATATTTCATCAGCCTTTTTTTGGTCCCTAGATTATATAAAACACATATTTATGGCATCTACTAGATCATACCTGTCAAGTTTTGGATTTGGAAATAAGGGAAATTTCCCGGCAAACAAGGGATACTTGACAGCTATGGTTATCCTGTGCTGCCTTCCAATGGCGGCAATAGGGCATTGCAGTCTAATTAATAAGGGATGACGGCAGGAAAGAGGGTGAAATAAGGGGTTTCCCCGGCCAATACGGGATACTTGACAGCTATGCTTATCCTGTGCTGCCCTCCAATGGTGGCAATAGGGCATTGTAGTCTAATTAATAAGGGATGACGGCAGGAAAGAGGGTGAAATAAGGGGTTTCCCCGGCCAATACGGGATACTTGACATCTATGCTTATCCTGTGCTGCCCTCCAATGGTGGCAATAGGGCATTGTAGTCTAATTAATAAGGGATGACGGCGGGAAAGAGGGTAAAATAAGGGGTTTTCCTGGCCAATAAGGGATACTTGACAGCTATGCTTATCCTGTGCTGCCCTCCAATGGTGGCAATAGGGCATTGCAGTCTAATTAATAAGGGATGATGGCGGGAAAGAGGGTAAAATAAGGGGTTTTCCTGGCCAATAAGGGATACTTGACAGCTATGCTAGATCCAGTAATTTTTATTTTAAAAAAAATCAGGTGAATGGCAACATGGCATTCTTATCCTTTGAAGAATGAGCCGAAGTACCAAAGAACACAAAGTATGTACTGTCTTTTTGAAAACAAGCAACCCTCGAAACAGCAAAGACAGAATGCAAAGTACAAAGTAGGTCAACATGCTTAAAATAACAGGAATTAATTAAAGCACATTTTGATAGCAGAAAGAGGGGAAAAAATCCCATGCAATTAATTATTTGAAGATTAAACTACTACATATTTTCTGTCCAATCTGGAAATATTAACCCAAGTTAAAGTACTGCTAAGAACTTAATCGCACCATCTGAATATCTGTCCATTTGCCTTATTCTGACAGATGTACCAGCAAAACATTTTAGGGTGAAGCTAGACATTTATAGTTTGTTGCTGACCAAAAAGAACTATTGGAGCTTATGATATTTTTCTCACATTGACTTGTATGGAGTCAGCCCGTTAATAGAGCCCCTTTTTATGAAGTTGCTCTTTCTCCAGGTTGCCCCTCGAAATCATAACCAGTAAATGGGAAGATCTGCTATTTCCACAGACAACATTGAATGTCTGAAGCCAGAGGCTTGATTTACTTATTTTATTTTATTTATTTCTCTCTCCATAAAAGACACAACCAAGGCATTAATGACCCAGTAAAAATATGTGTGTACTGTATTATCATTAGAGAGCGAGAACTTCTGTGAAAGGCAATACTTCCTCCAATGAAGACACATTAGAGCAGATACTAGGGGTTCTAACCAATTTAGGTGGTTTACTGCCAAACATAATATCCAAATAGGGTCCACGCAAAGCTCAGTTTGCAAATTAATGAGCCATGTTTTGGAATAAAACTAGACAACCAGATGCATCCCATAGCACTTTTTAAAAAAAAAAATCCAATTAAGCCACAAAGTAAATATCAGTTTTGTTTTCAAAAGCCAATAGTAACACTTTAAGATGATTAAGATTTCCAATACTGTATCTATTACAGGTGTAATAATGATTTCAGGTACACATCCACAACAGAGCTGAAGAGAGTATGCGCTCTTACAAAGCACTGCAAGGTGAGTTTGACAGTCTCAGAAAAAGCAGTTGAGAAAGGTGGCTGGATTTTGAATAATCAGAGGCGCAAGTAAAGAAAAGAACGCTGAAGCAGTGCAAAGTGTAAATAAACCAGAAGCCCCCGACAGTAAAATCTGTGGCAAATTTATCCTGTCCCTTTAAGATTCGCTTTGACACACTAAGTTTCTGTGCAACACAATTATTATTACAGACAAAATTCTCTTTATAAAGGAGACAAAGCAGGTAGTAAGTACTTCCCGTACACTTTATGCGAAAGCAACATCAGCCAGAGAACTTACCGTCTGCTTCCTTTAATTTGATGACCCATGTACAATGGGTGCAATAAAGCTACAGCTGTATTAGGAGTCTTACTCCACAGCCATTTGGGAGCATTTCTAACTCCCTGAAACACCGATGAGAAACAGAGGCAGTGGTTTTCATGAAAGTTGATTGATTTGTCAGGGAGCTAAATCCCAAAATCAGCCTTCAGGATCCATCTTTAAAGGTTTTTAGATGGAGAATCGTGCTATCAGGGATCCCAAAGAGTCCCATACAACCACTGCAGCCACACTGGTGCACAGGAGGG
This sequence comes from Bradypodion pumilum, assembly GCA_035047305.1. Classification (NCBI taxonomy): domain Eukaryota; kingdom Metazoa; phylum Chordata; class Lepidosauria; order Squamata; family Chamaeleonidae; genus Bradypodion; species Bradypodion pumilum. Next base: position 7,799,087 of record JAWDJD010000011.1, on the reverse strand, counting down.
ACAGTATAACTTTGGAAATGCTTTCCTGCCTAAATATGAATTACAGTATTTTAATCCGCAAGGAAAACCAGACCTGCAGCTGTTTCAAAACCCATTCTCTGCTCTGTCTCTGCATACTTCGAGAAGGGGTGGAGAGACTGTCAGCAGAGGGAAAGTGGACAAGAGTTCATTCTTGGTCACCCATGTCTGAAATCTCCTATCCCCATACCTGTCAACCTTCCCGGATTGGCTGGGATTTCCCGATTTTCAGCACCGATTTGCGCCATTTCCCACCTGCAACTGCCAAAACTCCGGAATTGGCAGCGGGGGGGGGAGAGGTACTGTGCATCCCTTCTGCGCAAGTCGCGTTCTACGCATGCGTAGAACGCAACCTGCACAGAACCGTTGTGCGCAGGTCCCGGATTGTCTGTAGCCGCAGTTGACAGGTATGCCTATCCCTCCATTTTCTTCGCTAATCTGAGACAAAACAGACACCATGTACAGTTTTGCATCTTTATGCATCGTCGCAAGAGTCTGGGTAAAGGATGTAAAGTAAGACGTAACCACTGAGTGAAACATTATCCTCTGGGGAAATGATGTAGGTCATTTCCTTGGGCTCTGACTCCGAACACAGGCTTATAATTTTACACTAAGAGCCTAGCAATTACGGCCACGTTTGTACAGAAGCCAGCGTGGCTTGAAATCTTATTTAAGTAGGGCAAACGAAGACTGATGGCTTCTTCTTACACTTCCTCTTCCAATGTTTTTAACATACAGAACCCATTAAGGCTGCTAATACAGTACTCTGTAGTCTAACGCGTGTCAGCATCAGCTGAGAGGATCCATTTTGCCAGAATTAATGCAATAAAACCTAAGTTAGTACCATGCATTCCCAACATAACTTAAAAATATTGCGCTCTCACACACTGGCTTTTATTGCTCAGGAAAACATTGTAATGTACATAAAACATTTCTATGGCAAACAAGCCGCTGCACTGCATAGCAAGATGGCCAACAGGCTTACAACAACCATTAATGAAACAAAGAATAAAACACTAAGCCACACTGAGTTCTCAACACAGCACAAAAACACAAACAGGTAAGAGGCTGATTTGCTGATAGCCACATGTATTCTTACCCTTAGAGTAGGCCGCCTGTACACCTGTCAGTCAAAATACAAATATTATCCAACAAGCATTGCGTTTAAATCCAAAATACAGGCATTACCACCTACCACCTCATTTTTTACAGCCCCACATTGGTAGACAAATAGCCATGGTTGTTTTTTTTTTACATCAGGTGTGCCCAAACATTTCGAGCTGTGGGCCGGTCACGTGGTTGAGCATGCCAGTCACGTGGTTCCTCCCACCCAGAAGTGGAAGTGAAACGCATATGCACGGGCACGTTTTGCACACACAGATTTTGCTTCCGCTTCCAGAAGCGGCAAGGGCAGCGGGGCCCGGATTAATTGGTGCTGTGGGCCAGATCCGGTCCACGGGCTGTAGTTTGGACACCCCTGGTTTACATGATCAGGTAAGTGTTAACCAAAAAAGAATCTAAACCTCACCAAGTACCCAGGTGGTCTTTTTCTTACTTTCAACTTGCCTCAATCTCTCTAATTACCTTCTTGTCTGGGTTAAACACAAGAAATCAAGTGATTCAGGCCATGTCACATTACGACCAACTACATAAAAAAGTCTAAGGGAATAGAACAACCTGATTGCAGATATTACCTTACTACTTAAACAGGCAATGAGAATGATATGAATAATTGTACATTTATTTAAAAATAATCATTTCAGTGACAAGAGAAAGACACAGATTTTGACATGAATGTTTTCACTGCTGTTCTAAACACTGTTCTCAGAAAGTATTCACAAATGAAACAGTCAGGTTTAGCCTATAATTAAACGATGATTTATAAAACATTGTGTACCCAGTAGGCGCCTGATTAAATATGCTTACAATGAACTCTAACCAGGTACTTTTTTTAAAAATTGCAAACTTAATCCTTTATTTCCTTTTTAAAAAAATATATTTTTATTAAATTTTCAAAAAACATAAAGAACATACAGAAATAACAAGACATAACAGAAAAGGGGGGAAATCAAAATACCGTATTTATTCGTGTATAACGCGCAAAATTTTATACCAAAAAAAGAAATCAAAGTTGGGGTGCGCGTTATAAACGAGGACTGGTGTGGCAGTGGCGGCCGGTCCCTTGAGGGCGCGAATGGTGAGTTCCCGCGAGTTCACGTCACCTTGTCGTGTACAGTGTGCGTCACAAATAGGGTTGTGCCGCTTCATTTCCTCGCCCACACGGGAGACTCAGTGAGCGCATGACGTCACCCACCCTACAAGGACGGCGCCGGCGTGGTTTTCTCCAGCAGAACGAGGTGTGGCCTCTGCCTCCAGCCATTTCCCGCCATACGCCTCCTCACTCCCGGAGTCCCACCCCCGTCGCAAGCCTCTTTTACTTCCTTTTTAGAATTGGGTCGGCTGTCTATTGCTGCGGCGGGTGAAGGGGAGGCAGGGGCGTGGCTTTGAAGAAATTGACGGGATCTGATTGGGTGGCGCGGGAGACGAGGCGTGGCCTGGAGGTAGCTCTTATGAACAAGCTTTTTCACCACGCATTCAATTACAATGCGTGGTGTGAAACAAATTTTTATACCGAGGTTTCATGGAAAATTAGGGGTGCGCGTTATACACGAGTGCGCGTTATACACGAATAAATACGGTACATTACAAACACATAATACAATACAAACAATACAAAACCTAATATAAAAATTCGACTTATCTTACGCTACATTTTAAACTATCGTCACATTAAACTCATTCATCATTCTTAAAGAAGATACCCTTGTACTGAGTATAAATCTTAAAATATCAACAAATTCATATATTTTGTTCTCTACTTTCTAATAATATAGAAAATAAACACAAAATCAATCAATAATCACCGGTGCTATATACAATGCCCTGGAGATTGTGTTTTCCCATGAGTACCCCTTCATTTCCAAAAACTCAATTGATCTGGTACCGGTCCACTACCTTTTCCTTTAATCAGTGTATGTTCCAAGAATAAATTCCAAATATTCTGAAATTGATTTTCCTTAATTATACCTTTCTTCAGTTTCAATTCTAACCAGGTACTTAAGCCTTGTTGATTCCAAGAGAACTTAAGAAAGCAGAACTTGGCAATGGATGACATCTTAATTTGGTACAATTCAAACAGTGGGATTTTCAATCTTGTTAATTTACTAATAGAGAAACATGTTCGTCTCTCCATAACGTGGGTGTGGATATGATGAAATCCTTGAGAAGACGTTGGGTTGCAACTCCAGCATTCTTCACATCTGACTATGTTTACAAGGACTGGTAGGGAAAAATTAAGCCAGTAGAAAGACAGGATGCGGAAACCAACTATCTCGCTTCTTAGTTAACTGAAAACCAATATTTTATCCAGATTTTAATGGCAATCAGAGTTGGCAGCAGTCTCTATACATAGAGTTGGCCTGAAATATCCACTCCTTTTAAACTGTGTGTAAGGTGTGCAAAGAAAGAGACAGATGTTAATCTGAAAATATTCTACTCCTGAGGGCTGCATTTAATTACCAAGCAAATTCTACACATAAAGCACAACAAACCACATTAATACTAATGTTACCACAATTCTTTATCAAAGGCGGAAGCCATAACGATCCAGATTTTCAAGCACAACATGCCAATTGTGGCTATGGAAAAGAAAAACACTCAGATGGGGATTTTTAAACAAACTGAGACGAATGCTTCGAAAGGTTCTTCTCTACACATAAGCTGATTTTTTCCTGTACTCACAGAAATTTATGGCATGTGTTACTTCTACCACCACCTGAACCTGGAAATCCCTGCTAAAATTACTAAAGTCTGCTTTAAATGAAACAAGTTACTTCTTGATTTCGCTAAGGTGGTTTGCTTTTGCTTCTAACTAAAAAGAAAAGAAGAGAGAAAGTGAAAGTTGAATTACAAGTTTTCTTCTCACCACCACTGACATTAAAGGCACAAACTAAGCAGCCGTTTTAGATATTCCAAGTTACAACAATACTTTTCTTCTACTTCAGCTTTACAAATGATCATTTTCATCTTACTTTACGAAGGTGAAACCGTAACATCCCATTATTGCTATCCAACTTCCTTTCACATTTTATTACTATGGAGGCAGCTACATAATAGTGGATATGAACAAACATGATTACATCAAAATACTTACCCGGTATTCTCTGGATGAGATATTGTCTGAAGGAACAGGACCTGAAATCTGGCTAGAAATTGTAGCAGCTATGAGTTGCTTACACCATTCAACATGGGATCCTGTGGGGCTGAAAGAAGAAGTAAAAATACAAGGTATTTAGTCAGATACAGTATCCCTACTTTACCGAAAGGTGAGCACAGGGCATTTGGTTAGATCGGTGTTTCCCAACCTTTGGCTTTTGGACTTCAATTCCCAAAAGCCTAAGTCAATTAATTCCCCAAAGCACTGATCGCCCAATGTACTGACCTGGGGTTCTGGGAATTGAAGTCTCTTGGTGGGACCTGGGCCCTATGTTGGGAACCACTGGCAAAATTGGGACAATCTTTCAAGTCTTGTTTTTTCAGGCATGTGTTGGGTATCCAATGCCCTCCACCCTCCCCTCTGTTACGTCAAGATCTCCTTTGCCCTAACATATAAAGAGGTACATTCGTTCCTAATGGCTGAAATCCTATTGCTTAGTTTAATAAGTCACAACTAGAGTATGCCCACTAGCAGGGATTTGGGGAGAGAACTCCTTTGTAACTTCCGCTGATTCAAATGGGCCTTATTGCAACTTACTTTAGCATAGTAAATCGTAACTAAAGGTAAAGGTTTCCCTTGCTTGAAAGCCAGTTGTATCCGACTCTAGGGTTCAGTGCTCATCTCCGTTTCAAAGCCGAAGAGCCAACGCTGTCTGCTTCTGTAGATGTTTCTGTGGTCATGTGGCAGGCATGACTAGACACCGAAGCACACAGAACGCTGTTTACCTTCCCACCGAAGTGGTCCCTAATTATCTACTTGCAATTTCTTGCTTTTGAACTGCTAGGCTGGCAGGAGCTGAGACAAAGACGGGAGCTCAGTCCATCCTGCAGTACTCAGGAATCGAATTGCTGACCTTACACCTCCCAGTCAGTGTCTTAAGTCACTTGAGCCACTGCAGTCCCAAAAAATCATAACTAGAGTAGGCCTATTGAATCAAGAGAATTTATGGTTCAATTCAGTGAGTCTGCATTATTGTAACTTACTTCTAAGCAAAAGGATTCCAGCCACTATATGAATATGCACACACATACAGGTGAAACTCGGAAAATTACAATAGCGTGCAAATGTTCATTCATTTCACTTAAAAGGTGGAACAAATATATGAGATAGACTCACTACATGCAAAGCGAGAGATGTCATGCCTTAATTCATTATAATTGTGAAGATCATGGCATACAGCGTAATAGGATTATGTGATGATTATGGGGTACATGAGATTGGGGTTTGGGGTTTTCATAAACTGTAAGCCGTAAGCATCAATATTATAACAAAGTAAGGCTTGAACTATCTTGCTTTGCATGTAATGAGTCTATCTCATATATTTGTTTCACCTTTTAAGTTGTATTAGTGAACTGAATAAACATTTGCACGATATTCTAATTTTCCGAGTTTCACCTGTATTTATACATGTCTTAAAACGTTATTTGGATTCTACAATAAACACACCCGGTTTTGGGATGACATGCAACTAACTATATCAAACCTACCACAACAATTACACCAGCGTAACACACCAGCACTGTACACATTTAAGAAATAAAATTATGAGCATACTGAAGCAACTATTCCAAATCACCATTGTGTTTTTCTACCACGAGAGCATAACATATTTGAGTCATGCAAATTTCAACACACTCATCTCATCTGTACTTAATGAACTGATATTTAGTATTTAGGTCTGAACTTAGCTGTACACCATAGTATGCATTTCTTGGATGTTCTGATTCATTTCACAAGCAATTTTTTTATCAAAACACTTTAATAAATACTAAGACAGAAAAAACTCAAAAATTCATACAAACGTCCTTGAAATTAATGACCAAATGGGACATAATGGGCAGAAGATGAACATTTCTGAAAGTGACACACAGCTGAAATGGATGTGAATTCTTGAAAAAAATAATCCAAGCACATCTTGGGTGAACAAGTTAGAATACGCTTGAGCATACGATCAAGGTACGTGCTTGTCAACCACACCCTCCCATTACAAGTTATGAAAATCTTACACAAACAGCACCAGGATTCTGGCCATAGATTAATTTATCCATCTCTGTTTTATACTGTGGCTGAAATCCTGCCATCCAGCTCTATGGGCACAATGGGAATGAAATCAACAGGAAATAAAATTCTGTACAGGACTACCTTTACAGACTTTGGGATACAGATGAGCATAGCTATCAAGTATCCCGCATTGGCCGGGAAAACCCCTTATTTTACCCTCTTCCCTGTCGTCATCCTGTATTAATTAGACTGCAATGCCCTATTGCCACCATTGGGGGGCAGCAAAGGATAAGAATAGCTGTCAAGTATTCCATATTTGACAGGAAATTTCCCTTATTTCCAAATCCAAAACTTGACAGGTATGAAGATGAGACATACAAAATGATCCTCTTTTGCCCCGTTGGGTGTCGAGGAAATACAAAATGATACACCGTGAAATTGCCAAAAAGAAGATTAAAATTAGTGGCAATCTGCTGATGATTACGACATTTCTCTTGGGCAAGTGGAGCTGTGCAAACTGGATTTCGGCCTCTGTTTTAGATCAACCTACCTTATTTGGAAATGATTCCTACTAATTTCAAGCAATAGCATCACTAGAAAATAATCACACTGTGTGTGTCTTTCCAAGATATTTATGTAGGATGAAAGAATTTATTTATTATTTTTATTTATTTATTTATTTATTTATTTATTTATTTATTCATTCGTTTATTCATTCATTCATTCATTCATTCATTCATTCATACTTCTATTGCCGCCCAACTCGACGACGACGACAACTCTGGGCGGCTTACAGAAATAGGCAATGTTAAAACCCACTAAAAACATATAAAACCCCATTAAAAACCCCACCCACACACACACAAAGAGAGAGAATCCCATTTGTAGTATTGTGTTTTTGAAAGCGGTCAAAACCTTCGTTTTTTACTTTCAATAAACAAGAGCACAAAGAGTTACTTTCTAATAGCTATCCATTTTTTTGAGAAAACCCTTTTCAGACAAAACAGTTCTGCAAAGTTGAAAGAAGCCAAGAATACTTAAATTATTATCTGGAAAGAAAACCTACAAAGCATTGTGGGAGGAACTATACTGAAGATATCTTCTAATTTGGAAAAAAAAACTGATGAGAACAAACATTTTTTAGCAGTTTAAGCATCTTATTTTGCAGCGGAAAACTAAAACAAAAAAACAAATTATGTTTTGGAAACAGTAAATCCTGGGGCTAAAACTGGATGATCTACTAAGTATTCTCCAGGCTTAGCAAAAGGCTATTTATTCAGTAATGTCTAAGCACTCTCAAGGAAAAAAAATGAAAGCTATTTCCTGAAACAGCTAGAGAGGTCTGGCATTAAAACCTAGAAAAGTGTCTGATTCTGGCATGCGAAAAAAGAATCTGAGCCATTTCTCAACATCAACAAGAGAAATGTTAACAAGGGTAGAAGACGAGAAAAACAAGATGTTCTCAACGGTGATTTTTTTTTTAGCTAACCCACTCACCAACTGAAAGCTCATGGAACAGGGCAAGTCATACGCAGAGCAGACTGTGTGACGTAGCCATTAAAAGTGGTAGAAGAGAAATGAGGAAACGCACATTCAGATGCCTAGTTAGCCTTCCTCCTGCATTTGTATAAAAGTCACTGGTTAACCTTAGGCCTATCGCATCTTCATAGTGTGTCCAAAGACACACCAAAAGAGCTGTGGTGCCCTTACAGAAAACACATGCAGGAGCTAGGCAATACCTGTATTAAGGTAAAAGTCACCCTTGCTCGAAAGCCAGTTGTATCCGACTCTAGGGTTCAGTGCTCATCTCTGTTTATAACCAAAGAGCCAATGCTGTCTGCAGCTGCAAACGTTTCCGTGGACATGTGGCAGGCATGCCTAGACACCGAAGTGCACGGAACGCTGTTTAACTTCCCACCAAAGTGGTACCCATTTATCTTGCTTTCGAACTGCTAGGTTGGCAGGAACAGGGACTGAGATGGGCACTCATTCCCAGTCTCCCAGTCAATGTATTAGCCACTTGAGCCAAAAGCACAAGATTTTGTGATTCTCAGTTACTTCTTCGAGTATGTTCTGATTTCTTATGGACAATGCAGAAATATTATAAATAAGATATGCCTCAAAGTTCATGGACTGGCCAGGTTATCCTGCTATGGTAATAGAGTAGGACATATTGCCAGCAACTCAACGCCGATTATAAGTTGGCGGTTAGCTAACCTGACAACCCTGAGGACTAACGTGTGCTTAAATCCAAAGGGAAGGATGATGATCTCCAAGCGGATTAAATCCCACTTGAATCCATCTTGATGGAGGGCAGCAGCTTCATCAATCCTGGCCTGGGGCTGAGGAGGATTTTGTGTGCCAAAAGGGCTCAGGACCAGAATGTGGCTTGCAGAACTGGATCAGTGATATGGGTGTCATGCTGTGATGTAGAAGGCAAATGGAAAGCCACTGCATTGTATTGTTCCCAGGACATTCTTCATGGAAGATCGCCATGATGATAGCCAATATCCGGAATTGGATACAGCACAACAAGAAGAAAGTTCATGGCAGATGTCTGTGCATTTTGTGGGGGCAAAATGGTAATTACTCTGTGAACTGCCCAGAGAGTGCACTAAGCACTATGGAGAGGGGACATATAAATGCCATTGCTCTTGCTATATCCCTGCTAAATATAGTAGAGCAATCTACAATGTCTGTTTCTACCCCTATGCTCTATCAAATTCCTCTTTCTGGTCTCTGTGAATCCACATGAATGGGTTTACTGCATGTACATGCAGTAAACCCGTTTGTGTGGATTCACAGGTGACCACAAAGAAGTTACAGGAAGTTACAGAACCTGGTGGCACAGGGGTTAAACTGCTGTACTGCAGCCAGAACACTGTGAGTTTGATCCTGACCAGAGATCAAGGTTGACTCAGCCTTCCCTCCTTCTGAAGTTAGTAAAATGAGGACCCACCACGTTGGGGGCAAAAGGCTAATTACTATGTACCGCCCTGAGAGTGCAGTAAGTGCTACGGGGTGGTATATAAGTGTAATTACTGCATGCCCTCCCTCCACCTGGCGCATCCAGGACTGGCCAAACTCAGACACCTCCCCAATTCACGTGTGTTACCTGACTCACAAGTGCACTCTACCCAACGAGGGAAGAAGGTTCATGTCTGAGGAAAGGGGTGGTGGTGGTCCTACCTCCCTACCCCCCTCTTTCCTTATTCCAGTCAACCCCACAACACAATTCAGGGGGAAACACAGAAATAAACAAACACACACAGAGTTGAAATTTTTGAAACGGTAGCAGTGTTAAGTCTGTGTTTCAAGCATATCAGAGATTGAACGAAACAAAAAAACAAAACAAAAAAGGTTGTGGCATTTTAAAGACTTACTGCTGAATTTTAACGTTAGATTCCGTGGATGAAAAATCGTGGAATTAAATCAAGAAAGCTAACTTTAAAATGTACAGCAATTAATCTTTAAAGTGCCACAATGTTTTCTGTCTTTTTGTTTACACACACACAGAGAGATACATTACACACACACACACACAGAGAGAGAGATATATTTGCACATACATATACATATATACACATAATACTCTCACACACATATATGCACATACTGTACATACACACTCTCTCTCACACACATACACACATATACAGGTAAAACTCGGAAAATTAGAACATCATGCAAATATCCATTCATTTCACTTAAAAGGTGAAAAATATATATGAGATAGACTGACTACATGCAAAGCGAGAGATGTCATGCCTTAATTTGTTGTAATTGTGATGATCATGGCGTACAGTGTACATGAGATTATGTGATGATTGGGGGGTTTGGGGTTTTCATAAATTGTAATCCATAAGCATCAATATTATAACAAAGTAAGGCTTGAACTATCTCACTTTGCATGTAATGAGTCTATCTCATATATTTGTTTCACCTTTTAAGTTGCATTACTGAACATTTGCACGATATTCTAATTTTCCGAGGTTCACCTGTACATACAATCACATATACATGCACACACAGACACACATACACACATAATACTTTCACACACATATATATGCACATACATACACACACACACTCTCACATATATACAATCACATACACACACACACATATATATACATATACAGGTGAAACTCGGAAAATTAGAACATCGTGCAAATATCCATTCATTTCACTTAAAAGGTGAAACAAATATATGAGATAGACTCACTACATGCAAAGCGAGAGATGTCATGCCTTAATTTGTTATAATTGTGATTATCATGGCGTACAGCGTACATGAGATTGTGATGATTATGGGATACATGAGATTGGGGGGTTGGAGTTTTCATAAGCTCTAATCCATAAACATCAATATTATAACAAAGTAAGGCTTCAACTATCTCACTTTGCATGTAATGAGTCTATCTCATATATTTGTTTCACCTTTTAAGTTGCATTACTGAACATTTGCACAATATTCTAATTTTCCGAGGTTCACCTGTACATACAATCACGTATACATGCACACACACAGACACACATAAACACATAATACTTTCACACACATATATGCACATACATACGCACACACACACAGTCTCACACATATATACAATCACATATACACAGTATATAGACACAAAATATAGCAGTTAGTCTTCAAAGTGCTGCAGTGTTTTTATTTTTATGTTTTGTTTTCTGACAAGGCAGTATATAGACAGACACACATATGCACACACACACACATGTGCACACACATGGCTCCCCTCTTATTACCTGTCCAACGCCTCCACACTGGGCTGCCGAGACCCGGCGTTGCTCAACGACGCGGCGGTCGTCCCCCCGCTGGCCGCCGCCGCCGCCGCCGCCGCCGCCCCGGGCACGGTGGGCAACCGGGTGGGTCTCCGGACGGGGCCGCTCTCCGCCGCGGCTGTCCCCGTCCCCGTCCCCGTCCCCCCGGCCGCCGCCGCCCTGCCGTCCATGTTGGCGGCGTCGAAGTTGGGCGCGGGCGGCCGGGCGGGCAGCAGGGCTCGCTTCTTGGGCTCCGTCGTGCAGCCTCCTCCTCCTCCTGGACACACAGGCCTGGCTTCTGAGTGCCCGGCAAGCGGCCCTCTCACCTGGCGGCCGGCAGTAGTAGCAGCGGCGCAAGGCAACGCGCGGGCGCCTTTTTACCCACAGGCCTCCGCGGCCGGCGCCGTGGCCGTTATGGCTGCTTCTTCTGAGGGGGGAACTACTGAGCGCGGGAGGGGGAAAGGAAGAAGGGCGGTCCGGGCGTGGGCCCCCGTCGGAAGAGGCCAGCGGGCCTGGAAGGGAGAGAGGTTACTCTGCATGACACCGTGATGGCGAATCTTGGCACTCCAGATATTCTTGGGTTTTAATTCCCCTGTGAATCCAGACGAATGGGTTTACTGCGATTCATCCGGCCCACGCTGCCCTCGTCGCTCCCGGAAGCGGAAGTAAAACACGCGTTTTACTTCCGCTTCTGGGAGCGACAAGGGCAGCGCGGGCCGGATGAATCGCAGTAAACTCATTCGTCTGGATTCACAGGGGCTTCTGGGAATTGAAGTCCAAGAACATCCGGAGTGCCAAGGTTTGCCATCACGGCCATAGAGAGCACAAGCAACACTTCCATACCGCACAGTCCCAGTGCTTCGCCCACAACTCTGGGTGGATCATAAAGCAAGAAGCATTTCGGGGAGTCATGTGGCCGACCTCGGAGGTTTTAATCAACCGGCCTTTCTGTTAGGATCAAACTCACAACGTTTTGGCTTGCAGCGGCTCAAGTGGCTAAGACTACAGGTCAGCAGTTCGCGACGCGAATGCTGCAGGATGGAATGAGCTCCTGTCTTTGTCCCAGCTCCTGCCAACCTAGCAGTTTGGAAGCAAGAAATTGCAAGTAGATAAATAGGGACCACTTCATTGGGAAGATAAACAGCGCTCCGTGCACTAGTCATGCCTGCCACATGACCACGGAAACGTCTGCAAAAGCAAACAGCTCTGGCTCTTCGGCTATGAAAGAGATTTTTTTTCCTCCCCAATCTCGTTCTGTGCAGGACAATGACAATAAAGATTTATCTATCTATCTAGATGAGCACTGAACCTGAGTCGGATACAAACTGGCTTTCGAGCAAGGGTGACCGTTACCTTTACAGCCGTTTAACCACCGCAACACCAAGGCTCTCCAGTTCACATTGTACCCTCGCCACCATCTTTGCACGCACATTAATGCTGCTTTGATTGAATTTCTTCATACTCGCATAAAATTTGTATCCAAGTAACCCCATTTTACCTGTTTACTTTTTGGCATTCCTCCTTCACGTCAAAGTCTATTAAGTTGGCCCAGGCAGAATCTGGTCCTGGTAGGAGACACGTTTCAGCATCCATCCATTTAGCAAGGTGTGTTGCTTTTGTTTTCTACAGCAGAAATCCTTCCCTCAGTTTTAGCCATCATCTCGGGGTTGTGTCCATCAAGTGGATGGCTTTGGTGCTGTTTTACCTTATTTTGTTCCATATTTGCAAAGGAGCAATGGCAGTCAAATAATGAGACTTTTCAGTGGGAGTATGTTTCAGAAAGCCAATAATAATCCTGCATGATTCATTAACAGCTTCATCTACTTTGGCATGTGCTGATTTATACCATACAGCACTAACATATTATGCCGTGGAGTAGCATAGGGACAACGCTGATCTTGTCTGTGGGTGTGCATCCCAGTCTGACCCAGTTATGTGGGTTGCCCATGTGAATAATTGGCCAAACCTTTCCCAAGGGGTTCGCCCGGTCTTGAACACATCTGGGTACCAACCGGACTTTGCTGGAAAGGCAATTGGGGTACGGGCTAGTTAGATAGTTTGGGGGGCAATTCATAAAGCCTTGGCTAATGGCTACGATAGAAATAGGGCAAAAGCCAAAGGTGATAACTCTAATGGAAATACACAATCCTCCACTTCTGGCTGCAGATTAAGTTGGGCAAATAAGCCGCGCTAGACAGCAGAAGAATTAGGCACCCAGAGTCAATACACATGGACTCCAAGATTAGGGCAGGAACAATGGGTTTCACCAACCTGAGGTAATCAGGTGCGAGTTGTCCAATTAACACCTAGGTACCTTCCTAAGAACCGGCATGGCAGCTGGGCCACCGGAAGAGGTCACGTATGCAAGCCTTCTGTATTAGGGGGTCACGCGCATCCTAGGCGCGCATCACCCCAAGGCAGGCTAATAAATACGTGCCACCCGACCCAGATCGGGGCTGGACTTCACCGCACGATTGTCTCACGTGTCTTCCTTGCAGCCAGCCACTCCAACACCTGAGAGCCATTGCAACAATTATATTTCTGATAAAGGCTGTGGTGGCTCAGTGGTTAAGAATCTCACCATGTTAGCTGGAAGGTCAGAAAATCGGCAGTTCAAGACCTGGGTACTGCATGACGGATAGAGTGCCTGTTTCTGTCCCAGCTCTTGGGGACATGAAAGGAGCCTCATTCAGGCCTCCCCTGAGCAGAGTTTCTCCAGCAAAAATCCTTTCAACCTTTCTGACATTAAATTATTATTTCTGATTACAACTTTGTTTGGAATGGTTCCATTCAGTGTGACATCCAAATACTTTGACGTTAGACAATATTCCAAAATCTTGCCTTTCCAGCTAACTCAGAACTTCCTCTCTGCTTCTTTGTTCTTTAAGTGGAAAGCACAGAGCTGTGTTTTAGTTTCAGCTGGTTGCTTTTAATAATCTGTATCTATAAAGCAGAAATGTACGTTCGTGGGTCATGAATGCACGCCACCCCGCCCCCGGGAACCACCACCACCAAATTAACTCGGACCCACCTTCACGGGCCTAGAGGCCAAACAAGGGGGTCCAGAAGCTGTGGGTGGGGTGTAAGCCCCACCAGCAAGGAAAGCAATGGTGGCACCAGAGTGGTGACATCACACCCTAGCACCCAAATCACCTGGTGGTGAGCGTGCCCACACAAGCATCACACCCTCACGCAAGGTCGTAGGAGGCGGCCGCCGGGAGACTCCTGATGATGCCGCCTGCCAGCCCAGCCTCGCGCCGAAATCCCCCACATTGAATGGAGACACGAGGCCACCGGAGGCAGCTGCCGTGCTCCTCACGCCACTGTGGCCCGCCCGGCCTCCCCCCAATACCCCACCCCCATCATGATCCCAAGACGGCAGGCAGTTATCCGCAAGGGAAGCCACCTTCCCTTGTTCATAACTGCCTGTAGCCCTTGCCACTCCCCCTCGCTGTTCTGAGACTGGCCTCGAAACAGCGAGGGGGAGATCCCAAGGCAGCAGGCAGTTATCCGCAAGGGAAACCGCCTTCCCCTACGCAGAACTGCCTGTCACCCTTGCCACTCCCCCTTGCTGTTCCGAGAGTAGCCACGAAATAGCGGGGAAGGCGCCCGCCGTGACCCTCCCAATGCTGCCGACTGCCCGGACGCCCACCCAGCACCGCCATCCACAATACTGGACAGGGAAGCGGCGGTCGCCGCACCCCTCCAGACGTGGCTGCAAGAACTACCTCCACCGCTTTGCCGAGTACTACCCTCGGTAAGTTCGGCATCGCCCCACACCCACACGCCGAAAACAAAACCCCGGGGTAAAGCCCGGGCACAAATGCTAGTACAGTATAAGAAAAGGTCTCCTAATGCTGAGATTATCTAGTGCTTGATGGATTGGAAGGTTTCCTCTTGGACTGTCAAGGCAAGATCAGTGAGGATGAATTTCCCTTGAGTACGGGAACAGTGGTTGAACATTCGCATAAATGTTAAAAACTAATGGTACCAGTGGCAAACACTGCCAACCCCAAAGAGAGGGGGAGAAGAGTTCATGTTGAAAGAAAAGAGAAAGCACGAAATTTTCTTTCCCCCAAAACTAGATTCATTTTATCCTGACAGTCTCAAAGAGAAGAAAAACAAGGCTTTGAAATCTCTGTGTCTTTGCAAGAAAAACCTAATCTTGGTTTGTATTCTGGTTACCCTTCCCCTCTAGCTTATTTGGAGGCAGAAAACATCTCAATGATATTTATATATCACTAGCAAGGGTTCCCCGGCGTTGCCGGGCTTTTTTCTCCGTGTGTTTTAATAAAAAATGAATCAATTTTATTTTTGCAATAGTTTTAAATTGTGTTGGAAGGTTAAATTGTGTTAATGTTTTTTAAAAATTGCTTAGTCTGTAATTTTAATTTTGTAAATGTTTATTTATGTAAAAATTTTTGGGCTTGGCTGTTATTAACTGGGATCTGGTTTTTTTTGAGGATTAATAAAAGAAGAAAGTATGATATAATTTTTTCAAATTGTTTTTTAATTAGTTGTACTGTAGGTCATAATTTTAATAATGTTAAAGTAAATGTTTTTTACATTCAATGTTTGTGTGTTTTTGAATTGTTTTTACTATTGTGGCCAGCAGGTGGTGCTGGTAGGGGTTATTGTATTTTGATTTTTTTTTCTCCTGGCCTCTGGGTGGAGCTTCTTCTGGTCAGTAGTCTCTTTCTTTATTCATTTCTTTTTCAGTCCTGGCAGAGGTAGCACATCTTTTGGTAAGTTTGCTTGTTTTCTTTGTTTTGTGTGTGTGTGTGTGTGCGTGTGTGTGTGTGTGTGGGCGGGGGGTGGGGTTGGAATTTGTATTTTTGT
Source organism: Bradypodion pumilum (assembly GCA_035047305.1). Classification (NCBI taxonomy): domain Eukaryota; kingdom Metazoa; phylum Chordata; class Lepidosauria; order Squamata; family Chamaeleonidae; genus Bradypodion; species Bradypodion pumilum. Next base: position 7,783,162 of record JAWDJD010000011.1, on the reverse strand, counting down.
CTGTTTGTTTTGTTTTTGATTGTGTCTTTGTTTACTTCGTATTGTTTTTGGTGTTTTTGTTTTTGTGTATTTTTGGATGTGTTTGACTGTTTTTAGTAATTTTTAAAAAATTATTTATTTATTTGGTGGTGGGGAAGGGACGTGGTCATTGGGGGTTAGGAAGGGTGGGCTAGGTGGTGGGGAGAGGGGCATGGTCGTTGGGGGTTAGGAAGGGTGGGTTAGGTAGTGGGGAGGGGGCATGGTCGTTGGGGGTTAGGAAGGGGGGGCTGGGGGGGCGTGGTCGTTGGGGTTAGGAAGGGTGGGCTCGGTGGTGGGGAGGGGGGCTTTAGTGTGTTATGGTGCTTTGATTGTGTGAAGTCGTGAAAGTAGATCGGGTTTCCCCTTTAATATCAGTGGGTGGGGGTTGTGACCCCCCTCTCCGTTGGCTACCCTAGGGTTGGGATGTTTGTGGGGAGAAAAGGTGTATATTGTCCCAACACTTCTGGACACAGAGGAACAGGCAGAGTGGATTGATCCCCCACCCCCCTCCTTAAAATAACTCCGTTTTTAAAGAGAAGAAAAGACGGAGTTGTTTTAAGGAGGGGAGTGGGGGATCGATCCTCTCTGCCTGTTCCTGTGGGTCCAGAAGGGTTGGGGCAATATAGCCCTTTTCTCCCCACAAACCTCCCAACCCTTGGGTAGCCAGCGGAGAGGGGGATTGCAACCCCCCACCCACTGATGTTAAAGGGGAAACTCCAGTCGGGACCTTCAGGCGCTGTTGGTGAGGGAAAGAAAGCCAGCTGGTGTTTGCTTGGCTGTGAAGCGGTGAGTTGCTTTTCGTTGGGGGTTAGGAAGGGTGGGCTAGGTTGTGGGGAGGGGGGGCGTGGTTGTTGGGGTTAGGAAGGGTGGGCTTGGTGGTGGGGAGGGGGGGCATGGTCATTGGGGGTTAGGAAGGGTGGGCTAGGTAGTGGGGAGGGGGGCTTTAGTGTGTTATGGTGCTTTGTTTGTGTGGAGTCGTGAAAGTAGATCGGGTTTCCCCTTTAATATCAGTGGGTGGGGGTTGCGATCCCCCTCTCCGCTGACTACCCTAGGGTTGGGAAGTTTGTGGGGAGAAAAGGGCTATATTGCCCCCACACTTCTGGAACCAAAAGATCAGGCAGACTGGATCGAATCCCCACTCCCCCTCCTTAAAACAACTCCGTTTTTAAAGAGAAGAAAAGACGGAGTTGTTTTAAGGAGGGGGGGTGGGGGATCGATCCTCTCTGCCTGATCTTTTGTTTCCAGAAGGGTTGGGGCAATATAGCCCTTTTCTCCCCACAAACCTCCCAACCCTAGGGTAGCCAGCGGAGAGGGGGATCGCAACCCCCACCCACTGATATTAAAGGGGAAACTCCAGTCAGGAGCTTCAGGCGCTGTTGGTGAGGGAAAGAAAGCCGGCTGGTGTGTGCTTGGCTGTGAGTTGTTTTTCTTTTTCATTTTTCGGGCGCCGGTTTCCTCAGCGCTCTGCGCGCTCATGGCGCGCAGGACGCTGGGGCTTGTAGTTATGGGTTGCTGTTTTGTGTTTGTGCTGTGTTTTTTAAAAATGCTTTTCTTTTGATTGGCTGCGGCGCGTTTCCGAACGCTGCGCCATGCGAGAGCCTCTCAGCCTGATTGGCTTTGGCGCGGTGTGGCGCAAGGAATGTTGGGAAGTGAAGTTGTTTCCCTTTCTTCGCATTTGTGGGGCTGTTGCCCCACTGCCGGTTTTTTCAATCTTTCGTTGACCTGCGTACCCAGATCGGCCGTGTGCACGAAGGGTGAGTGCAGGCAAGTAGGGCGAGGCATAGCAACCTATAGCCAGTTCCAACGGTTAACCCTTGGATTTATAGGTTAAGATTGTAGGAATATATGGCAAAGCCAAAGTCTTGTAAAAATGGCATCTAAAACAAAGCTACTTGAAAACACATCTATGGCCTTCTGGTACAGATAAAATGCCAAACAGTTGAATAATAATGCAAAATTGTCTTATTTAAAACTGATTGAAGCGGTTTTTTAAATTGGTTTGAGGTACATTTTTTCTCACTTCCCGTTACACATTCAAAAAGCAAAGGAAGGTTTAAGAGACATCTTCTGAGAGAGAGAAAATGCATAGACAGGACAGCGTTTGAAGAGGGAGTTAAAGATGAGAATAAAGCCAAGCCAGACATTTACTTTTATTTATCTATAATACAGTATAAGAAGACAAAATCTGAAGTCACATTTCAACCCAGCTTAATTTAATTTAATCTATATTAACTTTTAAGATCAAAACGAACATTCAGAGACAAAGTGGCAGGCAAAAAGCATGTTTACATTACCCACTCTAATGCATAGCTGTCAAGTACCCCTTATTGGCTAGGAAAACCCCTTATTTTACCCTCTCTCCCGCCGTCATCCCTTATTAATTAGACTGCAATGCCCTATTGCCACCATTGGAGGGCAGCACAGGATAAGCATAGCTGTCAAGTATCCCGTATTTGCCGGAAAATTTCCCTTATTTCCAAATCCAAAACTTGACAGGTATGCTCTAATGGAGCGATGATCAGAGTGGCAGATTTTGTATGTACTGTGCGCCATTTCCACTATAGAACGGGTGCATTTATAAGCCCAGGGTCTACAGTACTGTTTTTTTTATCCCCACCCCACCCCACCCCCTTTTGCTGGCATTCCCCCCCTCTCCCCCACAACCAAATGTTTTTACTTTTTTGCCGAAATGGCAACTCTCATTAAAATTACAATTTCACAGGTTATAATCAAAGCTTCCAGACCTAATTCAGACGTTTTAGAGAAAATGTAACTTGTTACCTGTTTTAATTTTTTTATTAGCTAGCAATTAACAAATTAGACTGTTACATTTTTATATGAAATAACTTATCACACCATATAGACCTTTCAACTTGTGTTTTAGGCTAAATTCTCTGATGTAATTTATTTTGCACTGGTCTGTGACTGTAATAAAGATATTACTTGCTTCACTAGGAACAATTACTGTATTTTCTGGCGTATAAGACTACTTTTTAACCCCGAAAAATCTGTGCCAAAGTCGGGGGTCGTCTTATAGGACAGGTACTTAACTGCAGCTTGTTTCCCCTTGCTTCATATGTCCGGCGCATATTGTGGGGGGTGCCGCGGCCGAGTCCCTGCTCTGTGCGGGGAGTATGAAGCAAGGGGAAGCAAGCTGCACACATCTTCCTGTACCTCGAGGAGGAGAACATGAGCGTGGATTGGCTCTCCACCAGAACCTGCCCATTCGACTCGGAGGGCTGCGCGTCTTCGGGTTGAGTGTGGGTTAATTTTTATTTGGTGTGCATTGGAAGAGAGGTAGTCTTATACGGCAAGTATATTCCAAACTCTGTAGTTTGTGATCTGTAGTTTGTGTAGGTTGTGATCTGTGGCTCAGATCACAACCTACTGATCGCGAAATTCAGGCTAAGACTAAAGAAAATAGGGAAAACACGGAGACCAGAAAGATATCACCTAGACAGCATCCCTAAAGAATACGCGGTGGAGGTGATGAACAGATTCAATGGCTTAGACTCGGTAGACAGAGTACCAGAAGAATTATGGACGGAGATGAAGGACATCATGCAGGAAGCAGCAAAGAAAATCATACCAAAAGAAAAGAAGAGTAAGAAAGCAAAGTGGTTGTCTGATGAGGCTCTTAAAATAGCAGAGGAAAGAAGGAACGCCAAAGTCAAAGGAGAAAGGAAAAACTACAATCATTTGAACACAGAATTTCAAAGAAAAGCAAGAAGAGATAAGGAAAACTACCTAAAAGAACAGTGCAGAGAAATGGAGGAAAACAACAAAAGAGGCAGAACCAGAGATCTTTTCAAAAAAATCCGGGAAATCAAGGGAACATTTAAAGCAAAAATGACCATGATAAGGGACAAAGACGGAAAGGAGCTAGCTGATGCAGAAGAAATTAAGAAAAGATGGAGAGAGTACACAGAGGAACTTTACAAAAAGGACCTCAACACTCCTGACAATCACAATGATGAAGAAATTGAACTTGAGCCAGACATCCTGGAGAGCGAAGTCATAAAGGCCATAAAGAGCACTGCAAACAACAAAGCTAGTGGAGATGATGGTATCCCAGTTGAATTCTTCAAAGCGCTAAAAGATGACGGCGTCAAATTACTGCATTCAATATGCCAGCAGATTTGGAAAACAAAACAGTGGCCACAGGACTGGAAAAGATCAGTATACGTCCCAATCCCAAAAAAGGGCAATGCCAAAGAATGTTCAAATTATCGAACAATCGCGCTCATCCCACATGCCAGCAAGGTGATGCTCAAGATAATACAGGATAGACTTCAGCAACATGTGGAGAGAGAATTACCAGAGGTGCAGGCTGGTTTCAGAAGAGGCAGGGGGACTAGAGACCACATTGCCAACATACGCTGGATCATGGAGAAAACAAAGGAATACCAGAAACAAGTTTACTTTTGTTTTATTGACTACACTAAGGCATTTGACTGTGTGGACCACAACAAGATGTGGCAAGTAATTAAAGAGATGGGAATTCCAGAGCACCTCATATGCCTTCTGAGAAATCTGTACATGAAACAAGAGGCAACAGTTAGGACAGAACACGGAATGACAGAATGGTTTGGAATAGGAAAAGGAGTAAGACAAGGCTGCATTTTGTCACCATGCTTATTCAACCTATACACAGAGCACATAATGCGCAGTGCAGGGATGGAGGAATCACAATATGGGATTAAAATCGCTGGGAGAAACATCAATAATCTGAGATATGCAGACGATACCACCCTAATGGCAGAAAGTGAGGAAGACCTAAAGAATCTCTTGATTGGGCTGAAGGAGGAGAGTGCAAAAGCTGGCCTGAGACTCAATATCAAGAAAACCAAGATAATGGCAACAGGCCCAATCAGTTCCTGGAAAATAGACGGGGAAGAAGTAGAAGCAGTGACAGATTTTACTTTCTTAGGATCAAAGATCACTGCAGATGGGGATTGTAGCCATGAAATAAAAAGGCGACTGATTCTTGGGAGACAAGCAATGAGAAACCTGGGGAACATAGTGAAAAGCAGAGACATCACACTGAAAACAAAAATTAGAATAGTCAAAGCAATGGTTTTCCCAGTAGTAATGTATGGATGTGAGAGCTGGACAATTAGGAAGGCTGAACGCAGAAGAATAGATGCCTTTGAAATGTGGTGTTGGAGGAGGGTTTTGAGAGTGCCCTGGACAGCGAGGAGAACAAATAGGTCAATCCTAGAAGAAATTAACCCGGATTGCTCACTGGAAGGCCAAATAGTAAAGATGAAGCTAAAATACTTTGGACATCAAATGAGAAGGGAGGATTCACTTGAGAAGGCATTGATGTTGGGAAAGGTGGAAGGCAAAAGAAGAAGGGGGAGGCCAAGGATGAGATGGCTAGATGGCATTGTAGACACAATGGGCACAGAGCTGGGAGGGCTGAGGGGGATGGTGGAGGACAGAGGCGCCTGGAGAGCAATGGTCCATAGGGTCGCAAAGGGTCGGAACCGACTGTGCGACTGAACAACAACAACAACAAATATTTTAACTGGAAAAGTTAGGGGTCGTCTTATACGCCCAGTGTCTTATACGCCCAGTTGTCTTATACGCCGGAAAATACGGTAGTTGTTTAAATGGTTCCATGCCCCTTCTTTTTTAGAGATAGGTGACACCACCACACTATGTAGAGACTGTTCCTTTGACTTCTCTAACAACTGTCTTCCCCTTGAAATTCAACAAGGAACCTTTAGTTTTGAAATACAATAGCACCGAATTGTCAAGCATTTCTATAATAAACTACGTTTTTTGTTCATCAGGATTCGACCCAACTCTTCCAATTCTGTATTTATCACCTTCTGCACAATACCACACTGGCTATGAGGTGATCCCTTTTATTAGACAAATAAAATAATGAAAATAGGCTACCTTTTGAGTTCCTCAGAACAATTCAGATTGGGCTTTGCAGAGCTTGGGGGTAAAGAAAGAAAAATCTCTTCAAACATCATGGTCAGAGGTTGAGGATAAGCTATTATGACAAATGGATTTATGAAGTCAGATTTTTTTCGTAGCAAAGGCTTTGATTGGTATATGTATCTAATCAGCCCTTTCTCGTTTTTTAAACAAAATGTTATCTTTGTGGGTAATCATTTTGTAAGAGGCTAACCAGACACTAATACAGTGATGGCAAACCTTGGCACTCCAGCTGTTCTACAACTTCAATTCCCAGAAGCTCTGCTCGACCCGAGTGCTGACATGGGCTTCTGGGATCATCTGGAGTGCCAAGGTTCGCCATCACTGCACTAATATAACTAATGAGGAACAGGAGGAGGGATATGGCATAGGACTCAGTGATGGTGAACCTTGGCACGCCAGGTGTTCTTGGACTTCAATTGCCAGAAGCCCAAGTCAGCATTCCTGCATGTATGCCAGATATGAGGTCAGTCCCACCGGTGAACAATCGGATAGCACTTTTAGAAATATTCCTCTGACATAACTGATTTCTGCCTTGCTAGATATTTCATTAAAACTAGTGACACACACACACCCCACTTTATTTATTGTTGTTAAGAAAATACAAGGCACGGGATGTCAGGGCATATAACACATTAACTTTTACCTATTTGATACTCTTATCTTTCTCTCAAAGCTGACACCCAAAGTGAAGTATTTCCACTTAAACTATAATAATGTCTAATTGGTTTGATATTTACATACAGTAGTTTAAACTAGCAAATGTAGATTTAATGCAAAAAGTCCCCCTTTTTTGCATTTCTTATTTAGTGATGTCTGCCTTCATTTTTGGCGAACAAGTAACCACCCTAGGTAGATGTGAATTGGGTCAAAGCTTACATCTGTATTGCATTGCATATCAGATGACATAACACATAAACAAACAAACTTATAATAAACATATAAAAACACAAATTGAAATGGTGGTTGGAGTGGCGGGTTGAAATGTGTTGCAATGGCTACCAGATGTTGGAGTGGCTGGCCGCAAGGAAGTCACGCAAGACAATTGTGCGGTGAAGTCCAGCCGTGATCTGGGTCGGGTGGCACGTATTTATTACCCTGCCTTGGGGTGATGCGTGCGTAGGATGCACATGACCCCCTAATACGTGCATTCGTGGCGTTTACCGGTGGTCCAGCTACAATGCCAGCTCTTGGAAGTTACCCTGGGGTTAATGGACAACTCGCGCTTAATTACCTTGGGTTGGCGAAACCCATTGTTCCTGCCCTAATCTCGGAGTCGATGTGTATTGACTCCAGGTGCCTAGCTTGTTCTGCTCATACCTGTCAACCCGCGGCTCCGGAAAAACGGGACCTGCGCACATCGCTTGTGCGCAGGTCGCATTCCACGCATGCGTCGAAAGGTTTTACCCCTTCCATGCATGCGTGGAAGCGCTACGCCGCTTGCGCAGCCCTTACACAAGCAACGTAGTGCTTCCGCGCATGCGTAGAAGGGGTAAAACCCTTCCGCGCATGCGCGGAAAGCGTTTCCCCTGCTGCCAAATTACGGGGTTTTGGCAGCAGGGGCCGGGTCATGACGTCAATCAACGTCAATTTACGGGGTAATCCTGGCCAAATCGGGAAGGTTGACAGGTATGGTTCTGCTGTCTGGCGTGGCTTGTTTGCCCAACTTAATCTGCAGCCAGAAGCGGAGGATTGTGTATTTCCTTTAGAGTCATCATCTTTGGTTTTTGCCCTGTTTCTATCGTAGCCATCAGCCAAGGCTTTATGATTTGTCCCCCAAACTAACTAACTAGCCCGTACCCCAATTGCCTTTCCTGCAAAGTCTGGGTGGTCCCCGGATCTGTTGAAGGCCGGGCGAACCCATGGGGAAAGGTTTGGCCAATTATTCCCACGGGCAACCCACAGAAATGCTCTTCCAGCCAAACTTTTACCAATTTCTTATAAATGAGTGTCACATTGGGGTGACCTTGCTTTAAAGACCTTACTGGGAAAATGTGATAAGTAAACTTAAAAAAAAGAAGAAGTTTGATACTGTACTGGGCAATGATAGCAGATGACAAAATGGGACACCCAGGATTTCTCCCTCCATTGTATGTCAGGGGTTCCCAGTCTTTTCAAGCTGGGAGCCAGGTCACGCTCTCTCAGTCAGCTTTGAGGGCCGGATGGCCATTTTGCCCTGCCTGCATGATGGGGGGTGGCCATTTTGTCCCAACAGCTTCAAAGGGGACAGCCATTTTGTTTCTCGGATGCTCTTGGGAGGGATAGGGGCCACATGAAATGGCACTGTGGGCCGGATCTGGCCTTCGGGCCTTAGGTTGGGAGCCCATGGTATAAGTTAATGGAATCAATTTGCCTGCTGGAAAACACAATACAGCCTGCCTTCCACAACACAAGCACCACAAGAAATTGTGAGAATAGCAAAAGTATATTACCATATCTTCTGTTCTGCCAAGAGATAGTTGCAATATTTAAAAAAAACCTCCACCATCTTGCATCTAAAGAACCTCACTGGAATCCACAAAAGCTCACACTCAAAACAGATGTCACTGAACTTCACCTTTGTTTTTTTTTATAATATACTAGCATAGTTTGCCCGGCGATGCTGGGCTGTTAGAAACTGTGATCAGCTTTTGGGGTTTTTTTTGTGGATTAAAAAAAGAACAAAGGAATGATATTTTTTTAAATTGTTTTATTTAACCAAATAATGTTTTAGTTTGTGGATTTTTTTTAAATAGTTGTACCGTAGGTAATATTTTTAAAAATGTGAAAGTACATGTTTTTTTACATTCAATGTTTTTAAACTGTGTTTAGATGTTTTGGGTTTTTATTTGAGTTAAAACTCAACACAGGATGTTATAAATCTTTTTATTTTTATTTTTTTACATATATTTGTGATTTGTGAAAACTTGTGATTTATTGTTATGTTTTTGACTTGTTTTTACTCTTGTGGCCTCTAGGTGGGGCTGTTGTGTCTTTTTGAGTTGTTTTTACTATTCTGCCCTGCAGGTGGGGCTGCTAGTGTTTTTTTTAAAAAGGTTTCACTGTTTTTTCTCTCCTGGCCTCTGGGTGGGGCTTCTTCCGGTAAGTCGTCTCTTTGTTTCTTCATTTCTGTTCTGGTCGTCGTGGAGGGAGGACGTGCTGGTGAGTTGTCTGGTTTTCTTTCTTCTGTGGTTTTTCTTTGTTTTGTTTTTGTGGTGGTGGGCTGGGAGGTGTTTGTTTGTTCTTTTTTGTTTTGGTTGAGTTTTAGGTTTGTTTAATTGGTTTGGTTATTTCTGATTTTGTTTAATTTTTCTTATTTTGTTGTTATTTGTGTAATTAGTTGTTGTTTGTTTGTGTAATTTGTGGTTTTTTTCGTGTTGTAGTTAGGTGTTTTGTATGTGGTTTTGTGTCATTGTGGATGTTTTTGTTTGTGTATTTTGTGGTTTTTTTGTTTATTAATGGTTTTTTAAATTATTGATTTATTTTTGTATTATTATTTTTTAATAATTTTGGTGTTTGTTTTTGGTGGTTACTTTAGCTTGAAGAATGGGCTGCCTGTGGGTTTCTCTTTTCCCCATTGCTGCTTTGAATTTTATTTTTGATGCAGCAATGGGAGAAAGAAGGAGGAGGCAGTCAGCTCGTTCTTCTCCTGGGAAGATTGGTTAGGTAGGTCTGGGGAGAAGGAGGAGGCAAAGAAGAGCTTTCTCTGCCTAACGATGGTTCTCTCCTCTCTGTCTCCTTTTTCTCCCGGGTTACCTAACCGGAGATCGGCAGGCAGCGATCCGTAAGGGGTGGGGCTCTTCCTTGCAGATTGCTGGCTGCTGCTTTTGTTTTCTGAAGTACAAAGGCATCAGCCAGTCATCCGCCAGGGAGGGTGCTTCCCCTGACAAACTGCTGCCTGTTTGGGGGGGGGGGGTGTTCCCACCCCGGCTCAACTTTCCTTAAGGCTGGTCATGGTCTCGCCGTGTCTTCGGTGGGGTAGCATGGAGGAGAGGGAGTCCCTCTTCTCCCCGTTGCTCCGGAAAAGGACGGCGGGTGCCTCACGGTGGCGTTTTGTGGCTTTTTGTTTTGCGTGGCTGTGATGCACTGAGTCTGCCTGCTGGGGACTTGTGCTCCCGTTGCGTTTTGTAAGTTTATTTTTCGCGTGCCGGCTTTCTCAGTGTTCTGCGCACTCACAGCGCACAGGACGCTGGGACTTGTAGTTTTGCGTTTGTGGTTTGCTTTCGTGCGGCAGTTTTTTTCCTGCAGCTCGATTTTGATTGGCCACGCCCCATTTCCCAACGTTTTTTGCTCACGCCTCTCAGCCCGATTGGCTGTGGTGCAACGCGGCGCAGAGAACGTTGGGAATTGAAGTTGTTTTCCTTTGTTCACGTTCGTGGGGCTCTTGCCCCACTGGCGCATTTCTCAATCCTAGTTACCTCCGTACCAGGTTCGGGCGAGTGCAAGAGGCTCGGTACAGGATAGTGTGGACAGGTTCAGGAGCCTTTGTCACATTCCAACGGTTAACGCTTGGATTTATAGGTATAGATATTATCTTTGATACCATCTGGAATAAATTTAACACATAGCTGAAAGTACTGAATTTGCTGTATGATAAAAGCAGACACTTAAAAACCAAGTCCTGTCAAACAGGACCCTTTTCATCCTTCCTATTAGAGCACCTATGATCTCTTGAGAAAGCAGCTCGCTAAATTAGGAACAGCCACTCTAGTTATAACATCGGAACATATGGGCACAGTGTCCGTTAATGACATACTAATGAGAGCATGAAACAGGTGCTGGGTTTGGTTGTACGATATCAGTGAAGACTACAATTAAAAAGTAGGGTCACAGGACAACTGACAACCAGTAAGCAAACATGTAGTAAATTCTAAAGCAGTCTGCTAGGCTGGCAGGAGCTAGGAAAGAGACTCTGTCATGCAGTACCCGGGAATCAAACTCCGACCTTCCAGTCAGCATGTTCAACGACTTAACCCATGAGCCACCACAGTCTCGGATGTGATAGCATTCTTCAAATACCTGAAAGATAATCATAAAGATGAAGGGCGGGGTCTGTTTTCCATCATCCTAGAGTGCAGGAAGTTTAACAATGGGCTCAAACAAAAGGAAACCAGATATAGGCTGAATATCAAGAAAAACGCCTTAATGGTTAGAGCAGTACGACAGTGGAACCAACTGCCTCAAGAGGTTGTGCGCGCTCCAACACTGGAAGACTTCAAGAAAGAATCGGACAACACTCTGGTTTGATTTGGATTCCTGCATTGAGCAGGGCATTGATCTCGGTGTCCTAAAAGGCCCCTTCCTTCCAACTCAGTGATTCTATGACTCTTACTGAACTGCAAGAGAAATGTTAGGAGGCAGAAAACAATGACTCATTCACATGTGGGGTGTTTAGACCTTGTGAAACCTGGCTGCATCACAAGCTCAAGGTCTCCAAAAGGACTGTCAAACAGAGTAAGTTCACCGCTAGACTGCTTGATTAAAGTGGCACTGTCATCTGCACCAGGCAATCTTATGCGCAGCGGCATGGATGTACTTCCGAACATCTGTGTATGGCAGAAGTGGGCAAGTGTGTGCCTCTAGATATTCTCCAGTTCACACTCCCCAGAATACCTCACAGTTGGCTATACTTTCTCAGAAAAGAAGCATAAAGAAGTGTTTTCTGTTTATTTTGTATAACTCAAGCAGGTACTGTATGTTAAAAAAAAAAATCAGGTGAATTTTCACCATGTTACATTTTTTCAGAACAATAAGTTCTCTACAAATCAAGACAGGGTGTCACCTGTGCTGCCGACAACATAAATGACAACATAAATCAATGGTATGAGAATAATGAGAAGGCAAGTACTGTGCTGTATATTTAAATTTGTTTTACATGATTCTCCCTCCGCCCCTGCCCCCAAAAGCCAGTTGACTGTGTAGTGCATTATTTAGTAAAAACAGGTGACGTCTTCATTAGCTAATAGTAGACACAACAAAAAACATATTCCTTGTGGATACACAATTAGCAGAATGTTTTGGGGGTTTCAGTGGGGAAATGAAATGCTTATATATTGCAAGCACACAAAAGGCAATTATGTTAGAATCTGCATAGCTTTTCAGTCGTGGAGCTTTATACGCTACCATTTAGAAAAGACTGTTGGAATAATTCTGAGTTTCAAGTTATGCATTTCATTTTCAGAATGGGTTTCCCTTTCAAGAAACAAAGCAATCTATATGTGCAGTGAGATACAGAAGACAAAAGAATAATGAAAATGTGACATTTAAGAAACAGATATCAAGTGGAAATAAGTCATGCGTTTAGCTAGCTCAACTTATTACTAGTACTTCAGCCTATCCCTGAAGAAGTAGTGCAAATTTTGTAGTATATTATTTACTGTTTTAATGTGCTCCGTTCTCCTTGTAATGAAAATATACTATTTCTAAAATATTCCAATGTCCTCTACCACTAAGAAATTTAAAGTATTTAATGGACTTTTGACTTTAAACTTTAGAACTGCAAATATTTACACTTTACAAGAAAAACCTATTTCACACACTTAAGCTTAATTTACACATTATCCTATAATATCTTTGCCCCTTCCATTTTGTAGATCAAAACTTACACATACAATAATTTACAACTGGTAGACCAAACACCCTCAAAGAGCAAAATATTTTTAAAAATATGTCAGTTAACTACAAACAGTCCTTCACAAATCCTATGCCTTAAGTTGTTCTGAACTGAACTAATACCAGTTTAAAACTTTATCTCCAAAGCAAAAGATTGATTAAAATACCAAGTTACAAAGTTTTTGTGAACTTTACAAGTGCTCGTTACATTAAATTTTTTTAAAATGATTCCTGAAAGGAGCAATTTTTAAAAATTTGACAGAAGTCTGATATGAAAACAAAAAAATTAAATAAAAAGATCTCCAAATGTTAAACCTCTTCAGTGCACAAACAGCTATCGAGCTTAGAAAAGTTCTTTTCTTGAACTACATTGCCAAATTACCAACAAGCATAAAAATGCTAGCTGAAAGAATTGAAGTGCTATCCAAAAAAGGAATTTCACCAAGTTCTGTTATATTATCTGTAAATTGATTTAATATATTTCATAAGAATTTAATCCATTATGGGGATTTATATACACACATATATTTTCTCTCTATCTATCTATCTTTAAAGAATCAAACATTCATCTACTTTGGGAGTAAGGCTACTGCTTTGAATAGGCACAAATGTTTGGGGACTTTCCATTCTGATAACTTATTGTTACAATTGCAATACTTTTATTGTATCAGTAAGAGGTTTTATAAATTGTAATTCACACACTACTGTGCTCCTCAAGAGCCTGTGTCTTCTGTTACCTTTACCTCTTACTCTCTTCTTCAACATACAGATATGATTCAGCAAAGCCCCCACTAGCATGAATGGCTTTTTGCTCAATAAATGAACTTAAATATATAACTGAACCCTGGGCAAGGGAGGACCTGCAAACGATTCATACTACTCTGTGCAAGTTGGCAATTATTATTGAAAGCATTAGTTAAATGTTGGACGTGGCCATAGGGGGAGAAAACGAAAAATGCTTGAATCTGCCAGATGAATAACACGTTCCCTGGTAAGTGGTTCTGAAAGGCACATAAATCCATTTTAAAAGCCCACTTGTGTTCAAATCCCCTCCTATACAGACAAAGGTTTTAGGAAGAAGCTGTATATAAGGCATCAGTGTTTCCCACTTGTCCATACACTTAGGATGAGCACCACCTATTTAAACAATGTTCCGAGGAAAGAATCCAACTAGTCTCCTTCAAAAGTGAGTCTGGACATGGGACATCATCTGTGAAGAAGACGAGGAGGAGGAAGAATTGGAAAGTTTTGGATTATTTGTGATTTGCAGTTCTTCTAGTCGTCTCATATAGTCATCCCGTAATGCAAGTAGTTCCATGTAGCGCTGTTCCACTGGATTTGGCTGCTGAAATATGTAAAAGTAAAAACATTTTAATGGGTGTGGGTGGGATTTGGGAACTGAATAGTGAAGATTCAACGCAACTGGAGACTTAAACAGATGAAAAGAAGCATCTCTATTTAAATCCACATCTTCAGAAATCTGCTTGCAGAATGTTTCCTTAATTCCCGATAACTGAGATGGAATTCTTCCTGATTCTAATTTAAATATTATGTGTACATTTTTAATGGCCTGTGACTAAAAACGAGTAACTTCACACGTTTCTTTCAGAAAATTAATGTGTAATCTTGCTCCTCAAAAAGTGCATTCCTTTTTATCCATACAAAGATCTTCAAAGCAAACATAAGATTTTCAGTGGCTGCAGCTCTGAAGGACACAGAAAACGCTGCCTGGCTTTATGCCAGTGTTGTAAAGACTATCAGAGACACACGACAGAACAGGGACTGCTTCTTTCTAGCGGCTCTTTGATAATGATGGTGTTTGCCAAACACAGAAGCTTCTCTCTTTGCTTCCAGCTATTCAGCCACATCTTGAGGATAAGAAGTACTGTGCATTTATCATCTTGTTGGCCTGGCAGATCGTCGTTTAAACAGCAGTTAACCAGCAAAAGAAATACGGAATGCTTCAGCAGCAACTTCATAGAAATCACAGAAGTTCAATATTAAAAATTTACCTATTTTAAAGATTTAAAACTTGTTACCGGTATTTTTGGACCATAAGATGCACCGTTTTCAGAGCAGGAAAACAAAAACAAAAAGTTAATACTGTATTTTGCACCACCAACCAGTGGTGGCGCTGCAGGGGATATGGGCAGGCAGGCCAATTGCACTGAGGGAGGAAGTGATACTCTAGCCTAGCCTCTTGCTCTCCTTTCAACCAGGAAGCATGTTTCCCCCCTCCATTTTGTCCACGTGGAGTAGAGACAAAGGCATCAAGGTAAGTGAAACCCTTTCTTTTTAAGCACAGGTTTGGTTTCCCACTTACATGCATTGGGAACATACAAACAGAAAACTTTTGATTACAAGAAATTTATTTCCAATGCATTTAAATGGGAAATTGCAATTTTTGCCCTCTAGTGGCCACTTGTTTTTCATATGTTTTTTCCCCCTGCCCCGGATCAGCTGAACAGCTGAGGCGGCAGTAGTAGTCTTCGGCCAGCTGCGGCTCTTGTAAAATATCAACAGCCACAGCTGGCCGAAGACCAGCATTTGGACTATAAGACGCACTCTCATTTTCTCCCCACTTTTGGGGGAGAAAAAGTGTGTCTTATGGTCCAAAAAATACGGTATTTTAAACTGTGTTTTTATGTGACTTATTAGCTGCCCTGAACTCCCAAGAGGAAGAGTGGGATTTAAGCTGAATGACTCAATAAATGAATGAATATATAGATAGCCGCCCTGAGTCACTTTGGTGATTGGGCGGCCATACAAATCCAAATAAATAAATAAATAAATAAATAAATAAATAAATAAATAAATAAATAAATAAATAAATAAATAAATAAATAAATAAATAAATAAATGCAGAAACAGAAAAAGGAATTCTTCACCTGTTATAGTTCTGTAAGAGCAATTAATTTCTGTAGCTCTTACTTCCAAGTAGTGTAGTTATATTTGGCTTTCATTTTCAGGGTAGTGCGTGTTCATGTATTCGTTCTCATGCTTAAGGGAAAATATCTGAATAAGGAAATCACAAATGTCCCATACAAAAAAGGGCTGGTGATACCCATTATGGGAAAACTCGTTGTACCTCAAGATGAGAAGCAACTTTCCCATCTTAGATACTGGGACCACAAGAAGAGGACACATGAGTGACTCATACGGGAGTTTCCTTACTTCACTGTAACGTCCAAGGTCTCGCTAGTCTTCCCACAACCATACATTTGGGCAGGTTCCTGATTCCCTCGCCCAGATGTGACTGCATGGACAACTCTCAAAATATATTTGCAGACAGAGCTTTCTTAAAACATCGCCTGAAGTGATGTTTGATGCTCACAAGCAGCTACTGAAAACTCAGCAGAGATTCAGAAACTTAAGTCTGGCTGTGGATTCAGCCTCTAAATCAAGGATGCCCCAAAGCGCCCTTGGTTTGAAGGCTGAATCCATCCATCCTCCCTCCCAACACTGCCAAATTTACCACCAACCGCCTCTTCTTCCAGCCAATTTCTCCAACAAAGTTTGGTTGTTTGGCCAAAGTAATTTATTCAGTTTCCCCAGTCTTGACATGGTGTACACCAGTGATGGCCAATCTTGGCACTCCAGGGGTTCTTGGACCTCAATTACCAGATGCCCAAGTCAGCACTCCTGCTGATCAGGGCTTCTGGGAATTGAAGTCCAAGAAACCCTGGAGTGCCAAATTTGGCCATCACTGGTGTACACACTTTTAAAAAGCTGTCTCCAATGAAATCCACTAATAGGCATTAGAAAACCTTACAGCATAGGTCAGCAAACCATCAATCACTGTTCCTTCACTGTTTTACTTCCGCTTCCGGGAGCGACGAGGGCAGTGCAGGTCGGATGAATCGCAGTAAACTCATCCGTGTGGATTCACAAGGTGCTTGGGCTTCTGGGAATTGAAGTTCAAGAACATCTGGAGTGTCAAGGCTCGCCATCACAGAGTGCATCACTGCATATGTTGACCTGCATGTAGTTGGTAGTGATTCGCTTCCATGAATTGCCTGTTCTGCTTAGGTTTCAGTTTCTCAGCCACAGAACTCACTTAGTAAATTAACCCAGCTGTGAAAACAAAAGGGTTTTGCAATATGTCCTCACAGTTCTGATAATATGCTACGTACTCCTTGAGAATCTGAAACAATATGTGTTCAGATCATGATTTTTCTGCAGCAGAACAGATCTGTTTCATAATCTTCCATGCAACTACTTTTAGTTGTACCCTGGAGTGTGTGAAAACAATCTGTGGGGGGCTCAGGAAATTTCTGAGGGCCACAGAAACCAGTCTTTTTCTTTTTTTAAAAAAACCCCAAGAAATTATCGGCAGCTGGAAGTTAAAAGTTTTCAAAGTGTGACCATATGCTATGTGACTTGATCTCTACTGAATTCAGGTTTTAAATTATGTGCTGTTTTATTTGTTTAGAGCTGAATAGTTTTACTAAGCTGTAGAAAAGAATCTCAGGCAGAAAGGTTGAGAAACCCTAGAGCCATGATGGCAAACCTTGGGACTCCAGCTGTTCTTGGACTTCAATTCCCAGAAGCCCAAGTCTCTGTGAATCCACACAAATGGGTTTACTGCACGTACACCCTCTAGACAGCCATAGAGAAGAACAGGCTAACTAGACAGATTATCCTATTCATTTGAAGGCGAATTCATTTTATCCTATAAGACTATAGATATACTGTATAAATATAACTGCCACAAACACCATGTTAGCCTTCCAGTTCTACTCTTTACAATAAGATTTGAAATGCTTACTTGTTGCCTAATCCTTGGGTTCCACCGAATGTAATAATTAACCCAAAGTTCCAGGTGGCGCATGCTTGCTACCGGGTAAAGGGCTCGATTCAATTCTTTAGTATAAAAAGGATTGATATATTTTGATTTTGCACTGTTGATCAAAGACCAAAGAGATAATGTCTTCTCACTCAATTTCTGCCAATAAAGAAATTTAAAAAACAAAGTGGGGGTGAAAGAAAGCATTAACTTCAATTACATGATACACTTATGATTACATGATAGACTTTTGTACTTAGGTAACAGACATACAGCGGCTGCAGGGGCTTAGTGGTTGAGACGCTGAGCTTGACGACCGGAGGGTTGACAGGTCAGCAGTTCGAGACCCAAGTGCTGCATGACAGAGTGAGCTCTGGTCATCTGTCCCAGCTCTTACCAACCTAGCAGTTCAAAAGCAAGAAACTGCAAGTAGATAAATAGGTGGGAAAGGTAAACAGCAGTCAATGCACTCCGGCATCTAGTCATGCCTGCCACATGACCACGGAAAGACTGCAGATGCACTGGTTCTTTGGCTGTAAACAGAGATGTGCACCACCACCCTAATTTACATTGCTAGTTCTACCTGATCTGGCTGGTTTGTAAACATTAACAGCCAGCGACTGAAACCTATTTCTCTAGCCTGGAGCAGAACCACATATGCTCTGAAGCAGCCAATGGTTTTATCCGGGCTTCCTGGATGGGAGCAGGTCTCTGTCAGGTGGAACGAGTTCTAGGGTTAGTGGGATAGTGGGCTTTGTTATCCTTATACCACCATGTTTTCCTGTTATTTTTAACTTCAATTGCTTTTGTCTTGTTTATCAATGGTGAGATAGGGTGTGTGTGTTGTTTTTATAATGTAAACCAGAGGTGCCCAAACTATGGCCCATGTGCCAGATCTGGCCCACAACATCAATTTCATCTGGTCCACACGAGGACGGTGTGGGCCAGATGAATTGGTGTCGGGGGTCGGATCTGGCCCACAGCCCATAGTTTGGGCACTCCGGTTTAAACAGAGAAAATGGCAGCCTAAAATATAACTCATCCTGTTGCAAAACAGATTTCAAGGTGCATTTTACTTCTGCTTCCAGCGGGAGGAACCACGTGGCCGGCCCACTGAACCACGTAACTGGCCCATGGCCTGAAAAGTTTAGGCACCCCTGATGTAAACCACCCAAAGTAGTGGGTATGGACTAGTAGGGTGATATATCAAACAAACAAATCACAATCAGGATGATATGTAGCAAGCAAAGCCACCTTCACCTGGCACCATGAGGAGACACTCACTGAGATACCAGCAAACAGAATCACAAATTCCCAGGCTTCCTTCTGCACAGGAAAGGAAAGATAGGGAGTGTGGTAGCAGGAGGAGGGACTGGCCTATCTTTCTTAGGAACCAAACTCATCCAGTCTGTGGGTTTGGTCCCAAAGAACTGTGTTACCTTGGCCTCTACATACAATATTCTCCTATAACCTGGTTCATTTCACCCATATACTGCTATTACCCAACACTTGATGTTTTAAAATACAAAGTGTTTTAGATTTAAGTTATTAAAGAGACAGCATTTATATTACACAGTCCCTATTACTAACCTCTTTCTCTCGGACACTGTCGGAACTGTACAAAAAGGTACCAAAGCGACAGCTGTACAAGTGATCCAGAATTGTAATCAGAAATTGTTCATTGAATTCAAAAGCTGTAGGAAACTAGACACAAGGAAGAAAAACATTTAGAGCAACGTAAGAATAGCAAGTTAATTGTCAACACACTTCCACTTGTTAATGTGTTTGCAAGGGATTCTCCAAAATTATAATATATTTTTAATTATATAATTACAATATATTGTGCCAATATATAGGCACAAGGCAGCTTACCACAACTTGAGTAAAGTATAGTGACACTGCTCACTGATTTTCTAGAGATGCTTGTAAGTATCAAAATGGTCTCTCTCCTTGTTTTTTTGTTTTGTTTTGTCCAAGTCCTGGACACAAAGAGTAATTCAAAAAAGGGCCATTTAGAAGCCCTCAAAGGGATAGTTTTAAAGGCACCAAACAACCTCATAGCTAGCCTGCAATATCAAGAGGAAAACCATCCTGAGAATTAAGGTAAGATATAAAGCCTAAATTTCATTACTCTTCCCAGCTAAAGCTGGCCCTGAATCAACTGTTGAATGGTAAGGAAACAGTTGCTTAAATCACATAGACTCGAGCCAGCAATTGGATTGAACCCAAAACATATATGTAACCCTGACTGCTAGGAGACTTACATGTGAAAAAATGCACAGAACTATGCTGTAAATTTCACCACCCATCTTAATAATTTGGAAGAAGAAATGTTGGCCAGGTTTACAGTTCTTTCTTTCCTACTTGATGGAAAACAGCTTATTCAATTTCTGTTTTTTAAGCCGGTAAAGATTTGTATTAAGATGTTGTAGTGAACAGCTTAGAGATCAGGTTCCAAACAATTTACACAGAATTAGGAGTAGCAATTACACTTTATATACCACCCCAAGGCGCTCAGAGCACTCTCTGGGGGGATTTACAAGGTAATTAGCATTTTACTTCCAACAATGTGAGTGCTCATTTTACCAGCCTTGGAAAGATGGGAGGCTGAGTCAACTTTGAGCTAGTTGGGATGAAACTCAGATCACGAGCAGAGTTTTTACTGCAGTACAGCTTAACTACTGCATCATGTGGGCTGATAGCCAAAGAGATGTAAACAGAATTATTATTGTCAATACAGAAGCAAACAATTCAGAAGCACAACTTACTTGTTTAGACATTTGCCATACACAGTCAATGAACTGGAGGAAGATGGGTGACCTATCAGTATCTGCATGATTTTTGTCACCATGACCAATTCTCTGAAATGAACACATCATACAAACTTCACTTGAAGCAATCTTGAGAATTAGGCATTCAACGTAACTTAAAAATTATTTCTACATCTCTTTTTATGGAGCTAAATTTTATATATATATATATATATATATATATATATATATATATATATATATATATTGATGAACAGCAAACTGATTTCTGCATGGTATGTTTCACCAATTCCCCCACTAAATCAAGACGTCTACTCTAGTGGTGAACTTGCTACATTAAACAAAAGGACTTCAATGTGTATGTTTTTCACAGAGAAGACTGAAAGATAGTAATGTATTCATTCTATGGATATGCCAGATACTCTATTTGCCTGGATGAGTTTAACAAAAAATGAACCGGCTTATTACAGGAAGGCTTATTTCAGAAAGGCATAATCAATGAAATTCACCAGTGTTTCACTTTAATCCATTATCTTTAATTTCTTTAATGAAAGCCTTTTTAAAAATCTCAGTGGTTTCAAGCCAGTTACAGCACACAGTAATCGCAGTAGCAACACTTGCTGGCAGCATCTTCAATTATGGGTTATCCAACTAAAACTGAACATAGTTACATCCATCTAATAATCTTGCCAACCAACAATTTACAATCTTCTTTAATGGTACTCAATTCAAACTTAATTTTAATCCAAATTATCTGCATATCAGTATGGATCGTACCCTTTCCTATAAACAACATCTCATCAATTACGCGGCCAATGTTCGAACAAGAAACAATATACAACAAAAACTCTGCAGCAGCATGTGGGGTGCGATGACTGTTATGCTTCGGTGTACGGCATTAAGCCTTGTCTACAGTACAGCAGAGTAAGAAGCTCCAGTGTGTCTAAAACGAAGACACGTTCATAAGTTGGACACTCAACTGAACAATACAATGTGCATCATAAACATGATGTATTAAGTCTACACCAGGGTTTCCCACATTTGGTTTTTGGACTTAAATTCCCAGAAGCCTAAATTAATTCCCCAAAGCATTGATCAGCCAATGTAATGACTTAGGTTTCTGGGAACTGAAGTCCCCCAAGTTGGGAACCACTGGTCTACACAAATACATTGGCTCCCAATACTCAGCCACCTTGCTTCCCCATAGCCAATATAGAAAAATAGCTGCAATTTCTAACTTACCCCCAATAGCAGCATTAACAGAAAGCCTGTTACACACAATAAGAATAGCAATGATATATGAAAAATGATTATCTACATTTTTATAGACATTCATGAGGTCCCTGAGCCTCCTTTCCCCAAATTATTTCCCCATTTCCAAAAACTGAGCATTGTTCAGCTAAAGCATCAACCCAATAATTCACCCAGTAGATAGCTCATTTATTCAAAGGCAACCTTAATTCCCAAACAACTTGAAACTAGATGGCACAAACAGAGGCTTCTAAAATGGATTTTGAAGCTTTTTTCAAAGGACACATTAGTTTATTGTTGAAGCGGCAGTTAGCTGCCAAAGCTTCAGAGTTATGCTCCTATACTGCAATGTAGTTTTGCTTAAGGCAAAGATTTAAAAGCCATGTCTCTTAGGTCTGGGAAAATCCACTCAAGAACACTGTCAGCTTTGACAGTCCAAGTTTGGTTTAATGGCCTAATGGGAAACTAACCCAGCTAAATCATATTTATGTCCATGATAGCTAGACACAAAACACTATTCTTTAGACTGATATTAAATTAAATAAAGGTAATGGAAAAGTCCAACTCTAGCAAATATGGTTTTAATTATTTCACTAATTTACAATACATTTTATTTTATTTTTCACACTTAAAAGCCTGAACTGTATGGCAAAACTGTTAAAATTTAAGAAGAGACAAGCAAATGTTTTTCTAGGCCATGCTGCACACAATGAAATGCTACTTCAAAAGGCTCTATAAAATGTCATCACTAAAATATTTTTTTGAGGGGAAAGCACACGAATCTAGGCTATGAGTCTCCAAGTGAACTGAATCTTCCATGTGTCAAAGCAACTTTAGTATATCAAATCCAACAGCAGGCAGTCTATGAAACACATTTAAGCCCAGGCTGCTGAAGAGATCTCCAATTAAATTCAAAAAGAGCATAAAACATGTGCCTGGTAATTCTAAAACCACACTGATAATTCAGTTCCTGTATAATACTGTGCAATACATATCATCAGTCATTCAGAGGATTCAACACAGCCGCTTGACGTAGATTTCAGCACAAAAAGTAAGGTGTTATTTTCCACACATTATGGAAGAGTGATTAAGGCTGTCTAAGTGTTTCTGACAGGCTCACAGGTAGAGGTGGCAGGACTTTTTAGAGGTCACATAGTGTGTTTGGAAGAAATTTGAACTTGGAAATTTTTAGTCTGCAGACAACTCTTATCGGCATATGTTCAATGCTTGGAAAAACTGTCTTTGAGACTAGAAGTTCTAAAAGCATCCAAGTCAACAAGGCCATGCTGGCCGGAGGTTTCTTAGGAGGCAAAAAGAATTTCCCAAGCTTGATATATGTTACACCAGTGTTTAAGAAATAACGTGGAGACTACTTGCTTTAGGAGTTAGGCGATGGTGTCTGTCAATCCTGTATGCCTATATGTGGTTGAGAATATCTGTATTAAGGTATGCATAAATCCAAATCTCAATCCCATATGATTTCATGTTTTTTCTTCAGGAATCCCTTGATGGTATTACATACATGTGCAAAATGCAGATGTTCCTTTGCCACACAAACATTTAGGCCCGTGTTGGGGAACCTTGGCATGCCAGGTGTTCTTGGACTTTAATTCTCAGAAGCCCAAGTCTCTGAGAATTGAAGTCCAAGAATACCTGGAGTGCCAAGGTTAGCCATCACTGGTCTAGGTAGAGCAAGAGGTGGCAAGTGTCCATCAAGCCTCCAGACAACATCTGGACTAACCAAGAGTGAACTTATACTGACATCCTTTCAAAGTGGGAGACATGGAAACAGCCTCCCTGAAAAAGATGAAGACTATGGACTCATTTGGGTCCAATGACAGCACCCTGTCGGCCTATCCTTCCACTTAAGAAGCACCTTTAGATTGCTTTTGATACACAAAAAGAATTTTAAATGAATCTTCTTCAGAGAAGTGCCTTGAATGATTTCACTCTTTGATCTCATTGAGAAAAGTGCCCCGTGTGCTTTCGGGTTTTAACACCTCAATTTATTTTGACCTTCACACCATAACATATATGTGCCTGGAAATTGCCTATTCTGGAATCATAGTCCTGTAACCTTTCTGTAACTGCCCAGAAGACATCCAAATTCTCTCTATTTTTTCTACTTTCCCCATTATTTTTCTTTGTGCTGAATGCAATGAAATGCAATGCAATGGATACCTAGTGGAACATTTTTATTTATCAAAATTTAAGTTTTCTAGAAAGGGTTAAAGAAGACCTTTGTACATTGAGTTAATCTATGCTGCACCACTGACTCCACACAAATAAATAAATAAATTTCAAGCCATGATTAACCTGTTTTATACTTCAGGGGCCATTCAACAATTACGTGATCCATTTTTTGGGGAAATTGAAACACCCCCTCCCCCCCATGTAATCCGACCATAATTTTCGCTTTGGTAAAAAAAAACTTTAAAATTACATAATCTAGAGTTTTTGTATCAAAATTATAATTTTTAGAGCTTTTCAATATTGGTGCCTAATGCAGAACATATTGGTGAGGATTCAATAATCTCAAATTGGCTCAAAATTCCCAGAGATCATTTTTAAACCTAAAAAAGCGCCATGTTTCGAAACCACAACAGCTCCAAATGGATTACGTAATCTTTGACCTGACCCCACCCCCACGTAATTTTCCTTAATTCAGATGACACGCGCACACACACACACACACACACACACACACACACACACACACACACACACACACACACACACACACACACACACACACACACACACACACACACAGGATCACGTAATTGTTGAATGGCACTAGCTTTCTTGTCCACACATTAGCGATGGATAAAGAGGGAGAGAAATAGTGGCACAAAAAAAATATGATTCTAACTCAATTTTTAACTTGCTCTCACCGATGCAAATTTGTGTCCGAAGCTTATCCACTCCTTTTGCACCAAGACTTCAAAGCCAAAAATTGTTCGGTAATAGCTATCCAACATCAGCATCGCTAGAGAGGTCAACTGTGCTGTGCGATCCCAACCGTCACTGCAGTGGACTAAGACGGAACTCTTTCCAGAGGATACTTTATCTGCTACTTGAATTGCACCTGTTAAAACAAGCTGACAAATAGAAATTTAAAAAAATGCACATTTCTATGCAGAGGCTGAGATTTGTGACAGAGTCTACCACTTTGCAGTTTGAATGAAAAGAACAGACAGTGGTAAGTACAACCCCACAATGCCATTTTGAATATACCTTGATATGTTCAAGCCAGTGTGTTGACTCCAGGCTAGAAAGCCAGTGAGATTCTTCCACATGCGGATAAACAATGTCCTTTAGTTTTTTCAAAGATTCCCTCATGACATGAATATTATGGATGTCTAGAAAGAATAGTTCAGCATTGGGATAAGCATCATCGCTTTCATATCCACCTCCGGTTGCCTGGGTACCAGAAAAAGGAATTCTGTGCTTAGCTTCCAAAACACCATTGTATTTATGTTATATTTCTTTGCAGAAATGAAGCACAATTGTTGGCTTTGAAAAGCTAACATAGGTGGGTAACATCATATTTTATAGGAAAACACTTGAGTTCAGATTAGAATGTACTCAAAATACAGTCTACTGGTCTGTTTGAATGCAGTGAATCAACCATGCACGGAATTTGCCAGAATAAGCTACTCAAAAGCATGACTCAAAAGCTTTTTCCTCCACCTCGAGAATGATAGGTCTATAGCAAAGGAAACAGCCAAAACATCGTCTTAATTTGCTGTTATTTCACATCATCAACCTTTGGCCAATGAACATCATATTAATCATAGTCTGAAGGTCATCAAATTCAATTTTAAAAGTTAGTTATTCCAGCAAAATCTTTTCCATTTCAACCTCTGGCTTCCATTTATTTTTATTTTATTTTTACCAAGTACACTTGAAAACACCTAACTCTGTGATGGCGAACCTTGGCACTCCAGATGTTCTTGGACTTCAATTCCAAGAAGCCCAAGCCCCCATGAACCCACATGAATGGGTTTGCTGTGATTCATCCATCCCACACCGCCCCCATCGCTCCTGGAAGCGGAGGTAAAATGTGCCCATATGGGAGCGTTTTACTTCAGCTTTATTTTATTTATTTGTCATATTTGTATATCGCCTTACTCATCCAAGGACTCAAGGCGGTTGCATAACATAAACACAGTAACAACACACTGCAGAGAAACAATAAATACAACAAAATATCTCAAAAAGTACAATATACAATAAAGTGCAATACAGTATAAAGAATACAAACAAAGCCCCAGGGGAACAACTGGTCCTCAGGTGCGACAGTGGTGGAGGCGGTGCACCTGTCTCCCAGCCCCAGCTACAACCCCTCAGCTACTAACGTCCCAGCTGGGACGTTAGTAGCTTCCAGGAGCGACGAGGGTGGCGCGGCGTGGGCCGGGTAAATTGCAGCAAACCCATTCGTGTGGATTTGCGGGGGCTTGGGCTTCTGGGAATTGAAGTCCAAGAACATCTGGAGTGCCAAGGTTCGCCATCACGGACCTAACTGGCACTGCAAAGAAAATGAAAGTTTCCATAAACTTCTTAAGCTACGTAACTGTTCAGTTTGGCATATGGCTAGTAATAGAGAACAGAAGATTTTAAAAAATCTACATCTTTCAGAAATTACATCCTTTCCAAGCTATTTGGTATCAGGAATTAAGACATGTCCCCAAATTGTCTAAAATCGACTGTTAAGTAGAGAAAAGCCAATGTTTCTGTCCATGAGCACTATCGACAGTATATGTTTTAGAAGCCTTTCTAGGTCCGGTCTGGCTGAAGTGAAGAGACAGTTAATTTTAGTTATGGTACTAGGGCGGTGATGGTGAACCTTGGCACTCCAGGTATTCTTGGACTTCCAATTCCCAGAAGCCCAAGTTTCTGTGAATCCACATGAATGGGTTTACTGCCATTTATTCCAAGGTTCACCATCACAGCCCTTCTAAACAATCCCAGGATATGGGTCATGAAACAACAAAGCAAAGGGAGTATTATCCAGAATCCAGAAGGGAAGGCATGCAGCCACTAGACATCTCATAAATAACTTCTAAACTCTGTATCTCCCCCCCCCCCTTCTAATTTAAGATTTTGCAGCAATGACATTTTTCTACTGTTAACTCAAAATTGATCTGTGCTTCTCTGGCTAAGCAATTCCAAACAGAAGATTTATCAGACAATTCTGTATACTATGGAAAGAACTTTTACATCAATTGCATGTATACAGATAAATAATTACTCATATTTTTGTTTCACATTCTCTCTGTGGATCCACCTGTCCCTTAATATCTGCTAGCAAAATCCTGCTATGTCATTCTTGCTTCTTTTTGTTCTTCCGTTTCTGAATCCAAATATCCGCCATCCTCATGGTGATCAGCCATGAAGACTGTCTTGAGAATATAATGCAGTGACCTTTCATCTGCCTTCCACGTCGCAGCATGACACCTGTATCACTGATCCAGTTCCGCAAGTCACTTTCTGGTCCTAAGCCCTTTTGGCAAACAAAGTCCTCATCAGCTCCAGGCCAGTTTTGATGAAGCTGCTGACCTCCATCAAGATGGATTCATGTGGGATTTAATCCACTTGGGGACCATCATTCTTCCCTGTGGACATCGGAACCCAAGCATCTTCATCCATACTGGCCTGGTGCCGACGAGGACTTTGTATGCCAAAAGGGCTCAGGACCAGAAAGTGACTCGCGGAACTGAATCAGTGGTACTTTGGATGTCATGCTGCAATGCGGAAGGCAAATGAAAGGCCATTGTATTATATTCTCAGGACAGTCTTCATGGCTGATCGCCATAAGGATGGCCAATATTCGGATTCGGATATGGCAGAAGAAGAAGAAATTATAATGTTTTGATCAACCACCAGAACTGACAGCATGGAATAACACAACATTTGCAGACCAAAACTCCAGAGCACATCATGAAATAGCAACTTCTGTAGGCTTGCTAGAATCTGCTTACCTTGTTGGCTACAGCATTCACACTGGGCCTTGCATCATAGATGGTCAGTTTGGAGAGCTGGCCATTGGTCTCCCTGATGATCTCTAGATACCGTTCATCGTCCTTGTTTCTTTTGCCACTCATACCAACAAGAGGTTGGCTGGAGCGTGTAATGACAGCCTGGTTTTCTGGATGGATCCATGACAACACCTGGTTGAATGGCATAAACATTCAGCTACAGACTGATTCTCTTCCTCTAAGCTTTCCTGAACATTTTTCACTTGTAGGAGCTTAGCTCCATTGCAAATCCCACATCACGCCTCAACGTGACGCAGCGGTGACCCTGGCCATCCGACAGCTATGGTGGTGGGGGTGTATTCCCCTGGCAGGTTCAACCATGCCATAAAAGTGCCAGCTAATGATCTGGAATGGTTCTCTATTCTGGAACCGCAGGTCAGCTAAGTAGGGTTGGGTACTCTGGCAATGCACCTGGCCAAATGCATTGCTATAACATGGCCAACTTTGACATGAGCCCAGGCAGCTGTGTCGTCGTATTTTAAATTGCCAAAGGAACATCAAAAACATGGGCCTCAGTCCCCCGTGCGTCATCGGACCCTGCTATGGTAGCGGTCGGACCTCCCGATGGTGAGAGCCCGCTAAAATCTTCTGTGCTTCGATCCGCCATGTCAAACTAAACGTATGAAGTACAGATTGACCAAGTAGGAGCTTAGCTCCAAGAGCAGCCTTCAAATACAAACTTGGACAAAGATTAGATGTTACAAGAACAGCATGGGAAATTTTTCCCTTGTTACTCATCGTAAAATGCATCCAACAATGCAAAATGAACATAATTGAGCACAGACTGAGACCATCGTGCAGAAAGAGACCTTTCATCAGAGAATGGCCTGAGGAACTTCATGTGCAGAACTGTTCCAGCAAGACAAAGTTTTGACAGAAACTAAAATTTTCACATAAGGAATGCATCATTTTCTATTTTCAGTTCTAGGTATTTGATACAGCATTTTAAAAAAAAAAACTTCTACAGGACATTGATGGAGAATCTTTTAGTGACCGAGTGCCCAAACAGAGGAGTGGGGCAAACTCTGTGCTGGGAGGAGGGAGGAAGTGCTACCATTGGGCTGTTGGAAAGAGGGGTGGGGCAAACTCTGTGCTGGGTTGACAGCACGCATGCCCACAGAGAGGGCTCCGAGTGCCCGCTCTGGCACCAGTGCCATAGGTTCGGCATCACTGCTATAGGACATTAAGGGTTGGGGATTAAGGCACAATCCACCTCTGCAATCTAGCTCCTAGCTAATCAATGATATGGCGGAATCTCTTGTTGGGATATTTATTTATTTATTATACCCTGCCCATTTAGGAGATTTCCTACTCATAAAGTCATTGAGATGAAGGACCACAGAGAAGCAAGTAAAATAACATTAGTGCATTACACCGAGGATTACATAGAAAAACTGCATGTTTTCAAATGCTCACTGCTTATCACTAAATTCTCTCTCCGCTTCACAAAATAATGTTGACAGTTTAAAATCACTTACTGGTATTCTACCTCGAGATCTAAAAGTAGACACCTTTTTGAGATCTTCATCTGTGGCGTTATATGGCACGACCAGAAGGGATGGATAGGTGTCACAGAGAGCAGAATGCTCGTTGAGAAATGTTATCCTCCACTGTTCATTTGGCAGACCCTTAAAGACAAATGAAGTGCTCATAGCTAAGTGTTGCTTTCTCGTATCTTAAAACAACAACGGGCTGGCAGGGAAAATAGCAGGTGTGTGTGTGTGCTATTATGGCCACAGGGTGGCAATCACCCACCAATTTAGCATGTATATGTACAGAAACGTGGATCGAGAGCAGTAGGTGCGAAGCGGATTAAAGTCAAAGGAGACAAAATGCTGCTGAACTTTAAGACATACAGAAATAATCTGGCAAAATGAAGTCTGTTTTCTGCTAACTATAATAGCCTGATAAGACTTATGTATTTTACATTAAACAGTGAAGAAATAAAGAAAGAAAGAAAGAATTGGAGGGAGGGAGGGAGGGAAAGGAAAGGAAAAGAAAAAATTATGTGTTCTTTCCACAGTTGTGGCTGGAAAAGATACAAAAAAAAAAACCAGCAAAGGAAAACAGCTGTCGGGAAGTACTTCCATGGAAATCTTCATATTACAAACTGCAAGGAATGGGTAGAGATGCCTTCCAAGCATTCCATAATCCTATTTCTATCACTTAGATTAGCTGTGGGCTGATAGGGACGGCAGCCTAATAGGTAGAAGGCCAGAGGTTCCCTAGCCCAACTTCACAACCTCTGTCCTTCCTCCTTGTCCAAAACATCTGCAGCACATATTTCAGAGTCATCAAAGTCAGCTCAAGGGATACAGCCAAATTCTCAGCAATTGACCTGAGAGGATGCTGAACAAGCCATGGTTCAAAAAGCTGACCCTATGAACAGCTTTACATCCTCATAGGTGTACAGACAGATGTTTAGGGTAGTTAAATTATGTCTTATCTTAAGATTTGTGTCTCTAAATCTTGGAATATTTAAAACACACACGCACATAGAGGGAGATAGAGAGAAATGTATATTTGCATATATTGTTTGTACTTTCCACAGTATAGTATTAGCAGTAACATTTTTTATCTGTCCTGAGTTGTTGAATGCAATTTTTTAAACCTTCCACACACCCTCACTTCTGGTCATTTTACTTAATTCGAAGAGTGCCACTGTGAAATAATCAAAGAGAAGTCTAAATGGACACCAATTCCATTTTTAAAAAGACCTTGGGGCATAAAAATAAGACACAATCTTTATATAGTAAAACCTCGCATAACAAAAATAATTCATTCTGCGGAGCTTTTCGTTATACAATTTTTTTTGTTATACGATGCATGCTTTATATAACGAAAATCCTTATGGGATGCATTGTTGTACGATTTTTCCCATAGATATTTTTTTGTACGATTTTTTCCCATAGAGATGCATTGCATCAATGGTTTTTTCAAATCCTCTTCGTTAGATGATGTTTTCGCTGTAAGAGGCATTCGTTATATGGGGTTCTACTGTATAGTTAAGTTGCATAATAATGAAACCTTACTTGTCTTCTGTATTCAACCATAGGATTGTAAACTAGCCAACCATTTTCAGGAAATTTCTCTTCATTTATAAATGCAAAAAAAGCCTGTATGGAAGAAGGAAAGAAAAATCAACAGATGGCATGCCAACAGAAGGAAGGAACTTCAAAAGAGAAAGCTGTTTCGAATCCAGCCCCCAAAGAAGACAAGACTGCTTTTCTCATCTTCCTATCTATAAGAAAGTTGCACATGCTTTCATTTTCACAAGGAGGGAAAAAATGCAAAGGCAAGGAGAGGGCTTATCTTTAAAACCTAGCTACAAGCTTTTCCTTGTTCCATCAAACAAAGAGATGACTTGTCGCGATGAAGATTATCCAACAGTACTTATAACCATTGAATGCAGAAGAAAGATGAGTTGCCATCACAACTAGATAAGTCGCCAACTGCACATCAGCAAAAGGATACCACGGGAAGCCCTGTTCTTCCACAACTATAAACTGGTGTAGATTCAGTGCTATACAATCCTTAACCCCTGCCTTAAAGAATAAAGGAAGTGCGGAACAGCATTCCTCCCTCTCCTCATGGATATAAGCATATAATGTTCTGCGGTATCAGTTTCCCACTGCAAATTCGGAATATGAGTCTTGGAACAGGAGGGAATCCTGATTAGTGATAGCAATGGTTAAATAGCAGTAAGGTAAAGGGTGCTGCTCATCTACATATACAGCCAAAGAGCTGGTGCTGGCTGTATCTGAAGACTTTTCCATGATCATGTGGCAGGCACAACTAGACACCAAAGCACATGGAACACTGTTACCTTTCCCGCCAAAGCGGTACTTTTTTTATGTATTTCCAATTTCTTGCTTTCGAGCTGCTAGGTTGGCAGGAGCTGGTTAGTAGATATTATCTAAACATGATTAATGGGC
Organism: Bradypodion pumilum; assembly: GCA_035047305.1. Lineage (NCBI taxonomy): Eukaryota > Metazoa > Chordata > Lepidosauria > Squamata > Chamaeleonidae > Bradypodion > Bradypodion pumilum. The sequence continues at coordinate 7,751,817 of JAWDJD010000011.1, read as the reverse complement.
AGGGGGGAGAGTAGTAGAAACACAGTGACAGGATAGACAAGACTACAGTTTAAATTTATAACTTTTTAAAAAATGAGTCTCTTTTCAGTTGTACAAGACAGTTATTTCTGTATTTATAATTTAATTGACAATTATTCTGGAAACTCAGTTTTTTTTTGTTTTTTTGTATAAATGTCATGAGAAATCGGCTCCCAGGAGTGGAGACAGGTGGGAGACGTCACCGCGGCCACGGCTGACTTCGCTCTCCGGGCCGACCCGCCCAGAGAGTAGAAAGGGAAGCCGCCATCGCCGCCACCTTGAGAAACTCCCTGTCTCGCCCGGGAGTCCATGCCATTGGCTCCCAGGAGTGGAGACAGGTGGGAGACATCGCCACGGGCCATCTTTGTCGGCGCTCCGGGATACCCCACCGCCACCTTCTTGCCGCTGGCTAGGACCTGGGGCCATGATGGCAATAGGTCCATTTCTTTCCACTCTGGGACTTTTTGGGGGCTGGGGTGAGTTATTGTGCTTACTGCATTTTGTATTTGTTGGGCGACTTACTGCATTTTGTATTTGTTGCATTGCTATATTTAATATTTTATATGTGCTGTGTTTTATTATGTTATTATATCGTATTATATATTGATATGTTGATTGCTGCCTTGAGTTGGCCTTGGCTGAGAAAGGTGGGGTACAAATTAGAATTGATGAATTGATGATGATGAGAAATAAATCCAAATAATAATAATTTCATGTCAGGAATTATTCTGGGTTGAAAGGATTTCTGCAGAAGAAAGTCTGCTCAGGGGACGCCTAAATGATGCCCCTTTCATGTCCCCAAGAGCTGGGACAGAGACAGGTGCTCAATCCATCATGCAGTGCCCAGGTCTCGAACTGCCAACTTACCAGGTGAGCTTCTTAACCACTGAACCACCACAGCCCCTAATCCAAATAATGCCTGTTAAGTGTCGTGCAGATTTTGTGCCAGGTGAAATGGAACATCACATATATAAGAAATCTCTACACCCCATTTCCAAAACTTAAAATGGTGTTTGCATAGGAATTTGCTGTTCTTGGACCATAATAAAGATTTGCTTTGATTTGCATAGGAATGGGCAAGCAAGGGTGAAAGTGAGGTGAACATGAAACATATTCCACAAGGTACAGGAAAATTTGGCAGATGTTACTAGAAAGATCTGTTGCTGCTACTGAAAAGTAAGATGTTAAAATATGGCAAAATGAAGTAATTTGGCATCTTTATGGCATAGAGAAACAATTATTCTTTCCTTGCTTCTACAGAGCTGGGAAAAATAACTCTAGGGAAATCGCAAAAAATAAAAATGTTAAGTATGTTTGAAAGAAAATATTTCCAATACCAAAGGACCAGGACACTGAGTAACATTATCACTGAATTTTTAATAAGTGAGCATGTGGGACCGAAAATAAAATCCTCTCCATAAAAATGATTAAAATTATGACATGCGTACAAACAGAACAGCAAGTCTGCAACAATAATCTTGTATACTTCCCTGAAGAAAAAGTATCTTGCAGACGCCTTCTATCTAAGGAAATTACCTACCCTACATCTCCCAAATGGATGGGAAAGCTGATTCATGTTGGGTGCCAACATTGCAGCCAATGTTGGAATCCATTGCTATGACCCTCAGATGCCAAAGGAGGGGAGGAGGGAAGGGTCTTCCCAGCTACAGCAGAATCAACCAAGGGAGATCAGTCTGGCCAGGTTGGTAATAGAGTAGACCACATTGCCAGTGACTCAATGCTGATTGTCAGGCAGCAGTTAACTAACCTGATGATCCTGAGGACTAACGGCCTTGGATGGTAAAGTCAACAGGGAAGGGTGATGGTCCTCAAGTGGACTGAATCCTACTTGAATCCATCTTGATGGAGGGCAGCAACTTCATCAATACTGGCTTGGGGTTGATAAGGACTTTGCGTGCCGAAAAGGTTCAGGACCAGAAAGTAACTCATGGAGCTGAATCAGTGGCATGGGTGTCATGCTTTGATGTGGAAGGCGAATGGAAAGCCACTGCATTATAGTCTCTGGGTGGCTGATCGCCATGAGGATAGCCTATATTTGGAATTGGATATGGCACTTGAAGAAGGGAGGTCAGTCTGTGTCCGTCTTTGTTTGCTTTGAGACAAGCAGTTGATAAACATCTCATTCAGCTTTTTAGGGGTAGGAATTTAACAGAGCGTTGAGATATGGATCTGTTTCCTGTTTGTTCCCAGATGCCTTAAATTTGGTTTCCTGTTTGGTGATTATTATTTTTTTAAAAGGGCTTTTCATGTATTTTATTTTGTGTTGTCTCTTTTCAATCCTATGAAAAATCATCAGCTTTGGACCAGCAAGTATTAACTGCAGATAACTGGCAATATTAAAGGGCAAGACGTACATTACAGCAGTGTGTCCCCAACCTTTGGTTTTTGGACTTCAATTTCCAGAAACCTAAGTCAATTCCCCAAAGCACTGATCAACCAATGTACTGATTTAGGCTTCTGGGAACTGAAGTCCAAAAACCAAAGGTTGGGGAACACTGCATTGCAGGATAGAAATCATTCTATCAACAGATAATGGATAGCATCAGACACATGTTATTCTAGTCACTGTCCATTAAGAATCAGCTATTAGGTCAGTTTTAATGAGCCTGCACAAGTGAACTTTTCATTTTCCTTCAGCATGTCACCTTATATTTTATACAGCGCTTGGACCAGGGCCGGGAGGAGGAGACTCCCGTCATTGGAGTTCTGTTAGGGGGTGGTGGTGGAGGGAGTGAGAGGGTATGTTTTAAGTGGGTTAGGGAGGGAGGGAGGGAGGGAGAGATGGCCTTGCCAGCCGGGAAGAGAGGGCAACACTCCGTCTGGGTTAATGGTGGAGGTTCCAGGGGCTCATTTAGAGGTTGTGACGGGCATGGGGTGTTATAGCGGGAACTGTGGGGCGGGCCGCACTTGGGGAACGCGGGACCGATGCTTAGTATCTGTTCCGCGTTCTGGCCCCCTGGTTTCACCTCTAGGTCCCGAGCAGCCGATCCAGGGTGACCCCGCCCTTAGGCTGCTGCTGATGAATACCAGGTCGGTCTGTAATAAGGCTCCCCTAATACAAGACTCTATTTTGGGGGAGCGGGCCGACCTGGCATACATCACTGAGACCTGGCTGAGACCTGAGGATGGGGTGCCTCTATCAGAGATGTGTCCGGCCGGGTTCGGTGTTTGGCACCAGCCTAGGGATGTGGGTAAGGGCGGTGGTGTTGCCATTATAGCCAGGGAGTCATTGGGAGTCGCCAGGGCCACCGCTCCACAAATTTCGGGTTGTGAGGCTCTGCTCCTGCGGTTGGGCCCTAAGGGTCAGTTGGGGGTCCTACTCCTGTCCTGCCTCCTTGCAGGGTAAGGGACTCCCTGCCTGGGCTCCTTGAGGCTGTCTCGGCGTTGGCTTTGGAGTTCCCTAGACTGATGGTTTTGGGGGACTTTAATTTGCTTTCGCTGGGGTCTGGTTCCGAGGTGGCTCAGGAGTTCATGGCTTCCATGGCAGCTATGGACCTGGCTCAGGTAATTCAGGGCCCGACCAGGGGCAGTGGCCACACGCCAGATTTAGTCTTTTTGTCGGGGCGGTGGCAGAGTGATCTGAGTTTACAGAAGCTAGACATAACACCTGTGCCATGGTCAGATCACTATCTGGTGGCTCTAGACTTTCTGGGGCGACACTTCATCGTAAGGAGGCAGGGTCGATTAAAGTGGCCCGCCCCCGGCAACTGATGGATCTGGATGGATTCCAGAGGGAACTGGGGGAATTTCCTCTGGATCGGCGACACGATTCACCTGAAGCACTTGTTGACCTGTGGTATGGGTCGACGACATCTGCCTTGGATGTAATCGCTCCACTACGGCCTCTCAGAGCCTGTGGAGTTAGGTCATCCCCGTGGTTCACTGAAGAACTACGGGAGCTCAAACGGGCAAAGAGACGTCTTGAGTGCCACTGGGTGAAGACCCAGAGCGATTCCGATTGGACACTAGCTAGAGCCGCTTTTAGGGCCTACCTAGTGGTGATGGGGGTGGTGAGGAGGCAATACTTCACCACCCTTATTGCCTCCGCTGATAATCGCCCAGCCACCCTGTTTCGGGTGACCAGGTCCCTCCTTGGTAGGGGGGGGGATGTGCCTGGTTGGCAGGGATCGGCTGAAGACTTTGCTGACCACCTGGTGGAGAAAATCGAACGGATTCGCTCGGGTTTCAAACCTGGTGTGGACGGGGAGGGTCCGGAGGGAGCCAGTGCGCAGTCTTGCGGTGTTACCTGGGATCGGTTTGAACCAGTTGCCCTGGATGAAGTGGACAGGCTCCTTGGGGCAGTCCGCGCCACTAATTGTCCATTGGATCCCTGTCCCGCCTGGCTGGTAAAAGCCCCTAAGACGGTGACAGGTGGCTGGGTCGGGGCTATAATTAACACGGATGTTTCCTGCACTGCTGAAACATGCTCTGGTGCGCCCCCTCCTGAAGAAGCCATCCCTCGATCCAGCAATCATAACCAACTACAGACCTGTCTCCAACCTTCCTTTTTTGGGGAAGGTTCTGGAGAGGGCAGTGGCATGTCAGCTGCAGGGGGTACTGGATAAAGCGGAATATCTGGACCCATCTCAGTCAGGATTCAGACCTGGATATAGTACTGAGACTGCATTGGTCGCGCTGATGGATGATCTCTGGCGAGAGCGGGATGGCAGTCATCCGTCCGTCCTTGCTCTCCTTGACCTCTCAGCAGCCTTCGATACCGTTGACCATGGTATTCTTCTGGAACGGCTCCAAGGATTGGGGATCCAGGGCACTGTGTGGTCCTGGTTTTCCTCATTTCTGAGGGGCCGGACCCAGTCGGTGTGGTTGGAGAGTGAGAGGTTGAATCCTAGGCCCCTAAAATATGGGGTGCCTCAGGGCTCGGTGCTCTCTCCTCTCCTATTTAACATCTACATGAAGCCGCTGGGTGAGATCATCCGTTCCCACGGGGTGCGGTACCACCAGTACGCGGATGACACACAGTTGTACATCTCGGCCCATGGGGACCCCAGTGATGCAGTCAAAGTCCTTTCCAGCTGTCTGGAGGCTGTTGGGGTCTGGATGGGGGCAAATGGGCTACAGCTGAACCCTAGCAAGACTGAGTGGCTATGGATAGGGGGTCCTGCGTTATCCTGGGAGCTACCATCTTTGGTTTTGGATGGGGCTGTTTTGCCCCAGACCAACCCAGTGGGCAACTTGGGGGTCCTCCTGGATTCGTGGCTGCTGCTAGAAGAACAAGTGGCAGCTGTGGCCAGGAGGGCTTTTCCCCAACTTCGGGTGATTCGCCAGTTGCGCCCGCTCCTGGACCGGGACTCTGCTCATGGTCACTCATGCTCTGGTGACCTCCAGACTAGACTACTGTAATGCGCTCTACATGGGGCTGCCCTTGATGACCATTCGGAGGCTGCAGCTGGTCCAGAATGCAGCGGCCCGGGTGGTGATGGGGTGTGGACGTTATGCCCATGCCTCACCACTGCTTCGGGGGCTGCAATGGTTACCAGTTTGTCTCCGGGTGCAATTCAAGGTGCTGGTTTTGACCTTTAAAGCCCTACATGGTAGTGGGCCAGGGTATCTCAGAGACCGCATCACCCTAAGGACGTCTGTCCATCCAACCAGAGCGGACCGGAGGAGCTCTCTAATTGTGCCATCAGCCAGGGGGGCTCGCCTCTGTGGCACAAGGAGGAGGGCTTTCTCCGTGTCCGCACCGGCCCTTTGGAACCTCCTGTGGAACTGCGTCTCCAGATGGAGTTGTTGCCCTTTAGGAAGGAACTAAAGACCTGGCTGGCGGGCCATGTTTGGGGTGCGGGTTGGGGATGGGGGTACCATCGGGTGGTTGGTATAGAGAATTGTGCCTTCCCCCAAGGTCCCTTCGGTACTTGCACACCTTTTAGGGGGTGGGTTTTTTAACTTTAAACTTTGTTTTATCATGTGTCTTTTTATGTATTTACTGTCCGCTATGTAAACCGCCCTAAGTTGGGTTGTACCTGAGTGGGCAGTATATAAGCGTGAAAAATAATAATAAATAATAAATAAATAAATATAATCGCTAGCTGGGGACCTGGCTTCGCTCATGGACGTCGACTCGGTGCGGGCCAGGGCTTTGAGCTTTCCGTTGGCAATGTTGGCGCCGCCGGGGGCTTTCACTGCCGTCATGGCTCAGGAAACCAACCGGGCTTTGGCCGTGGACAGGCAAGAGGGCTGCTCCCGCCCACTCCACTGCAGACCGCTGTGGCTTAGCCACGGATCAGTGTTCCCGGGCAGGCACGGCCTGTCTCCACCGTCTCCCCGGCTGCCCAAGCTTTTCGGGGCGGTGCCTGTTTCGCTGGAGCCGCCTGTGCCCTCGCCTACCTTGCAATGTGTTGCGCGGTGCTCCCGTCGCCCAGGCCATCCGTGCTCCCGGGGAGGGGTTTGTGCCCACATATTGTGGTTCCTGGGGAGGCGCTGTGTCCGGTGTGGGGCCCAGTGGCCTGCCGCCACCGTTTGCATGGCCTGTGGCCAGCGCAGGTTCTGCTCAGCCGATTCTGAGGTTTGAACCACCTGCCTGGCGAGGCCGCACGTTTTCTCATTGCTCTGCAGCCTTTGCGGGGCCTGTCCTGCCGCTGCATGTGTATCCGGTGGGTGGCCGGCCGTTTGCCCTGACGGGCAGTGGGTGGAGCCTGCATGGGTGGTGGCCATTGGTGTTCAAGGCGCGTGGTCGCTGCCCCGCCTCGTTCGTGCTTGGAGTAGCCTCCCTGATAGGCTGCTGCATACTGCAGTAGTTTCTGGTGTGTGTAGTCTTTCGATTGTTTCTAGTTTGTGGGGTGCAGGGGCTCCCATGGTGGTCCGGACCCTGATACTTCGGAACCCAGACACAGAAGGTACGTGTGTGCGCCCAATTTCGAGGGGGTTGGTTGGGGTGTGTGTGTGTGTGTGTGTGTTGGAGCTTATCTCGGAACATACAACGTTACATTTCTCATATATATATATATATATATATATATATATATATATATATATATATATATATATATATATATATATATATATATATATATATATATATATATATATATATATATATATATATATATATATATATATATATATATATATTTTGTCTGCCGCAACTTGAATCTGAAAATGCATTTTTTCCTGAAGAAGGGAAAATGCCATTGGCATGAATTTGTTTAAGGTGGATATATATATATTGTCTGCTGCAACTTGAATCTGAAAATGCATTTTTTCCTGAAGAAGGGAAAATGCCATTGGCATGAATTTGTTTAAGGTGGATCCCAGCTTGCCATGAAGTGACCCACACACTATGATCACAGAGCCATCTCCTGCGGCACGTATGAAATGAGACATGCAGGATTTAACACCAGGACTGCAATGGACTGCCACAGCCTTGAGGATATTATCCTTCACAGCCAGTCCATCTGGCATGGCCTCTTCCGCCTCCATGACCGTTGGGAATCAGAGTTCTTCTTCCACTCATTTTGCCGTTGGACCCAATAGGATAGTTTCCAGTGGCATTTCCTCCACCGAGGAGACCATCACCCCACTTAAAGGGGTTCATCCACCTGTAGCCATTGGCTCCTTTAGGGAGTCATGTTATTTACTGCCACCTAACACTCGGTGCTGAGTCGCTGGCTGTATGGTCTACTCCATTACCGTAGCGGGATGACTGGCCAGACTAAATACTTTAAAATACTGGAGGGTATTGTATACAAAATGCACTAAATGACAATGGCTTGTTTCTATGTGAACATTAGCATTTACATAACAGAGGAAACAAAAATAACCAGTTTGTCAACACATACATACATACACTTTATGGATGTATGATTGTGTAAACATATTTGTGCACATAATGTTCCGCATGTTGTATGTCCATAAAAGAACGCAATTTCTAAACTATGTATTTCAACCATATAAATACAGTACAATTCATCAATATCATAAACTGAAATGATCCTATTACAGTACTCCTAAAAGGACATATTATTCCTATCAGGGCTGATAATTTGGTTCTATTTAATAGATGCAGGCAACTTACTAAGGGATTAATTTCCACTGAACTTAATGGCACTGAGAAAACACATACAGTACTGTATAAAAATGCTCTGACACGTCCATTCCTATATCCTGTGTAGGCAGCACAAAGAACAGCTGAATTTAGAGGTTGAAAAAATGGATAGAGGGTCACATTTATAGTCATAAGATCATTAACTAGACATTTATTTATTTCACCCATTATCAGAAGGGAGAGAGGAGAAAGTCTAACCCGTCTGAATATGAGAAGAGCATATATATTTTTTAAAAAATAAAAAATCTTGATTAATTCTGTATGTGGATACCCAGTGGAACTCAGGAGGCCTAGATTTAAATTCCCAAATCAGCAAATGGGCAACTGGTAAAGCCACTCCCTAAAAAAATCTCAACTTGAAAGCCCTGTTAGGATCACTGCAGTGGCTTAGTGTTTAAGATGCTGAACTTGACGACTGGAAGGTAGGCAAGTCAGCAGTTCAAGATCCAAATACTGCACAACACAGTGAGCTCCTGTCTCTGACCCAGATCCTAGCAGTTCAAAAGCAGGAAATTGCAAGTAGATAAATAGGGACCACTTTGGTGGGAAGGTAAACGGTGTTCTGTGCACTCTGGTTTCTAGTCATGCCTGCCACATGTCCACAGAAATGTCTGCAAACGCAGACAGTGCTGCTGGCTGTTTAAACAGAGATGAGCGCTGAACCCTAGAGTTGAATATGACTGGCTTTCAAGCAAGGGTGGCCTTTACCGCTACCTTTAAGTCAGTTTCAACTGTACAGCACATAGCAACAATTCTATATAGAAATGACTGAAAATAAGGAAGGCACAAAGCAACTCTCGCATTAACATGTTAAAATATTAACAAGCCAGACTTACTCAAATGCATATGGCCTATGATAGTGTTTAGTTTCCCCCAGTGACTCGGGCCGTGCTATGTTATGGAGTAAAAGCTGTACTTAACTTGGAAGAAATTTGGGTTGGAAGGAGAATGGGCCAGAAGCCCAAAGAAATACATTCATCAAAACAATACCAAATTGTTGAAGCTTATTCCTGGAACACTTAGCCAAATTCTTCTTAATCACTCTGGTAGGCCAGCCTAATTTGACACCCACAGTGAACCAGAAAATTACATTATGCCATTGTGAAATATTCAGTAAAAGACTTTTTGCCATCTCTGCCAAACATAGAGATAAAGATGCTGGCACTGTAATACAGGCATCCGACTGGATACTGGCCACAATAAACTGCTTACCGGTATACAAGATTTCACCAGTGATAAGTCACAGAGATGCAAGTCTGTGTCATATATTGATTATATTATTCACTTGCAATTGTTCAACATGTATGGCTTGGTCTAAGTTGCATTAAACCAAGGATGGGTCTGGAAGCCATTTATAGACTGTCCTGAACCTCTCCTGGCTATGCCTGACCATTTTTCAAAACTTTCTTTTCTTGAAGAATGTATTTCAAGCCTAAAACAAACGATTCTGGAGTATGCAAAGAAGGTGTTTACAATAATCTTCAAAATTGCTTTGTAATTTGTCAAGGAAAACATTAAACCGTACAGTAAAACCAACTTACCAAGTTATGGGACTGTGGAAAAGCATATTTGGTCAGGAGATCAAATATATCTCTTCTGCTGTGACCCTCTTGCTTCAATGCAAAGCGTAAATTTCTCATATCCTACATTTTAAATCACAGAATCAAAAGAAAAGAAAAAGGAAGGATGACTACATCAGTCCATAGGTTTAAGCATTCTAGCTTTACTCCTTACCTATTCTATTCATTCTGAACCGTTTTAAACCCAAATATTCTTGTAATACTTTATTACAGGTAATTCAGAAGATACCTGCCACATATAAGATAGTCAGACTCTCACATTAAATAAAGGCACTTTGTGGTGCTTTGACAGTCTTTACAGGGTTAGCATTCAGGAGAACTAAACTAAATCAGGGATATAAAGACTGAACAGCTCAAGATTTAGGAAACAACTGAACAGTTTGCTTTTCAGTTTGCCAAACCATGCTGTTTTTTGCTGTAACAAAAAGGCACAACTGTTATGACAGCTAAAGGAAATTTAAATCTTACCTTACAAGTAATATCTAATCCATATGAATTCTCTCCTCTGCTGGAAGCACCTCCCATTTTTTCAATCCTTGAAATAACACCCAAAGGAACATCTAAGACCACCACCGGATCCTAGTTAGTGAAAAGATGTAAGCAGATTATTCCTAACAGTCCAAATATTCATATATTTAAGTATTCTACCACAATATATATCTTTAAAATAAATCTTTAGTTGTTGAGGAAGAGACCATGTCAATTTGGTAGAAATTATCTTCATATAATGCAGAGGTCTCAGCCTGCCAATCACGCAGGATGTTATTAGTAAAAAACAACTTTCAATGCAATTTCAGGACAATAAGTGAGTGGCAGGCACTGTTTTACATTTGTACCTCAAAGCAAACAGCTTCAAGAGCAGATTCATCAGGAAGACATCTCAACATACCTCAAATCAATGGTGGAGAACCTATGGCACGCGTGCCACACGGGGCACTCCCAGCCCTCTTTGCTGGCACACGCGCAGTCACAACACAGAATGTGCTCCGCCCCTCTGCCCAGCATCCCAATGGGAGCGCTTCCTCCCTCTCCCCAGCACAGAGTTCACCCTGCCCCTCTGCCCAGCAGCCCAATGGGAGAGCTTCCTCCCCCCAGCACAGAGTTTGCCCCGCCCCTCTGTTTGGCCACTTAGTCTCTGAAAGGTCTACCATCACTGGTATATAACATGTGTGGGGAATGGACTTTGAGTCACACTGGATTGAGCTAAATAAATTCGTAGTTCTGAACCAAAGAGTGCTTATCAGCATCACGAAATGTAAACAAACTCAAGCTGCTTTCAGCGTAAACTACTCAGTAAATCACTGTAACCAACCACCGTCATTGAACACAATGATACTATGGAGCACTTACGGATTCTACACTTCTCAAAAACAGTCTGTAGTTTGTTATGTACACTCTTCCTTTAACAGGACCATTAAACGGACACATGTAAATGACTTCCTTGTCTGTGAAAGGAACAACAATTTTACACTTCATACGTTGCAATACAATCAAGAAATCATCTCAATAAGGGGCATTCTATAAATAAATCTGCAAATTTAGCTTAAGTTTTGTTATTTAGTAGATGCATTTAGACACAGGATTTTCAAGATTTTTTTTCACTACACTATGAGAATCCAACAGGAATTCCACCAGCTAGAATTCTAAAAAAGGTAAAGGTTGCCCTTGCTTGAAAGCCAGTCGTATCCGACTCTAGGGTTCAGTGCTCATGTCTGTTTAAACCCAAAGATTCAGCGCTGTCTGCATCTGCAGATGTTTCTGTGGACATGCTGCAGGCATGTCTAGGCACCTGAGTGCCCAGAACGCTGTTTACCTTTCCACCAAAGTGGTACCTATTTATCTACTTGCAATTTCTTGCTTTCGAACTGCCAGCTTGGCAAGAGCTGAGACAGAGCCGGAGGTTCACTCCATCATGCAGAACTCAGGTCTCAAAATGCTGACCTGCCAACCTTCCAATCGTCAAGTTTAGCATCTTAACCACTAGAATTCTAGTAGTTTTAGCCCCCCCAAAAAAGGCCAAATCCTTGGCTATTACACATGAAGAAGGACATGGATGGAGCTTTCTAAGCTTCACGTGAACTGTAAGGCATTAGGGGACAGTAGCCTCTCTTCATTAAAGCTCTATACAGGATGCCTGTCAAAAGGTTGGTGGGGAAAGTATGAAAGTCCTTTGCATTTATGAGGTGAAGGCAGCATATATGGTTTTCTTTCTTATTTATTCTTACAATGCTCCTATGTGGCCAATAAGGCTGAAAAAGAACCAATGATCCGGGCCCACTCAAACACTGTGCTGGCTCAGTGGGATTAGAACATGAATCACCTAAATCCCTGTCAAGCATTCTTACTGAGACACCACTTTGACTCTCAAGTTAAGTGGCACATGATGAAAAAGCATGTGGTACACCAAGTGGCTCAAGTGGCTAAGACGCTGACTGGGAGGCGGAAGATCAGCAGTTCGATTCCCGAGTAATGCAAGACAGAATGAGCTCCCGTCTTTGTCCCAGCTCCTGCCAACCTACCAGTTCGAAAGCAAGAAATTGCAAGTAGATAAATAGGGGCCACTTCGGTGGGAAGGTAACAGCGTTCTGTGCACTCCTGTGTCTAGTCATGCCTGCCACATGACCACGGAAACGTCTGCAAAAGCAGACAGCGTTGGATCTTCGGCTTTGAAACAGAGATGAGCACTGCACCCTAGAGTCGGATACGACTGGCTTTCGAGCGAGGGAAACCTTTACCTTTACCCTATACCAATATACTCCATCACTTCGACCATAGCTTTGAAAATAGGTTGGCGGGGAAGCAAAGGAACATAAGGAAGGCTTCCTAATTGTATTTAGGAACAACCATTGGGACATCTAACTTAAAACTTTCTACACTGACTGGATGCCTTTCTCCACAGGTTCAGAAAAGTACATTTGCCAGCCCAAGATGAAGGTGTTAGACCAGAAATTCCAAAACTACAGCCCGTGGGCTGGATCCAGCCCACAACGCCTAATAATCCATCCTGCAATGCCTAATAATCTGGCCCACGACACCCCTGGAAGTGGAAGTAAAATGTGCCCATGCATGCGCAAAACACTGCCATAAATGCACCTACATTTTATTGCAGCATTTTGTGACCAACCCGCTCACCCACATGACCGGCCCAAGACATGAAACGTTTGGCCACCCCTGCATTAGACTATCGGTCTGGGACGTTCTGTTTGCAAGCCATCTGCTTATTCACTTTGCTACATCCCTGCCTTGGGTTCTTCCTGAGCCTCAGTCCATATCCCAGAACAGTATGACACGGGTGTTGTGGCCCTGGAGCCCGAGTCCGATGAGGAAGACTTTCTACCAGCACCTCAGCCCACTGGCAGTATAGAACTGCCTTCTCTTGATCAAGTTGATCAAGAAATGACAGGAGCACAGCCAGCAAATGCTGAGGCCCCAAGTGTCAGTGAAGAGGAGGTGGAGCCGAGCAAATCAGAAAGATGCAGGCGGCAGCTGCGCAATGAACTACAGGTGAGAAGAAGAGAGGCAAGGACTCATTTGCAAAGACCACCCCCCGGCTGTGAGCCCTGAGACTGAACCCTCTTAAGGAGACACCAATGTCGGCAGAAGCTTTGTCGGAACAATCTTTCTGCGCCACTCGAGGGATGCAACACCCTGCAATTTGCAAGCTTCTACTAAAATGCAACAAATGAACATACAAATACCACAAAAAAATAACACTTAAGGCCAACCCATTCTCTTCTAGCTCTTGATGTATCAGTGCTCTGCATTAAAAAAACATCCAAAATATTTAAAGATATTACCTATCACCTGACATTATACAGCCTAGGTAAAAGTCTCCCTTGCTTGAAAGCCAGTAGTATTGGACTGTAGGGGGTGGTGCTCAACTCTGTTTACAGCCAAAGAGCCAGCGCTGTCTACATCTACAGATGTTTCCATGGTCACCAAGCAGGCATGATAGATGATGAGCACACAGAACAATGTTACCTTTTGCACTGAAGTGGTATCTATTTATCTACTTATTTGTGTACTATGTATATGTGTCTGAGATGCTCTACTGTTTCTGTGACACGCCCAGAATCACGTTGTTGAGTGGGCGGCATACAAATTCAAATATAATAATAATAATAATAATAATAATAATAATAATAATAATAATAATAATAATAATAATAATAATAATAATAATAATAATAATAATAATAATAATAATAGAAATTTCTTGCTTTTGAACTGCTGGGTTGGAAGGGGCTGGGACAGACGATGGATGCTCATTCCATTACACAGCACTCGGGTCTCGAACTGCTGACTTGCTACCTTCAGTGTCTTAACCACTAAGGCACTGTAGCCCTACACCTCTACTATTCCAGTGATTCACAACATTTACTGCTGTTACCTGTGACTCTAGTTTCCCCAGGCAGACGAGGTATTTCTTCATTATGTTCCCAATTAGTTCCATCTTTCATGGGCTAAAAGAGAAACAGTGTATTACACATATATTTTGCTTTATATTTTACGGTTGGGGATAAGCCTCGTAAACTTCGGCGGCAGCGGCAACTGCAACTTGTATCGGAGAATGCATTTTTTCCTGAAGCAGGAAAAATGCCATTGGCGTGAATTTGTTTAAGGTGAATCCCAGCTT